>WBNH01004525.1:440176-764767 GCA_013401255.1 Urocolius indicus
GACTTGAAGGCTTGGCTACCTAAGAGCCTTAAGGATATATCCATTGAGGAACTCAGGCATGTGCCCAACAGCTTTCGTGGTCTAAGACTTCAGGTAACAAATTGTGAATTACCGAAGTTAAAAGTATTCTGGAAAGCTGTTCCTAACATTCAAAAAGAGATCCTTAATCTGCACATGAAAAGCATTATCAGTTTAGTTTGTGTAGCTTGGTAGTCAGCGTGTAGCTGGGCTGTCGTTCCTAACTGCCCATCTAATCTCTAGGGAGAGATTTTTCTGAAACAAAGTGCTTAAACATAGCTTTCTTGCTATACATTGCTTGAATTATGCTATAAAATAAAGATATTTCCAGGTATTGCACCCGAAAGATGCTTTCAGCGTCTTTGCACGCACATGGCGTTTGGTAGGCATCGGGATTTTATTATGCCGTCATAGCTTCCCATTTCCTAGGATCATTGTTTGAATGTTTTAAAGTCATCTAGTAGATTCCATGCAAAACCAACACTCTGACAATGGATTGTTAGAGTGGGGAATTCAAAGGTGAGGTAGCCAGAGGTCAGAATTACGGTTCCCCGTGCAACCATTACTCAGTAACGCTTCACATCAGTATCTAAACCGTGTGCTTCATCAGAAAGGTGACTTTAAACCAGCAAGAAGTTCTAACTTGAGGATGGAGATTACATGCCTGTGAGCACGAAGAGCCTACACAAAAGCTGTGCTGAGGTTGCTGTGAAAATAGTAACTTTGGGGTTCAAGCGTTTGTGGCTCAAACTTTAAGTTTTCAAAACCATAACATGCCATTTTAAAGAGCAGCTGAATAGTTTTAGTTCTTAACAACATACCTGACAGCAGAACCTCGGTGTAGCAAGACACATTGCCTGAAGGAGCTCTGCTTTTTGCCTTCACTTGGAACTCAGGTGTCCTTTCCTGATGCTAACTGTGGGCAGTGAGAGGTATTTATTCTGTGTAAACTCAGGTTTGAGTAGCTCAAGACCCTCATGTTGTCTGTCTCTAACCATCCAACTGTAGTTTTGGTGTTTGCTGCAAATTAACAAAAAAGAAGTGGTGTTAATTTGCTTCTACTTGCCCTTCTATGCTGCAGATGCTACACAGCTGGGAAGTTGCCTTCTAGCTGTGGTCTAAGAACATGCTGTTCTTCAAGGTGGTTTGAGTGTCCTTAAACAGCCTCGTTTCCCAAAGAATGGGAAATTTGAAAGTGGCATTTTTTGCCACAGAAATAAGGGGAGCTCCGTGTGTGCTTAAAGACTAACACATGCCCGAGTGTTTTGGTGAATATGCTGTAGCGCTCTGCTGAATCGCAGCTATGTATGAGTGTGCAGAAATACTATAGCCGAGTGCAGCGTGTGACGTGTTTCAGTGCGTTTGGAGACCATAAAGATGAATCGGGAAGAGGGGTTCTACATGCTATTGGATGAGAACGGAAACGTACCATTGCAAGCGGTTTCATCTGGGTTTAGGCTGGGAAATCTTACCAGGACTTTCCCCATACTCAAATACCAGGTGAAAACTGTAAATAGCCCCAGTTCCTATTGATTACCTTAGGAAGAAAGTGACAAGTCTAAGCGTAGTGCCTCGGCAGTTCTGCCGGTGACTCGCAAACAGGGTGGGACTGGCCCGATAGGACCCGGTTTGACCGGCGGGGCTGGCGCTCGATGGAGCAGTGCCGGTACCGGACCCAGCCGCTGGCCCTGCCCGAGCCGCCGCCAGAGGGCGCGCGAGGAGCGACCATGGGGCTGGCGGGGACCATGGGGCTGGCGGGGACCATGGGGCTGGCAGGGACCGCAGGGCTCGCCCCGGAGCTTGCGGAGCGGGGCACGGCAATCCGAAGCCAGCCGCTCCGTCCCGCGGGGCGATACCGGCCCCTGGCCTCTCCTCAGCGCAGCGAGGCACCGTTGTTGAGATAGCGAGGGGGAATCTCGGCCGAAACTCGGCACCCCGCGCCGTGCCGCGGGGGTTGGTGACACCGAGGTGTAAGGCAGCCGGAGCGTGGAATGCTTCGGAGCTGCGTTCAGGCGAATTTTCAGCCTGCCTGGTGTCACAGGGGCTCTGGGGAGAAGGTATCCGAGCGCTGTGGCTGGTTCTCATCGGGAGCAGCCCTCGGCATTGCTCGCAGAGATGCTGGAAGGGGCTGTAGGATAAAGGAAGATGCTGCTTGGGCAGAAGTCCTATGTCTAGGAGCTTGTCTGGCCAGATGTTTCCTATCCTGGTTTAGCTCATTGCCCCACCACCGACATCTTCTGACCACTAACCTTTCCTACTTTTCCTGCTGGAAATAAGCCCTAACTGAAGGGAGCACAAGAAGCACCTCAGAATGGGGTGCTGAGAAAGAAGATCCTTGGCTAGACCAATCTTTTGTGGTCGGAATAGTGGTTCTCCCTGTGGCTTTGATTCCTCATTTATTTTCAGTAGATGCGTGATTGACACGGGGAGTACCTGCAGCATTTAATTCGCTAGAGTGTGGTTCACGGGTCAGTGAAGTCTGTCAGGAGCTATCATGGACAGTTGAGGTTGTGTGGCATGAGATCCCCTTTAGTTGAATAGTGGACAAAAGAAGAACACATGTGCCCTAAGCAACCAAACTTATCTTGATGGAAAAGATTGTGAGCTGTATAAGTGCTCTAGCATGACACCTGTGCAGTTAATCCTTGCTTTCCTAATCTACTGCCTGCTGTGATTTCCCCGAGTGAATTATTTACTGTGAATGGATCAGTAAATGTTATGTAAATTGTTAGTCATCAGGCAGCAAGACAGACGTACCTTGTACAGCTGGGAGAGAGCAGGACACGCTTCTTACAGGTAGCTAAAGCCAGACATTTGGCTGTGGGCTGCAGCTTTGACATGAGTGGTATTTGGAATTAATTTCTAACTGTTTTGATTGTCTGTTTACTTAAGGGAGTTTCTCCTCTTGCATTATGCTGTCTAGAGCCTTCAGGCAAGACAGTTGTTTTTAGTAATGCTTGTCATCTGTGGCTCAGCATAATGTGAAGGACTAGGATTGTTCATGTTAACTGCTACCTAGAAGGATTCTGTCAATAGGCAAGTGAATCTTCAGATATCTACAGAACTGTCTTGTTGAGTTAAAAAAAATAATCTTGTACAGTAGCTGCAGTAAGATAATATCTACACAGTAAGGTGAGGGCTGTGACTGGCACTTTGATGTCAATGCCAGTAAAATCCTTGGAAATAGGAACAAATGAATAGCCCACAGCTAACAGTGTGTTAAGTCATGTAGACAGCTGTTTCTTTTTTGGCTTTATCCTAATTGCTGCTGTTGCCATCACATTTGGGAGCATATGGACTTGGGCATCCTTTATACACTTCAGGTGCAAAATGTTGCCTTGGTACATCATGCATTGGTAACAGATGAAAGCAGATGCTTTTACTTGGCTGTTAATTTATGGAGAAAGTTTTAGGCAACTATTAAGATTCAGTGAGAAAGATTGCAAATGACTTGGAGATCTTGCCAGACATTTGGCCAGATAGGCTCATCTTTGCATAGTGATCAAAAAAAAAGATGAGGAAGGAAAAACAAAAGGAATTCTTTATATGGAATTAGTGCGTGGATGAAGGAGGGGAGAAGAGGAAGGGAAGAGGAAATAGAAAATCAGACTACTCTGTCAGAGGGGTTTACATAGAGTCCAGTTCCCTCTGAGGCATTGCAAGCGGCTTGTAAACTGCCTGAGTATGTTCCTTTCGAACTTGCACAAAAGCTTTTGGTCTGAAGTTTGTGCTAATGGCCTGGGCTGAGGCTCAGCTTCACTTGTGTAGAAGAAATGGAAGAAGATTTGCTGTGCAATAGATTGGATTTTGGTTATTTTACAGAGGTATAAAATAAAATGTCAATCCTTGTGTTGGGAGTGACAACATAGGCTGGAGTTGGCCGCGGAGAAGCAAAGAAAGGGCGAGCAGAAACTTCTAAGGCACATGTAAATTTATTTGAATTTAGGAAAAGTCCATTTGTCTCTTCATCTAGATGAAGTGCTATTTCACCAACTTCCATTTTATTTCTGCTTCTCTTTGTGACAGAAGCAGCTCTGCCAACTTGGATAGGGATTCCAAAGAAATATTTCTCAGTTTTTATTTGATGTCTTAAAAGCTCAACTGCAGCTTATAGGAAGAATGACAAGACCAGTCCTTTCTTCTCACGTCCATCAAAATCTTATCTTCCAGAAGAAAGAATTGTGCTATAGGACTACACAGTAATCAGAGGGTGGTAAACTATGTTTGAAAGTAATTTTTTCTTCACAAGGTCAGATGCTTCATATCTCTCTGTTGAAGGGCTAGGAGACGAGGCAAAATAAACATTTGTTATATGGATGTTTTAACTTCAGTTTGAAATGTTAGATGCAGCTTATAATTGGAAACAAGAGACTAAAACCTTATCTCTCTGAACATGGATTTGTAATGAATGGCTGATTTAGAACAAAGTACAGACCAAACAGCATGAAAAATGTATTTAAACAAATGTTTTTATTAGATGATCCCTTAGTATTGAATTAAATATTGTCTCACTTCTGTAATTATTTTAAGTGCCAAGAGGGATATGAAAGTGATTGATTATACAAGAAAATATCTTTTTATGTGGAATTTTTTTTAGTCTTGTTTATAAGTGAACCATATTCAACCTATATGGACCCAAGGAACAGATATCACAAGATAGACCTGACTAAATTGGTGTAATGCCTTCTCATCTGCTCAAACCAGTTTGAAAACCAAGAATAACTGCAACACAATAAAACTGATTGCAAGGATAATTCTGTTAGAGAAGTAGTCATTAGGTGATGAATTTGTAAATGTTTTCCATGGACTGGTAAAGCAGATGGTATTCCAGTCTTTGCACACAAATACAAAATATCTAGTCTGTAGATATTATGAACAAAGGCTTTATTTAAACATCAGTATATTCATAACAGTAGAGTTTTAAGAACTATTCGGTGTACTTGGTCGGCAGCATAAATCCTGTCATACAGAGATCTCTTAACTGCCCCTAAGGCAACAAGTTAGCTCTAATGCTCTCGATCAATTTGTTTATCCTTTACTATGCACAAAGAGGCTATAAAAGCAAGTTATACATTCTTTAAACCAGTTATTATCTGAGATGTGGTAGATAAATAGGATTAGTGGGCAACCAGGCAAGGCATTGAGCAACTCACCACGTCCAGGTAAGACACGTGGTTCACAGAATAATAGCTGAGGTTAAAAGGGACCTTCTGAGGTCATTTGATCCAACTCCTCTACTCAAGCAAGGCCACCTAGGCCCAGGACTGTATTTGAAAAGTTTCTGAATTTGCCCAAGGCAGGAGACTCCACAGTAACCTGTGCCCAGTGCTCAATCACCCTCACGATGAAAAGGTGTTTAGTGATGTTCCGAGAGAACTTCCTGAGTTTCAGTTCAGTCCCGGCACCACTGGGAAAGAGCCTGGCTCCATCCTCTGTGTGACCTCCTTTTAGGTATTTGTATACATGGGTGAAATCCCTCTGAGCCTTCTCCAGGCTGACCAGTCGCAGCTCTCAGCCTTTCCTCTTAAGTGAGGTGCTCTAGTTGGTTCATCATCCTTGTGGCCTTTTGCTGGTATCTCTCCAGTATATCTGCATTGCTCTTGCACTGAGGAGCCCAGACTGGGCATAGTACTCCAGCTGAGTCTATCCTGGCAGTGTTGCTGGCCTGGCAGCCATCACTACTGGGGAAGGATTGCTTCTTGGATGGACTGAACCTCAGTGTTGCAGAGTTGCCATATTCTGACTCCTTGGTTTTTTTCCACTCTAAGTTTTCATAGCTTTTCATGAGGTTTTGGTTTTTTTTTATTGAGACCTTGAACTGTTAACAACCTCTGTTTCAGTGATTGTATGTCTAGCTGCATATTGACCATTCTTATCTATTATGGCTGTAGTCTGGGTATCGTCACACGCCTTTCTTGCAAGCTGCCAGTTTCTTTAGAAGTTTCATCCAAGGTTATGTAGTTCTACTGTGTCAAAACTAGGCCTTGGATCACTGACAGCTGAACCCCTAGGAGGAGGATTCACACAAAGTTGAGGTGTGAAATCAGTATAAGCTATGTTGTGCTGTTTCCCTGAGGAGGACACACAGTGAATAGTACCTGCAAGGTTATTTGACCTACTTAAAAAAACTCCTAGATGTCTGCAAGAGAAGCCTTGTAACTTGTGTGCTGCCCTTTTATCCATCAGTGTGTTTTTGTCTGTATTTCTGACACTAATGTGGTTTATATTGGTCTCTTTGCCTGGTCTTAGACAGTGACAAGTGGTGCTGATATGAATTGCCTACGGTAAGGAAAACCTTTTTGGTTTTTGTGCCAGGCAAGATTTAGATTGAGTAATGAGCAAAAATTCTTTGCCCAAAGGGTTGTCAAGCACTGGCATAGGCTGCCCAGAGAAGTGACTGACTCACTATCCCCGAAGGTGTTTTACAGAGGTGTACTTAGGTTTTAGAGACAGGGTTTTGTGATGGACTTGTCAGTGTTAGGTTAATGGGGACTCAATGATCTTAAGGGCCTTTTCCATCAAAAATGGTTCTCTTGATTCTGAAACAACCACAAAAACACAAAAGCTATCAAAAGCCATATAGGAAGATGAGACTAGGGATATTGACAAGCATTGTAAAAGGAGCAATTGCCTAAGGGTGAGAACCAGTAGGCTGGTCTGTTCTCTTACATGCTATTTGATAATTAGGAAAGGGTGACACGATAGGTAAAATTGGAGAGAAGGGAAAATAAGAAGGTTCTACAAAGAAGGGAGAAGACACTTTTGGTAATTCGCGAGGGATAGAAGGATACAAATTTAAATGTAGGTTTTAATGAAAAAAACAGCTGGTAAAATTCTGACTCTTGTGAAATGCAAAGCAAAACTTACAGTAACTTCACTGGTACTGGAATTAACTCTTGTCTTGAATGTCAGAAAAGAAAGGAAATATCAGAGAAGAAATTCAGTTTTTTGTTATATTTGCAGGTTAACAAACTTGGTACATTTGTTATCTGCAGTGGGAAATCTGGTCAAACACTAGGAAAAAGCCTTTCACTGGAACAGCAGTGAAGGAACAGAAGGAAGTGAGATTTCAATCATCTGGAAGTTTTAAGAGCAGATAGTACCTACCATGAGCTTCTGAGATACAGTTAATTGATACTTCAGCAACACCCTTTGTGATCTATATATATTGTTTTCAGAAAACAGGCTTTCAAATATGTTTGATTCTCTTTACAGTCTCTTTTTACTATTGCGATTTAGACGTTTATTTTGACCACCAAAAATGGCCCCCGTGACTTACCATTCTGTGTAAGTATTGGTCTGACATCTTTGAAAAGTTCCACCCTTTTTTGCTGCTAAAGATATGTGAAGTATGACGTGAGTGACTTTCCACTACTACTTATGGATAGAGGCTGTGGTATCTTTACCTAAAGGATGCCACTTAAATCTTCAGATATAGTGAACTAAGCATTCATCAGATGTTATCAAAGTGACGGGCACATTGGTCATCTTCTAAATTTAAACAATTGGATTGTTAAGGATTATTTTATGCCTGGACTGATGGTGTTTATGTGGTGTGAGGGGTTTTGTTTGGTGTGTGGCATGTTGTGTGGTTGCTTTGCTTTGCTTTGGTTGTTTTTGGGGTTTTTTTGTGAAGTATTTTGTTTGAGAGAAGTTAAATTCCAGCAGTCTTTACGGGATATTTTCTGCTAGGTTGGTTTTGGGTTTTTTTTTTTTTGGAAACAATTGACTGGATGACAGGACTATACTTCATGAAATCCACATTTTTAGCAGAATGTGATGCAGAAGGTGGCCTGTCTCACATTCATCAGGGATGTTTACTTCCTGCTGTAGCCAAACAACAACTTGCAACAGTTCTTGCCGTGAGTTGAAATTCTTTTAAGTGGTGTTCTTTCCAGGTGTTCACCTAATTACAGCTTGAATTTGCTGCATGAGTAGATGGACTTGCTTTGTTTGTTCGGTTTTAAAAACTTAAGTCAAGAATATCAGAGACCAGTTGTTTTTTAAAGATCAGTAAAGGCTTTTTTTGAGGAGGCATCTTGAAAATCTTAGAGTTAACCACTCAAAGAGGCATACTTGAAGTTTAGCAGTGATTCTCTGGAAGGCTGACTAGTGGAGTTCCAGTTAGCAATGGAAATGGCTTTGGTTTGGACCCAAGTTTAACCTGTTTAACTGGTGTTAACAGGAAGTAGTTTCATGGTGAAGATGTTTGTTTTCTGCCTTAAATGACTCTTTAATTTTTACACCCTGCTACTTGTTATGTTAATGTATTGGTTTCCTCTCCTGTCCTATTAAGCTGCATTTGGCCTTCTTTTACTGAAATAAATTGCCCCTGACAGTTTTCTTGCATAAATATTACGTACATAGTAGAAGGTCTAAACCTGGTCTGTACCGAGTAAGTATAAGATGAAGCCTGACTTTTGCAAGTGATGATGATGAAGCCAAATGTGTTCTTTATGCATTTAGGATTGTAATTGGCAAAAAATCATATTTTTTTACATGACTTGAATTTTATTACCTTCTTAAATAGAATGCATTTCACTGTGGGCAAATAGTTACTATATCATCACTCACTAGAGTAAGTTAATTTACATATTAACCCAGAGCTAATTTACTTATGTGCACTTATGTCCTGGTGGTGTTTCATTGTGAAAGCAGTTATGTTTAACAACCCATTTAGCAGGTGAATAATTCTTTCATGCTGTTACATCCATTTCCCAGTCACCATCCATGACTTGTCAGATACTGATTTTTTTTTTTTCCCCCAAAGAGTGAAGTTTTATATCTATGACCAGAGGCTAAATTGGAGTTGAATGAAATAGTGAAGAGAGAGTGTTGAGGGTTTGAGCAATTTGAAATGGTCAATTTCTTGTGCAGTTCAACAGAACTGGGGAAGATGAATGCAGTAAGTGACTTGCAATGTGGCTGATCTCCTTAACTTCACTGATAAAACAAGAGCCACACTCAAGCAGTGTTCACAAATTACCACTGTGTGGGTTGACAGCAGAATGCATGAGATCTGCACAAGTGGCAGTGCCCAGTGGTTTCTGAAAGATAGGAAAAACCAAAGAAGAGAGTGGCCTTAACATTTTTCTTTCAGCCGTTGCCAAGGAACTTCAGTCCAGAGTAATCTCTTCCTGATTGTGGTTTCTTTGACTTACTGATGACACGTCAGACCACAAATTCTGTTTCTCTAACCTGATTATGATGTGGCCTTTGCTTGTCTGATAGCAAAGAGCTTTGTAGTGTGTCATGTGGATTTTGTGTTGAGTTTGTTATAGTGTTTTGTTTTGGTTTTTTTAAATCGAGTGCAGATACCACAAGCAGATGGAAACCACCCTGTGGAACTGTAGTTGGAAAATAAGGTAGAAGTTGAAATCACTCATGCATTGAAGTGGAAGAAAAATTAATATGCAGCTAAAAGCTTATAACTGAAGAGATGGTGTTAAATGCGCTTAATAGCCACGAGTTGGGAGCAAAACACAGGAGGTGACCTCTGTGGAAAAGGTAATGCATTGGTTGTCAGTATAAAATGTCTTGTGAGCCTTGTGAAGAGTAAGGCAGTTTGTTTGGCTTGTAAATGGAGAGTGAGTTGCCAGGAGTCCTGCTGCAAAGCAATCCATGTATGACAGAAGCTTTGGGAGTAGCAGGGGTGAAAGGTATTGGTAGGGGTGGAGATGGATGGAGCTGCTGAGCTTCTTGCAGTAAGTCCTACTGCAATTGTCAGTTAATACTGACTTGCCTGTGCACTTGGGCTTATACTTGAGTGTCTGTAAGGAATTCTTGTGACAGCTCCCACAGTGAAATCCCTTGTCTTACCAACATGTGATTCATCCAAGCTCTTGACAACCCTTTCCTGTTGAGTGGTATCTGAGGTTTCTCTTTGTCTTGGGTAAATATCTTGAAGCTATATGAGGATGCTGGTGTGAGGCTCTTAGGAGTAGGAAGGCTGACCATACCCGTTTCAGTTTGCTGGATCCTTGTAAGCATACAGATAGGTTTCCAAAGATGCACACAGACCTTAGAAGAGCTTTGAGCATAAATATGATTTAACAACACAGGTTTCCCCATGTGTCACTTAGCCCTGTCTCTGTGCAGGACTAGTCAGCACCTAATTAATAAGAGCACACTGAGAAATGCTCTGGGGTTGAAAGGCACTGATTTGGTGACTTTTCCTTTCCTAACTAGTAGAAAGGAGATTATCAGAACGTTTCTCTGTTGCAAGAAAGAAGCCAGGATGCTTCAAAATCAAACCCAATGATCTCAAAGAAACAAGAGACTAAGACACAGTTCTTGTTCCACTGCTGACAGCATTTTTGTTGATGTAGCACTCTGTATACTGGAGTCCTTTCCTTTTCAGCATTAGTCCCACTCCATGTTTTCATGACATCTTATAAACAAAAAACGTGAGGCGAAGATGCTAAGAGATTCTATTCGTTCTTTCATTTAAACTGTGAATTTTAAGTATTTCATGGATTTGAAAGGCTTTGAGGAAAAAAAATGAGACAGGAAACAGTATTACGTGGTATGCTTTTTCTAGGGTAGTTTACTATGTAATGCATAGTGTGAGTGTTTGACTACAAAAACAGAATTGGTTTCTGACTTAGTTGCTTTTCCCGACTATTCTATGATAAAATGTCTACTGGTATAACTTATGAGCCATAAGTTCTATTGGCTTCTAGTTATTTCTTTGAACAACAAAGTGCAGAATTACAGCAGTTGCAGGCCCAAGTCTGAGGACTTTACTGGGTTATTTTCCGTCATGAAAAATGCTTACAAAGCATCAAGCAACACTGAACTGGGTAGAAAAAGAGTAAAGAAACCAAACCATACTAACTACAATGTAATGCAGTTTAACATTATGCATTGTATTGTCACCTTGACTCTTGTTAGAAGTGGAAATTGGGTGAATAAAATATTGTTCATTTGGCCAGTGAACCAAGTAACCACAAATGCTTATTTGTTTTGTTCTGATACAAATCTTCATCCAACTTGGTTTTTCAGTTTTAAAGGAAAGATTTTTCTTAAAGATACGTGAGGGTTAAATGGATGTTCCTTCCATGACAACAAAATTCTGCTTTCATTTGAAGTAGTTTTCATGGCAGCACAACACATAACTGTCCTTGGCAAAATCAGCAGCAAGAATTGCTGGTCCTTTGGCACACGGGCCAGTGGTTAGAGACTGAAACTTTCCTTTTTCTGTGAAGCATTTGTACTCGAGTGGGCCAGAGGACGAGAGAACCATCTGGCTTCCCTGCTCAACCAGCTGTGGTAGGGAGAGGAGGTGCAATACCTCTGGCTTCAGCCTGGTTTAGTGTGCTATCATAGTACATCACTTGCAGGGGCACACTGTCTATGTGAGAGACCAAGGCAGCATCAGTAAACTGCACTAATAACACTGATGTTTGGAAGGAGACTGGAAAGCCTTTTGAAACCCTCTTAGTTAGACGAAGGACTTGAATCTATCTTTCTTGATTGGGACCAATATCCATTGGACAAAAGACAGTGTTGCTAACAACTCTGTGCTGTAAATTGTAATTAAATTTTTAGTTGAAGGCACTTGGCATAGTGTGTGGAAATCATGAATAACTTTATGTGATAGAGTATCTAAAACTCTGGGGGTTTGGAGTTATTTTTCCTAATAAACACTTTTGGTAGCGCTCTCACCCAATTAAACTTGTTTGGAAACTCCAAGTAGTATTGCTGTAGCACAGGGTATTACTAGCTGCCAGGAGAAGTGATGACTCTCAGCTTTTTCTGGACTTGCTCCTGTAGGGAGGGACTGTGATATTCTGGGGAAAGCAAGGTTCAGGTGTGAGGGACAGCTGCGCAGCAACACAGGGTGACAGATCTGCCTTCACTGTCTGCCACAGTCTATCCTACATGAGATGTATTTGGAAGCAGGTTTTAATCTCCTGGGAAGGAAGACACAACATGAAAGGTTGAAGCAGGAAAAAAAGGAAGGGAAGATCAAAAAGAAAAAACTGCCTTTGAAGTCCCAGTCTGAGCTGCCTATGAATTCTTACAAATGTTGAATAGTGTTGCTCCTTTGTGCCTTGGTAAACGAGTCACAAACATAGCTGCTTTTTCAAATCCTGTGTAAATAAGGGAAGTAATGCCACTCCAGCACTACTGACTGTAAATGGAGGGACAGTGGGGATATTGGATTTGCCTGCAGTCATGCTAGGGATCTGTGGCAGTGAGGCACCAGGAGAGGGATATTTGTGCTTCCAGTCCAGCACACAATTCTATGCATTTCCCCTGAAAGGATATTTGTACAATGTTTTGTGCATATTGGTGAAAAAGAGCAGAAGACTTGATCCCCAAATTCTGGTTAACTTCTATTAAAACAAATTGACAGACAGTGATAGTTGCTTGTGATTTTTTTTTCAGTAGTGCATATATGCTTTTGGCCCATGTAGAAGCACTGGTAGAAAAATCACTATTAAGAAATTTAGATCTATTTCTCTTCCTTATTTACTACTTAACTGAACTAACATCTATGAAACATTCATTCTAAGTAGAATACTCTCGAGTCAATTTACGTAAACTGCAGTACCTCTTTCTAGACTAAAAATTGCTTTGCACAATGTAACTAGAAAAAAATTACTACATTATTTTTCCTGTTCCTCTCTTTGTTATATGTTGAGATTAAAATATTTTATTTTGAATGAGTAGAGAAGAAAGCTCCTTTGTCAGCTACATAAAGAGACAGTGGGAGTTTTTGTGTGTAAGGGTTTTCTTTAATCATGGCTTCAATTTTAAGTTGAATGTGTTATTATGATTGCAAATTTTCACACTCCCATTGTCAGAAACAAATAAGCCTAATAAGTTTCAGAGCTTTGGCATTTTCCAGACAAATGAATGTGTAGAAGAATGTTGAAGACTGACCTAAATCATGTTGCAATACGCAGTTAGCCTGTCCATTACTTTCAGAACAGTGTGGCATTCTTAAAACCCTGTGTCTGCAGCAGTGGGTGATATTTGAGAATTAGCATCACCTTTGATTATTGTTTAAAGAGACAAGCAGCTACTTTGGGTTGGAGGTAAGAAACAAGATATTATATCAAAAAAAGGGAAAATACTGAACTAATATTGTAAACCAACTATTAACAGCTTGTGTACTTAATAAATCAGAGGCTTGCAGTAAGGTGTTTGATTTATTAATGGCAGCATTCATCTTTTGGAAACACTTGTGGATGTAGTGAATTCATTGTTATTCTGAGTCTCGTTCATAATTTCTACCTTTTTAGAAGTTTGTCCTGTCACCCAATGATAAATTGTAGACTTGCTTTAAAACTCAGGTAAAACATTATTCATTTTCTGATCCAGAATATCAAATGTTTTGTTCAGTCATCTCTTCTACCATTAAGATGAGAAACACTGCAGAACCAGGATTTCAAGTTGCTGTCTTTGTCAGGGCTTGGGTAGCATATTTATGTTGTATTCTACATGTTATAATGCACTTAGTTTGTTGAATTGCATCTGAGTTTTAGTGTAATTGTCTACTGGCTTTTCATAGTATGAAACAGACTCTTGTAGCTCTTGGCAAAAAATGAAGTTGAGGAAAGAAAAGCTCAGTACATTGCACAGCTTACATGTTAGACTAGAGGAGATCTGATGATGTAACAACAATGGTGTAAGAAACCAAAAAATTATTTCTACAGTGATTCATTTTCTTATCTCTAGCAGCTACAGAAAAAGATCCAAGAGCCTGTATTTCTAGTTTCTACTATGTCACTGTGTTGACAGTAAACTAGCAAAATGTGAAACAGTGTCTCCCCTAAAGACTACTCGTTTGTAAGTAACGAGATTTGTGGATATGGGTATTTTTATGTATGTCTGTTTCCTCCCTATTGTCTTGACACTTTATTTCATAAGTGTTTCTGCAATTCTATTCTCCACTTCTTGTGCTTTGCTGATCACAGTAAAGCCAAGACAGCATACCACTGAGTCAGCATGTTGTATATAGGACTGAACCACACAGGGCTTTGGGGAAGATCAAAGTGCCAAAGAAATAGCTCTATGCCTTGTGATCAAAGGTTTCCAAAGCATCATGAAAACAAGTGTGTTGAAATGGTGTCTTTTTGAGGATGTGTTAGGAGCAAGGGTACAAACTTCTTAAGGGACTTGGGGGTCTTTGTGGACAGCAGGATGAGCATGAGCCAGCAATGTGCCCTTGTGCCTAAGAAGGCCAATGGCATCCTGGGGTGTATTAGCAGGGGTGTGGTTAGCAGGTCCAGAGAGGTTTTCTTCCCCCTCTACTCTGCCCTCATGAGACTGTGTCCAGTTCTGGGCCCCTCAGTTCCAGAAGGACAGGGAGCAGCTGGAGACAGTTCAGCACAGGGCCACAAAGATGATGAAGGGAATGGAGCATCTCCCTTATAATGGAAGGCTGAGGGAGCTGGGGCTCTTTACCTTGGAGGAGACTGAAGGTGACCTCATTAATGTTTACAAATACATAAAGGGTGGGTGTCAGGAGGATGCAGCCAGGCTGTTCTCAGTGATGGCCAATGATAGGACAAGGGGCAGCAGGTACAAGCTGGAACAGAAGAGATTCCAAAGAAACACAAGGAAAAACTTCTTCTCTGTTGAGATGAGGGAGCACTGGAACAGGCTGCCCAGATGGGTTGTGGAGTCTCCTTCTCTGGAGACATTCCAAACCCACCTGGATGAGTTCTGTGTGACCTACTCTAGGTGGCCCTGCTCTGGCAGGGGGAATTGCACTGTATAATCTTTCTAGGTCCCTTCCAGCCCTTGAGATTCTGTGATTCTTCACTGTGTTATACGTGGCAATAGTGTCCCATTTTAGAGTCCCTGACCTGAATCTGTCATCTGTAAGAAAAGGTTGTTGTGAAGTGCATGGAGTCCACGGAGTGTTTTTCCCAGCCTCTTCTATATATCATTCAAATATCCTTTATGTTAATAGATTTCAATAAAATGCTAACAGTATGCAGAGTGTAGT
The DNA here is from genome assembly GCA_013401255.1 of Urocolius indicus. Lineage (NCBI taxonomy): Eukaryota > Metazoa > Chordata > Aves > Coliiformes > Coliidae > Urocolius > Urocolius indicus. The sequence continues at coordinate 455,160 of WBNH01004525.1, forward strand.
AGCTGAATAGCTGTTATGACTGGTGTGTGTCTTAGGAAAAAAAAAAAACAACAACCAAACCCACCAATTTTAGGAAGAACTGTATTTCCTTGCAAGATTATAGTTTTTCAGTCTCATTGAGTATGTCAGCCCTGTCAGATGCTGGACATGAATCAGAAATGGAGATGGGAGAACTGTTAGAAGGGCTAATTCTAAAAGATGGAATACATGTAAGATGAATTTTGAATGATGAGGCAGAGCTGTTCTTCAGGTCACTGGTGCTAGTATGAAGGCTCATCAGTGTTGTGCACTGGAGTGAGCTTCCTGGTGCCAAAAGCTTCTTGTGCATTTATGTACCAGGCTGCAGAAAAGAACTTGCAAGTTAGCTGTCAGCAGGCAGCGCAGGGCACGCTTGCCTGCTCCTGGAGCTTTGCACTGAGGGACGCGTGCACTGTAGCTGGTGGCAGGCAGTGAGGCTGCTGCTAGGTGTGACGTGTAAAGAGACTGAGATCCAGTAGTCCTTGCCAGAAAGTCACTCGCTGTGGGATGGCATAAAAGTGTATGGGCTTGCTTTTTATTCAAAATACCAAAACAACCACATAAAACCCTTCCCCAAACCTGAAAAGCATTTCCTCTGTACTGTTTCCATCTCCTTCCTCTCTGGTTCTTGCTTTGGCCTATGCTCTGGAAATTCTGCAATTTCCCTTCAGCAGAGGAGATGGATGCAAAAGACCAGTGAGTGCGCTCGATGATTCTGTAGGATTGGCACATGAGTGTCCATTATACTTCAAACATTATCTTCAGCTCTATGCAGTATTTGAATGGAATGCTCTGAATGAATCTAGTGCTGGTATCACATCTCATTCAAAGCACATCTAGATAATGACCATAGAATATTGTGTGACTGGTACAGTAACTGTTTGAATGCTATTGAATTGCAGTGCCTCTAGAGTAACAATGGGGAGAATTGCTTCTAATTCACACAGTAACAGGATTCTTCTGGACATGCCTGAAATGACTTTCTTTTTGGGAGAGAGGACTGGCAGTACATGGCTTGCTTTGCAGCCCTATTACCAGGACATCTTGAATAGAAGTTTTTAAGGTGAAGTGAGTGATTTGAAGGAAGTTTTAGTTTTGCCCCTATTTCCCTCCACAAGAGATTCCAGTGTATCTGTGAAGTGCTGGTAGGGTGATTACCTCAGCAGGTTTTGTCCTTTAAAAGGAGAGCAACTGTACGGTTATCATCCTTTCGATTCCATTTACGTGCATGCATTCTCAGTTCAGGTTCAGCCACTTCTAACTCACTCATGCAAGTCCTTTTGATTAGTTAATTTATTGCCCTTATTGAATGCCATTCTGAAATTAAAAGGCTGGTATGTGATAGCACAAGACCTTTGCTAGGCCTGTTTGTTGAGCAGCCCAGTCCTTTTAATCAAGTTATTGAATTGCTGTGTTCCATCAAACATGGTCTGGCCTCCTGAATCTCAAGGAACCTGCTTGCAGGAAGAGGAAAATGTTAAACCTATTCTAATTTAATAATCTATGTTCAGGAAAGGGTAGAATTGCTATTTAGGTAAACAGATAATGAGAAACCAATTTTTAAAGGAATTAGTAAGTCTGCAAATATGCTGAGACAATTTTTCATGGCAAATTCAAGTATTAAAGTAGTGCAGTTTTCAGTGTTTTGATTTATGTGTCTGATTTTATAGTTCTGCTTTATTCTGTGGGATAGGATAAAGTGCTGTACAAAAGTCATCCTGGGAAGTTGCAATTATTTGAGACCACTCTCTGTCTGGTAGACCCTGCAACACAGGCCATGCACTCTTTTCAGGGGGAAAGCTATGTTGTTGGCTTGGTGCTGTGAAGCCTGGAAACTCCTAGATGAGATATAAAATGGATGCCTAAGATTAGAAAAAGATAACCATGACTATAAACCACATAGTAAAAGACAATGCAGAACACTGTAAGGTCTCTGAGTCACTGCTTGTGTGATTGGACAGTTGCTTGCTCTGGCTAAAATTATCGCTGTGTTACAATATTGAGTTGGGAATACATTACTGAGAGCTTGAGTGGTAAACTTATAAGTGGCCTCCAAAACAGAAGATCTAAAATTAAGAACCATCTTCTCAGCATGTCATTTGGAGGATGTATCTTATTCCTCACCACAGGTTTTAATCATTGGGTTGATTTAAAAAGCAAAACAACAACCGAAAAATCCCTCCAACCACAAATAGGACGGGTTGATTTGCTGTTGGGTACTTGCACTGGGAAGTTGAATTTGACTTTCCCAAATCTTATTCCACTGACCTTTCATTCAGAGAACCTTTCCTGGTCTAAGATAACACCAAGAGAAAAGCTAACAGCAAGCTTCTGTGGCATTAGATACTTGTCTGATTCTTGTATTTGCAGTGGTGGAAATCAGTGGGAAACTAGGCACTAAAATGATGTGGAGCCATCCCTAACTCTATATTTAGTATTGTCTTTAATTAAGAATGATTTTAAAAGTTAGCAGTCACCTGAAGCTTCTTGCATCAAAGTTCTCTCTAGACCAATGCTGAGGTATGCATTATTGCACCTCATAGGTCAAAACATAAGTGCTAGGTAAAGGAGCAAAGCAGCTTAACTGTAATAGAGATATCCTGTCATAGAAATTTCTTGTTTAACATAGGGGAAGAATGTTAACAGGTGCAAGAAATGCACAGGCTGCTTCTGTGCACTTAGAATTGCTTCATCTTGAAGAACAACATCATTTTTTGAGATTGTACTGGCGCTAGCACGCTGGAAGGTCTACAATAGAACTTCCAGAAGTCCCAAATTGGAATGGGTAAATGAAGTTAACTATGTGAGAAGATTTGTGTTGATTGACTTAACATTTAGCAACCTCTCATCCAAGAACACATGAAACGTGGAGAAGCCCTACTTAAATCTGCTATGGAGACGAAACTTGGCTCTGTGATCCTGATAAATGAATCTGCTAAAGTGACTTTTTAAGAAGAGTTTAATGAATGAAGGCATCTGTATTAATATTTCTATCTATGCCTGCCTAACCCCTAGTTCTTATCATCCTTTTGTATTTCAGTATGAGCAGCACATATCCCACCCCTCTCCTTAAATAGTGCCTTCAATAGAGCTGACAGAGAATTGATCTTCCTGCTGTCTCTTGGGTGACAAGGGCTTTTGTTGTGGTTTTCTTGATTTTTTTTTCCCCGTGACTCAGAGGTTTGGCAGGATGGAAAGGTTGTAGGCTGCTCAGAGTTAATTCCATCCCTAGTTCCTGAAGGTGCTTTTATTTACAAAGTATTTGGTGTTTGCTTGTTTTCCAGAAGCATTTTTTGAATGCAAATGCCTGGATAAACATTGTGGTAATCCTAGTTTAGTTGTTTAACCTAGGACAATAAATAGGCCATGTGTGCTTTAAGAACTCTCATATTGTATAGGCACATGTGGCTGAATAATTGATCTGGAAAGTTAGCAGGAAACCTCAGCAAATGGTATCACACAGAGCCAAGACAGAAATAGATCTGCTATACAGTTGTGATGTAGGATCATCATAATCTCATATGTGACAACCAGTGCAAACTGGTAAGAACAGGGGAGTACATGGCTTGACCTCTAAGCTATGTATAAGCATACACCTTTTTTCCCAATGCTTTTTAAGGAATGCTTATAAGCATGATTGTATGGTGAAAACATATTTTTTTCAGTCCTGTGTTCTTGATATGATTTTTTAGTAAAGAACTGAGTATTCCAGTTATTGTTGCTAGTAAGTCTAATATGTTAAAAATTTTCTAGGTCAGTATTAATTTAAATGTATTATGGTTATAGATTAAAGCCTATGCTTTACGTAGACTTGCGTAATTCACTTATTACTACAGGTCAGTTGTCAACTTGTCCTTAGAGGATGTCAGGCACTTAGGTCATAACAGATTAAAACACCAGAAAAAGAATCGGGAAGCTTCTGAATTGTTAATAAAAGCCATTGGGACTGCTGGACAAACACATGTGCTGGAGCATATTCTGTATATTCTTTAGCATATATGGGCTATATGCTGTAGAGTGGCTAGGTAAGAAACAATCTGAAAGGAATTATTCAACCTTCTGAAGCTCATCCAGTTTTTTACTTGTTGTTCCTCCGAATTCACTGAATTACTTTTTGGAAGACAGTTTCAAGGATCGTGGTGTTGGTTTGATTAGTTTGTTGTTTTGGATTTTTTAAATGCTATTCCTATGAACAGATGTGTAAGAGGATTTATATTTGCTGTGGAAACAATGGAAGCCATTGGGGATGCAAGTCTGGATAGTGTCACATAATCATGAGATGGTGGGAAACTATGAATAATGCTGCTGAATGTTTTCTGAAGAGGAAAAAAATGGGATAAAAGAGGGCAGGGTCAGTTTGAAGGTACCAATTTTCTATGCATGTTTTTAAAGCTACATTTGGGGGGAAAAAAAGTGACATCAATCACAGGCTGCTTCATCTGCAAAATGGTACTGAAATGTTAAAATGAGGCTTTTACAATATTCCATCCTTTGGCTTTGAGGTGATCTCCAGTGGTCTCTTTGAATTTGAAGTTACTCTGACTTTCCACCGTTTTCTTTCCTCTGGCCAAACTATTTACTAAATTTAATATCTTTTTTTTTTCCAATGAAATTCTGCTTTTTGACGAAAATACTGCTTATTTAGAGCAGGTGATTGTGGGGTTTTTTTTTCCCCCTCCTTTAATAGTGAATGTGAATGGAAAGGTACCAATTGAAGGAGGACTATGCTGCTAAAAAGTGTCAATATTGTGGGTGTATAATCAGAAGTTAAGATGAGCTGACGCTTGCATCAGCTGTGAAGACAGTTCTGTTGTTTGGCATAGATTTGCTTGAAATCAATGGCAACTATATCAGCATTTTTCTGGCCCTATGTCTTTTCAGTCTTCTGTAACCCATAAATTCACTTAAGACAAGCAGAAACCTGTCCTTTTGAGTTATTTCTGTATGGTGCAACTATAGTGCAATCTTCCTAATTTTGTCATTTCATTTTTGTATTGAAAATGTAAACCCCACTGTTGACACATTATTAACGTTTCTGCACTCAAAGGTCAATTCCCCCTGGAGTCTCCTTTAGTCTGGAAGATGGCATATATTAAAATTTTATAACAGTTCCCATTAGCTCCAATCCTATAATGTTGGGATCAATTTGGGTGTCATTCTTTACAGCCTATCAAGTGCAATAAATGCCTTAAGTGAGCAATAAAGAGATTGGAATGAAATTCTTCCAAGCAAGCCTTGTTTGCATAAAGATTTAAACTCGGTTAGAGTTGTGCTGATAAAGGTCCTTTCACTTCAGGTGAAAGAAGCTTCTAAAACTTTCACATATAAAACAGCTGATCTTATGAAATGAGATACAGTAAGTATGGGTATATGTGGATGCAGGGCTACACTTTTAGCCATAATTTCTTTCACCTCAAAATCTTTTCTTTGTCCATAACTTTAAAAAAGAAATAGTCTTCTCTTAGTGTTTGAATAAGTAACTTCACAAAGTTTTCAATAAGAAAGGGATATTTCCATTCCCACAAATGATATTTCTCCTTTCCACTTCCCTCTCCATGTATTTGCTTGGGATTTGCTCATTATTTGGGTCAGTGCAGCCCCTGAGGGTTGGAGAGTCCCTCCCAGCTGTCAGGAAGGTGATGCAGGTCACCCAAGAAAAACGTTTGTTTTGATTTGCATGTGACAAGATGAGCCTGTGTTTGTCTAAGTACGCTCTGTGGGTTAGCAGTTTTGGTGGGAGTGGATTTGAGAGCTTAGGCCAGCGTTCTGCCTGTCCTTCAGACACTGTAAAAGGAGGATACTGAATGAACACCTGTGTCTGAAAAAGTGGATTTCAGATGTTTCCATCAGAGAAGTAGATAAGGTCAAGGCAATTATATTTTTCCCTATAGACTTCACTGTGACTAACACAATGGTCTGGTGCTTCTGGAGACTGTTATGCCCCTGGACATCATTATTATGTGGATAATAAGATTAGCTTAAAAGCTTGGAGAGAGTCACTACATTCATATTTTCAGCATGGGTTAAATTTTTCTTAAACAGCATGACTTTTCATAATTGATTGCATTTTTTAAAATGTCAGGCAGTGTCCTGCTAAGTTTATGGATGAATGCAACGGGTGAAATGTAATATTAAGGGAAAAAAATAACACAGCAGCTAACAAACATATCACAGTTTTCTTCTAAATCTCCTCTTGTCACAGTCTCTTTGAAGGATGTTGCAACGTATCTTTGAGAACTAATATTCCAGCTCACTGGGTAATTGTGAATGACTAAGATGTCTGTCCTCTTGGCCAGCTCTTTAGCAGGGAGGGATGTAGTCAGGGCCAAACCTTCATGATGAAACTATTTGGATGAGCTACTCCTTTTTACTCCTGTAAGGAAGCCAAAGTGTCAAATACCTTAACACTAAAAAGATTTATTGCATTATGCCACAGTGGTGAAGGGTTCAGATAGCTCCTATCACCACTATTTGATCTGATCTGTGCCCCACTGAGACAGATTGATCCCTCAGTGCTTGTTGGGGGATAAGCATGTGAACTGGACTGAGAGGTACTGACTGAGCTGCCAAGGTGCCATTACAGAAACTTGTGACAATTCCAGCATTAGGTGGTCCTGTGCTCTAGTGTAACTTGATTACTTGACCGAGTCAGTGGTTATTTTTTTCTGATTGGGTTTTGGTTTTTAGTTTTGAGTTAAGCTCTCTTACTTCATGCAGGTATTGAATTTGTCCAGAAAAACAAACAAACATGACAAATGACTTCTATAACTCCAGACCTGCAACCTTCTGTTCTCATGGGTAAATGAATAATTAAGAAAACCCAAAGAAAGACACGTGCATTAAATTAAACAATTTCTTCAGAATGTGAAGCCTTTCACAGTGTCCTGTGCAAATTGATGAGTCACATGAAACTATTTCAGGCAGTAACGTCAGCAGAAGTTCATCATGGTGGATGCCCACAGTGATTTTGAAGAAGGAAAGAGAATCTCTGTGGGGTTAGTTATCTTCTGGTATGTTAGATGGGGAGAAAAATGCAGGCCATAATCTGATGTTAACCTAAAACTTGTTTTCTTCAGAATGTATGCTTTTCTTGCAGCGGATTTCACATACGTCAGTACTTATCTTAAAGACTGTGTTGCACCCCTTTTTACTCAGGAGAAGAGCATAGTGCCAGTTATTAAGGTCATCTGACAGTTCACACTATGATACTCCATTCTGAATTGCTTGCTGACTTTGATTAACCATGTGCAACCTAACTGCAAAGGAAAGCCAAAATAAAATACAGGGGTCTTTTCTTTCAATAAGACTAGGTTTTCTGTGTTGTAGGTGAGGGAGTCATCCACCAAACAGTCCATTCATCAAATCTATATCTCTCCAATTTAGAGAGTAGGATGTTCTGGGGCACCGTGTCAAAGACCTTACAAAAGACCAGATGAATGCAGCTCTTTCCTTGTCTACTGATGTAGTCACTCCATCATAGAAGGCCACTAGGTTGGTCAGGCAAGACTTACCCTTAGTGACACCATGCTGGCTGTCTGAAATCGATGCCTTGTCCTCCATGTGCCTTTTCATGGCTTTTAGGAGGGTCTGTTCCATGATCTTTCCAGGCACAGAGGTGAGACTGACAGGTCAGTTCCCAGAGTCCTCCTTTTTACACTTTTTAAAATGACTGCAATGTTTCCTTTTTTTTTTTTTTCCCAGTTACTGGGGAATTCACCTGACTTTTCAGATATCATGGAGAGTGGCTTAGCAACTATATCAACCGATTCCCACCATTTCATTGGGTCCCATAGACTTATGTATGTTCAGATTCCTCAGTTGGCCACAAGCCTGATCTTCTTTTACAGTGGGAGTGATTTTGCTCCTCCAGTCCTGTCTTACTGTCTGTTCACTTGAGAGGTGTGGAGAGAGAGGTTGCCAGTGAAGACTGAGGGGGCAAAAAAAAAAGTAGAGTACCTCAGCTGGGTGGAGTACCTTCTCCTTGTCCATTGTTACCAGCTACTTCAAGCTGGTCCTTCCTCTCATGGCAAAAAAGAGCAAGAACTGTGTTTCAGAAGAGAAATAAACAGACTCAGTAACCTCTCTTGGAAAGGAAGGAGAGTTATAGACCAGGGAAGGAAAATTGGATGGGCTAGGCAACACTTGGGTTGGATTTGGAAAGAGCTCAGATGAAGTGAGCACAGAGGAGAGACTGGTGCTGAGAGGCAGAATGGTAACTAGGAGGACTGAGCTGAGATACACAAGATACAGTCTTAAAGGGTTAGATAGGAAGGTGATAGGAAGCCTCCTGAGCAGAAGACTTCAATGTGAGGAACAAAAGGCATGGAAATTTTTCTTTGAAATAAAAGAAACAACCCCCTCACTTCCTTTCCAAACCCCACACCAAAAAAGAAACAAAAAAAAATCCAAAACAAAAGCAGCATTGTGGTAGGTAGAGCAGAGTGCTTTAAGAAGCACTCATGGCTGGTAGGTGCTTGAATAAGGAAACTTGATAGAAGATTGGTTATCTTTGCCCAAATGAAGAGCAGAAATGGAGACTTGAGCTACGGATACAAAGGAGACAGAGTAGGCAGAGATGGCAGAAAACAGAGAGGATGCATAAAGGAGCAGTGTGTAGCTGTGCTACAGTCTGGAATAAGCCTTGAATATTTTTTCTTCATTTTCTTTTATTTTTATTTTAAAATTTGTTCTACATCTATAATTTATAGCAGAGCTCCCAAAGAAAAAAGTCATTGTTAACCAAGTGCTTGCTTCCCATCACCTCTGCTGCTCCTGCTGTGCTTTCTGGCAAAGGAACTTCTCCACTTAGTGTTCTTGCTACAAAGATCTGAGTGTTATATGCCTATGCCAGCAACTGTCATCAGGGAGTAATTGCTCTCCCATGTGACATGAACTGAAAGTGGATGAGCAAAGCCCTTTTGTACAGAGCCCACTGTCTCAGGTGGTGTTTTATCACAGTCTTAACTTTGCTAGGGTCCAAAGGAGACATGAAAGTCTACTGTTGCTGTGAGGTTCCACTTCAGCTTGAACAGCAGATATCTGGGCAATAAAAACCCCTCTGTTTTGTTGATGCCACTGAGTGTTTCTTGGAATGAATTTTCTGTGGGAACTGACCTAGGTGGACCTGCTTTAACAGGGGGGTTGGTCTAGATCTTTAGAGGTCCCTTCCAACCCCTACCATTCTGTGATTCTGTGATTATCTGTTTATGATTTGCTTTCTAAACTTGGGCATATTTAATGTAGCTCACCCTTTTGAAAAGCAAAGCCAAACACTTGAGGAAATGCAAGAACAAAATATGCCACGTGGACTTAATTGGGTCTTCTAGTTTGAGTGTTTTATGACATTTTCTTTTATAAAGTGATCATATGCCTTTTTTTTCTCTGACAGTCCTGCACAGGAAGATCTTAGGTGGCAGTTTTGCCACTCTTTGAGAGCATATGGATTTGTACATGACTCACTCCATAGCTTTCTCGCAACAAAGACCAAATGCTGCAAAAGCAAGTTACTATGGGGACTCCACAGACTTTTGAAGTACGTGACGTTTTTACATTGACTTCAGCAGTCTTCAAATTGAGGAAAAAAATGTGAAGTGAAACTTTTTTCTTCTCCAGTGACTTAATTGGGCATGTAGAAGAACTACTTCAGTGCTGCTCCATTAGTTGTAGAAGTGTTTTTGGGTTTTTTTTTTTTTAGATATTAACACAAAACAAAGAGGTTTTTTCCATTTTATAATATTTTTCTGGATGCTTCATTGTTCAAGTGAGATCCTGGATCCAATTCGTTACACTTCTTTATTGGTGAAAAAACATGCCAAACAGTGAAGATTTATGTTTTAATCTAGGAATGCAATTATGGTGCTGTAAAGTACCTAAAATTAGGTGAAAAATCAATTCCATTTATAATCAAGGGAATTGCAAAGAAGAAAGCATTTGTTAGTGTAAGCTGTGTATAATTGTGATGGAAAATTCATAATCCTTCAGCCCTAGGATTTTGCTGGGGAAGATTTTAAGGCTCTTGGAAATATATGTGTCTGTGTTGCTTATCTTTTAGTCAAAGGATATTAATATAAAGAAAGCATAAAGTAATTTTGATCTGTCTGAAAGCCAGTTACTGAAAGCAAGTCTTTCCTCTGATGTGTACTTAATACTTCCATCTGTATGTTGCAAATTTACTGTAAAGATTTGATCTGCTTTCTCAGCGTGCAGCAGCACTTCTAGGGATAGTACTCTCATGTAAGTTACTGGAATGCCTTGGTAAATGGGGAAAGCTCCAGTTTGAAGAGCCACTAGAATCCTGAAGGTAGAGTGGAGAAATGCTACTCCATAGCCATAAAATGCTTTTAACTGAGCAAATAGTTTTGAATGGATACTTTATGTAATGGACATCTGTCTCTCTCTCTCTGTGTTTGCAGAATGTCCATGAAGAAGGTGATAATGTGCTCAAGTGTATTTACTGTTCAATAACATTTAAGTAGCAAACAACATTCTTCAATAAATATTGATTTCCATTTTTATTACTTACTTGTGACTGGCCAGCAAGTGACATTTCTTTCTGATTTGACTTCATATGACCAAAATCTCATGGAAAGAGGATTTTCTCTTTGAATGACATCGAAAATGCCTCCTTTAAGGAAGTTTAGTCTCTTGTTGCTCTGAAAGGGAAATGTGGAGAGATTTCTTCCCCTTTTTAGGTGAAGATAAATGGACTTGGTATGATTATCATCATTCTTTGTAATCCTCACCATTTTGGAGCAGCTGCAGACTTTGTTCAGGGAAGTTTACCAGATAAATTTGACTCACAGGTCCAGATCTACAGTTTCTTCTTTCTTTTGCCAGCTTGAATGAATCCTGTCTCAACTCAACAGGCATCTATTTGTGTTAGAGACAGAGAACGTTAGTGCCACACTGTGTGCATCCTCTGCATTCCACCTCACATCCATTAAATCTCATTCTAGAGCAGCAGACTCAGCTGTTTGCAGCTGGCAATAGGAGTGACATTGCAGCCAAAAAAAGGCTGGGAAACTGGCCAAGGTGGAGATGGAACAGAAGAGCCGTGATAAGTTCGGCAAAGAAAAATAAATACAAAGAGAAACTGTGAGGGAGGCAGTTTTAAAAAAGGGTTTCATGAGAGCTGCTTCTTACTGTGAGTTGGTTTTTGGTTGTTTTTTTTTTTTTTTGAGGGAGATGGCTGGCTCATCTTCTCAAAAGTCTCATTCCAGCAGCATGTGAAGTGTCCCACAAAGGGGATGTTTAGGGGGAGGAATACCTTGCTGTGTTCACACCCAGTCTATAATGGCTTATGTTCTTTCCTCTCATGGCTTTTGTGATCCTCCCCGACTGTGTTGTTGCCACAGTGACAATAGTTTTCCCATCAAATGCTGTAGAATAATTGAGCTAAGGATATTAAAAGATGCATTTTGGATTTTTTGTGCTCTTCTTGCACAAAATACCTTTAGCAAAGTACTACCTGGATCAGATCTAAGCTTCTGGCTCTGGAGGTGATGGGATTTTTATCGTGGTCGTTCTGGCTGTGAGTTGGGTTGGGTGTGTAACTATCAATCACTCAAAGCTCACTGCAAACGTCACTGGTGCTCCAACAGGGAAGCAATTGGTCTGTTTTATTGGCAAAATGAGCTATAGGTCATGCCATATACTTGTCTTCTGGCTAAAACCACGTGGGTACAGCTAGTGGGTTGATGGTAGAAGACAACATATGTATCTGAAATCTTATCCTTTGGACAGAACACTGGATACTAGAAAAATGAGCAGCCTCTCCCCAGTTTCACAGGAACTCTTTCCAGTCACAGCAGCAGTGCATTTAAGTCTCATAATATTTCCTCTGAAGATGTGCGTTTTGTGTGGTTTCAGTTTGGACCTTTTTTTTTTTGTTTTGAGGCAAGAGGGAGAGATGGGCTTTAGTCTTACCTTTTGGAAAAAGTTTGGAAAGACTGTCATTCTTTTTTGAGTAGATAGTTTCATTGACTTTCTTGATGATTATTTGGAGGTTATCTTTGAGTCCTAGAGGTTAATAAATTACCTTCATTGCTCAATGTGGGGAATGTGTTTTGACTTGGAATCGGTGAAGTAGGACTCAATGCAGTAATTTGTACTTAAGAATTTATTAAAATGAGGTGGAGGAGGACAGGAAATCCTAAGGTTATTGTTTGTGTAGACACAAGCTGTGTGAAGGGCAATGTGCTACAGTAGAAGAAAATGTCCTGTGGAATTTGCCTTCCAGCTGAAGGCATTCCTCATTTTAAAATGTAGGTTGTGGAACAGATGTGTGTCTTGACTCCCCATGAGCACTAGGGAGTGAGTTAGCCAGTCAGCTGCTTTCTCCTTCTTGCTCACCAGTAAACCCCAAGCTCACGGGTGTATTTGTGATCTGCTTTTAAGCAGATGGTGTATAAGTATTTGTGACCTTGCTTATTCAAGTAGTGGTAGAAATGAACTGGACAGGCACAAGTAAGTGCTAACAGTGTTAAAGTGCAACAAACCCAACTCTCATGTAGATCCTATTTTCCACATCCTTTTTACCATGAATTTTATTACCCATATGAGTTCTAATAGTCACTGTTGTATCAATTAAAACTTAATTATCTAAGAAATCCACCTGCCTCTGTGAGGTTTAACCTTGAATGACAGCTCTGTATGATGGGACTTTCTTATAGAATTCTTACAGAGAGTAGTAGAGGAAAATAGCAGCAAATGTAAAACTAGAAAGTGTATTGTGGGCAGAGACTAGAATGATGTAAAAAGGTGTAACAGTGAAGGATACATCAATGGTTTCCTCAGCCTAGTCTTCCAGCAGCACTGGATGAGGATAGAAGCAGAATGTCTCCATTCTCATTAATGGATGGGGAAGGTCGGGACCAATGTGGTCTTTGTGGTTGTTGTTGTGTGGGATGTCAGGTTCTTGGACACGCAGTGATATGTAGTTGAGAAGCTGAGGTGCAGTTTAGTGTTCTGCAGTGGGGTAGTTTAAATCAAAGAAATCAAAGATAAGAATACAGGAAATAACACAATATCTGCTCTTAGGTGACTTTTTGGTTACTGCTTTAACTACTGAGGAAAAGCAAGGCCAGCATCTATTACATGTGCAAAGTTCCAGCAGAGTTAAACATTACGATCTATGTGGCAAAGAAGAAAAACTTGTTATCATCAACAAATTAAGAGCTTTAATTAGAATGTGTATCAATAAGTTTGTTTCTAAACTTCTTTTGGCTTTCCTAGACAATTTTATGTAATGGGCAAATGTGAAACAGATTCATTTTGAACATCAAGATGAAGACAGTATTTTTTTCTAGGAAACTGCTAAATTTCATGCAATAAGAAATATTAATTGTAAAGGGCAGCAGATAGCTAAGCTGAGGAAACAAAGATTGCACTGCAATTTTAATTGAAGTTTTAGTTTTAAAATGCTGCAGAGAAATGAGAACCCATTTTGAACAACGGAAAGGCAAAAGCAACTTCAATTATTTTTCTCAGTACAGTCTTTGAAAAAAAATTCTGAGAGTACCAAAAAAAATCTCAAGATACCATATGCCAGAGTTCCAGTGTTTTCACTGACTGAAAGGAGTTTCAGGGATTCAAAAATACTAAGGAGTCAATGGGCCTGTTTTTAATAATCCTCCCTATTTATCACTGTATTCTCCTAAGCCACCTTTCTACTCAGAAACATCATTTTAACAATCAGACTGAACTCGTATTAATTTGTTTTACCTTTCTGAGTGCCCCTTAAAGGAATGCATGGGAAGTCCTACACCCCCATAAAAGATGTTTGTCTCTGTATTAATAGTTACTCCGTAGGCAATGTGTTAGTGAGATTTTCAAGAGCTTGCAGTTTGTTCATATGGTTTGACCAGCCAAAGTTGTCATGCTTTGCGAATGGCTTCATGTAGAGTCATTTATGGATACAATATTTTCAGTGTAACTATGGTCTTCTAAATCACAAGGTGCCCAGGTGGGTTGTGGAGTCTCCTTCTCTGGAGACATTCAAACTCACCTGGATGAGTTCCTGTGTGACCTGCTCTAGGTGATCCTGCTTTGGCAGAGAGGTTGGACTAGATGGTCTTTCAAGGTCCCTTCCAACCTTTAATATTTTGTGATTCTGCCCATAGCATGCAGAAAATGGCAGTGATAGTTTTCCTTCTTTGTCCTAAATTGTTTTACCTGAGTCAAACCTCTGGTGCACACCAGCTAAGTAAGTCAGTGAAGTTACAGGGAGTTCTGGAAGGATCCAAGAAGAAGCTTTGCTCGGTGTTAAAAGGAAAAGCCTAAGGGGATGTGTTCCTAGTGCTGTCATGAGAGAAGACAGAGATAGGTTCTTCTTGGAAGCCAAGTGGTATGATGCATGCCAACAGACACAAGGTGCAACAAGGAAACTTAAGTTTTTCAGATGTGGTGGTCAAACATGGGAATAGTAGCCCAGAGAGGCTGTAGGATCTCCATCCTTGGAGACAGTTAGAACTTAGGCTTGACCTACTTTGAGCCTAGGTATTGGAATAGAGACCCCTGAGGTCCTTTTCAACCTAAATTACTCTTGGACAATTTGCCTGTATTAACTACCTTGAAGACCCCGTACAATTTGTCTTCAGATGTTGAAGTGATGGACAAAGAGCTCCTGTGTAGTATCATTGTCTAAGATGATGTAGATATATTCAGACTGCTATGGGAATTTTCTTAGGCAACTTGACTCACTTTGAAGTATAGTCTTGGCAGAAGCCTAAAGTGGACAAGATGGTCATAAATGAGTTACCATAGATGGAAAGAACATAACACTTAGAGTCGAAATGGGGGAAAAAAAGCTGAAACCTCATATCTGCAGTAGTAGCTAAATAAGAAATGCTGAAGTAATCACTGGACTAAAGCAATTCTCTTAACATGGTGCAAAATGCCCGTGTTCCTGAAAAGGGGAAAAATTAGGAGCCAGTACAGAGGTTAATTCAGGTAGGAGATGTACTTTCATGTCAGGCTTTCTAGCTTATGGTAAAAATCTCATGAGAAGAATTGGTGTTTTCCTCCAAGTAAGTATTAAATATTTGTACTCTTTCTACCTTCAATTAAGTTAATGTTTAAGATGTCTCTCTTTATGTGCTTCATTTAATAACATATTACACAAGTGAATCATTTGAAGAATTCTTCAGTGAAATATAGAAATAATTTTCATGTAGCATCAGCAAATGAACATTTTACTTTGATGTATTACTTCAACTTAATATCCCAGCGCAGTCTTTGTTGATGTATTTACTCTCAAGTTGAAGTAATTTAGAACACTAAATGGTATGACTGTGCATTTCATCTTATTACAGACTTGGTGCAACAGCAGTCAAGCACCAGGTTATTGTGTAACCTAATTTTTGTAGTGGGCAGAAATTACAGGTAAAATTTGCATTTTGGCACCAGAGCATAAAGAATGTCATACATCATTCAGCAGGTCAGATCTGAATTGCTCTAACGTTTGTAATTGGCAGACAGTGCTTATAACTGAAACAGCAAGACGCTTTAAAAAGGGCATATATTTTCAGAATGTTTTGGAGCCTTTTAGTACAACTTTCATAAATATCCAGGGCTGGAATCAATACTGCAGATCTGTGTGAAGATGCATTTGAAGATCTGTCACTGAGACTTTGATATGGTGTGGACACAGATTTATTGTAAGCTATGTTTTCTAATGTTCTTTTGTGGGTTTGGGGTGGTTTTTTTTTGTTCTTTTCTCTCTTTACCTACAGGAATTTCTGGCACTAGAGAAGAAAATAAAAAAAATAACTCTTCTGCTAGTTAAGAGGAGCAACAATTAAGATCTTGGGTTACATACTAATAAATGCCTTTTAGATTTCTTCTGGTGTTCCCTTACACTTATGTAGATTGAAGTATGTTCATGCTTTAGACAGGTAGTTATATGAAATTCTGACAACACCATTAAAAAAAAAAAGGAGAAAAATCTCTCTATTTCCTCTGTTTGCACTGGATCAATGCAGATCAGAGATACAACATGGATAAACACATATTAAATGCCTTGCATAGCTGGAACATTCAAAGTTGAATTTTGAGCATTGTCTGTTGGTATAGTTGCATTTTGGTTACTGCCAACATGCATATTCCTGATTAAAAATATGTAGATATAGAGCCTGATGGATGTCCTTTTAAAATTAAAATCCAGATATAGATACATGAATAGGGAAGAAATTGAGCAAAGATCAGATTGGAGTGTGTTCTCAGTTTTGTGTTGTCTTTAGTTTTTGACAGCTCTTGAGGATTCTTGGAATCCAGTTTAGTTATCGCCACTCCTTTTTCACATCATGGGATATGTGCTGAGGCTTCTCTGTGGGCTCCTTCTTCCCTATGCTTTTAGGCATATCAATCTTTGCATCAGCATAAGGAGTTTGGCCAGACTTGTTTTAATGTTTCTGTCTCTTGGTAGTGAGGCCAAGAATATGACTGTACACGTTGCTGTCAGTCAAGTGTAGGGTGTGCAGTTAGCGTGAGGTGAATGACAGGCACAACCAGATGTTGCACTTCGACTTCACACCTTTATTTTTTTACCAGAACTCTTCAGCATCACTTTGGAGTAAAGTACTGACAGGATTTTCATGTAGTCTCAGAAAGTTTGGTGTTTCAAACCAACAAGCAGATTGGACATCTACCTAAGTTATGCTCAAGCTTCCTCTGTGCTTAGTTAGCGCTGTTGCAGTTTATCCTTAGGGCAAAGATTGACATTTTCTGAGGTATTCTAACACCATGTAAATTGGACTCTGCTTTGCTGTTCCTTATCTGTGTAATCTCCCCGATGCTTTGTAACTGTCTCTTAATAAACATTATAATAGAGTTGATAATTTACTGTTGGGACAGCAATCATATTCAAAGGGCAGGTGGGGGAGGGAATTACCAGTTTCACAGGTTTGTAGAAAAAGTCCAGGAATGGCTTTAAACTTTCAATTCCTACAGTGCTATAACTTGGATAATCTGACCAGAGCTATTGCAGTTGTGAAGTGGAGAAATCTGGCTGGCGCTGCAATATCAGCCTCTTATATCTGCTCTCTGTGGAGTGCCATTGCTGATGGCTTATTGGCATTGTTTTCTCTCTGTCATTTTAACTGGCAGCTGTAGTGGGTGGATCATTTACTTTAATGCACTTCTTCCGTTGTTTAAACACAAAAGAATGTAGATAAATGAAGCCTTGTGTAATATGTGCTCAGATCTTAAGGATATTTCTTTCCTAAAGTGAACTTCATGAAATGCTCTCCTACCAGGCAATGATGTCAAGATCAGCAGTTGTTAGCTCTGTTCTCTGTGTGTGGCAGTTGGCAGTAAGACTTCCGTCAATACTGACAATATGAGTTATTTAGGAACTGAGAAAACCTTCCCTCCGCCTCCAAACTCTGTAATAATTAGCAGAGCTGAATGGGTTTACCCTTCTGTTGTCCGTATATGCTGATGAATACTGATGGTGACTTGCAGAATTCCTAAGGAAGACACAACTCCTGCATGTGCTCCTTGGTCCCCTTTGGAAGAGCTCAAGAGACAATCTTATGTTAGAGAAAGTTTTATAACAGACTTTCCAAGTTTCTTGCTTCTCATCTGTAGGAGTAGCTGACAACACAGTTGTTTCTTATGTCGCAGGAGTTCCCGAGGAAGAAACCCATTTGAAAACTCTTGGTGGCTTGGTTTCTTAGTTTGTTTTCAAAAGTGATGTTAAACGGAAGCCTTGGCACTGAGTCAGGAGGAAGTAGCTCCACTATAACACTGCTGACAAAGCTCTGTCGCTTCCAGGGCCCAGGTTGAGATCTATGGGAGGACACACATTAGGACCTAGCTTTAGTAGCTCAGTAGAACACTGTTTCTTTGGAGTGTGAACAGATCAGAAGAGGAACGGTGAGGTACTGGCAGCAGCGGTACATTTGATGTTGATAGGACCTTTTTGCTGACAGCGTGCTACAGTTCTTTTATGAATCAATTTGATACCAAAATCAGCTACTGGCTTCTTCAGAGACAGAGTCTAAAATAGAATGGGGGTATGGGGATTGCAAAGCACTTGCAATATGGAGTAGGATATAGCTCCATAGAAGAAAGTCAGACTAAGCTAGTAGAAATGAATCTAGGAGAGAAATACACACCTCCCCTGTAAATATAATTTGGCTGGCAGAGCTACTTCCCCTTTAGGATTTTCTGGTGCCTTCAGTTGCAGCTGCAATGTGATCGTATCCCTTGGTGATTTAACTGAGACAGTGGCAATGTGTGCTTGGTCTAAGTCACGTGGATAACTGTTCAAACATTTGATCAAGGATCTTGAAAAGAAAATAGAAAGTGAGTAAATGACAAGAAGGCGAGAGAAGCTCATCCTCTAGCTTAAAATAGTGGTGCAAGTCCAAGCTGTTGTCATTGAGTCTCTGTGCAAAGACAGTGCCCCTGAGGGCAGCCAGGCAGGCATGTCCTTTGCATGTCACAGTCCTTGCAGTTTGTAGAAGGTTGTTGCTTACAAAGGGATCAAGCATATTAGGGAGAAATTGTAAAATGAGAGAGAAACTCTCTCCCTTTCTTCTGCTCCTGTCCTACCTGACAGAGCAACTAGTCTTTTAAGCTCTGTCCCAGTTTTAGGCTCAGAGTGACCCTTGGAACATTCCTGTGTAGTAGATAAATCCAGTTTTTCTCACTGCTAAGAAGCCTTGAGAAAACCTAAAGTAAATATACCTTCCAGCTGTATTGAAAATGCAGGAAATAGAGGGTGAAAGGGAAGTTCTTCCTCAGTTTTTCTTGATGTGCTTATCTTTGGATTAGCAGCAGAAAGCAACTTCTCTTGTAGGATCATTTTTATGCTGCAGGCAAAGCCGTTATGGCCATCTGTTGAGGAAAATGAGCAGTTTGCAATATGGTACATCTGTAAATGGATAAACTCTTCCAAGCATTACATGTGTTTATATACATACTTTGGTGTAATTGAGTATAACTGAGGAATACAACTTACTGCTTCATTTCCAAGTAACAAGCAATAGGACACAAGGAAACAGCCTCAAGTTGTACCAGGGGAGGTTTATGTTGGATATTAGGAAAAAATTGTTTACTGAATGGATAATCAAGCGCTGGCACAGGCTGCTTTGGAAGTGATTGGGTCACCATCCCTGGAGGTATTTAAAAGATGTGTAGGTGTAGTCCTTAGGGATATTGTTTAATGATGGATTTGTCAGTGTTACATTAATGGTTGGACTCGATAATCTTAAAGGTCTTTTCCAACTTAAATGAGTCTATGATTTCTCTGTAGCTGGTAGCCAGTGTACTTTTGTAAGGTGTGTAGTGGGTAATTGTTATTTCAAATGTGTTTTATGTATGTGTATGTATTCTGTTGTTCAGAATGGGATAATTATTTCAACAATTATTTTGGCTCAAATGTGTTCTAAAGGCTCTCAACTGGGTTTATCTCATAGCAGAATTGTGACTGCTACACCTAGGAGTGCTGGGATTATTTTATTTTGTTCCTGGCTTATCTCTCTGAAGTATAGTGGAATATCAATTAAATTTAAATTATAAGATTCTTGGATAAGTATACTGTAAGGCTTCAGAGTTCTTGGTAAGACAAACTGTTTTATTTTCCCTTTAATATCTCCTTGGAAGAAGTGATTTAATAAAAGCAGCAAACACATATTCTCAGAATGAATAAAGTTGTTCTTCCCATGGTTCATTTGGTATATCACTTAGTGCAAGCAGCAAACTAAAATGGCAAAGCTAAGAAAATTGTAATGACTTCTAGTGATGAGCAGTCAAATAAGTACCACACGATAGTACCTTTGAAGTTGTTGATTAGAAAGACATATTTGATTACATTTCTCTGATTTACTGTGCTTACATGTCACATTCAAAAACAACACATGGTTTGTGTTATTTTTTTCTGTATGAAACTCCTCAGTATGGTGTTTTGAAGCGGATTCAATGGTCCTGAGCTTTCTGTGTATCAATAGTGCCTAGGCACTGTGCTTCAGCTACCATCTCATTAATAATATAGCAGATGCCTGAGACAAATAGAAGCAATAGACAGTTCATTTACTTACTTGGCAGACTGAATTTTACTGGGAGTTCACGTTATTCAGGCCTGCTCATAAACCTTCAGCTTGTGGAGTTGTTATAGGACAGTTTGAACTCTTTTGGTATTTCTTTCTTTTGCCTTTTAAGTACATTTTTAACTTTTACAGTTGTGAGAATCACAAAATGGATAGGGATTGAAAGGGACCTTGAGAGATCATCCAGTCCAACTCCTTGCTAAAGCACAAGAATGGATCCAGGTGGATTTGGAAACCTCCAGACAAAGACACTCCACAGCCTCCCTGGGCAGCCTGTGCTAGGGCTCCCTTATCCTCACAGGAAAGTGAAAGGACTGTAGAACAATAGTTCCAAGGATATTAAAAATGGAAGTGAAATTAAGAAGAAATCCACCTTCTTTAATCTTTTCTGAGACGAAATATACTGTTCTCATTATTTTTAAGAGGCAGACTGGGAGTTTCAGGTTTTGCTTGGCAGTGCTGAGTTGTAGGTGAAGGATATGGACAGGCATATTTAACGTCTGTCCAAACAAGAAAACAAGACTGTGGATAAGAGGATAACTGTGGGACTAGCTGTTTCAGTGTGTCAGCCACATACATGAGCGTTTTCTGTCCGATTTCTACACTGTTACAAATAAAACAGATTCTGTTATCCTATTAAGGTCCCACACTTATAAACAGGACAAAATATGCACTCTCTGTGCAAAAGTCTGTAAGTTATTTATATAGATGCAGCACATCTTTTTTGTGCAGTGTTCTGTTTTACACTAGATATCTTAATTTCTTTACAGTGATTTTCCTTTCACCTCTTATAATTGAACCAGCTTTTGTAACGAGTCTTTTCGAACTGTCAGAGTGTGCACATATCCATTTACATTGCTGGCACTTTGTTCTGAACCTTCTCCCCTTCTGTCCAAGTAAATTACTTACACTATCAGATCTGTCTCATTGTTCACATTAGCATTGCTGTGGATTCTCGAGGTCCTTCTTTCTTACTGAGTTTATTGCTCGTTTTGCAAAAGGCTCTTTCAAACTTTGGTAGGTGTAACTTTAATCCTTGTTAATCGTTTTATGAGTCAGAGAATGAAAGGGAAGGAAGAAACATCATAGTGTTAATTGTACAAACTATCCTATGAAGGGATCTAGGTAACCTATTGACTTCTTGTTATAGTGTAATTTATATTTAAATTAATTTTGACAGCTGGCATTTTGTCTATATTAACTGTGATCATCTAAACTTCTGTAGCAATTTATAACGTAGTTGATATTGACCAGAATAACTTTTTAATATTGATAGGATGAGAGTCTTCTGCAGTGATTAGAGATACAGCTGATAGTCAGGGATCTGAGAGCATGGTCAAAGATAAGTAATTGAATGACCGTATTTTAAGATAGTGTTGGTTGTTCAGGAGAAGCAAGTTTCAGAGATAGACAGGGAAAGACTAAGAGGCAATAGTCACAGCAGCAACCAAGATTAGACATAAAGAAAAAGATAACTCCTAGTGATGCTGTCAAAATAACGTAACAGGAGTTACAGAAAACCCTGTGCTATGGAAGTGCTACAGTGGAAAAAAACCCATTGTTTACAGAAGAAATGGAGAGCAATGAACATCAGCTTCTGAGGCTGATTAATGGTTCCCAGTTATTGATATCCAGTTATTGATATAAATCTGCTTTCTATAGTATGACTCTGACTTCAGTCCTTGTTTAGCCAGGTGTCTTAGCAAGTTCCAGATTAAGCACATGGAATGTTAACTTAATCATCTTGCTGAACCAGGATCCGCTGTTGAATTCCCATCTTTCCTCACTTGCACACAGCTTATTTGCCAACTACATAGCTCAATGAGACAAATGGGTTTGCTTTTCCCAGTCAAGGAAGCCTTGATGCCAACAGCTAATAGAGTTATTCAATGAGACTGGGAATTCTCAACCACATAAAATTTCTTAAAGAAAAATGATCACTTATCTCAATTAGTATCATTCCCTGAAGAGGTCCATGGCCTGCATTCTGCTGGAGCTGAACATATAACTAAACATGGAACCTTTAAAAACTTTTCTACCTGAACACCCAGCATAATTTCTTCCTTTTCTATAAAATCTTACTTGTATTGTATTTTGTGTAACTTGATCTCACCCACTTTTTTGAAATCAAGGGGTTGTTTTTTCACTGACTTCTGTGGATCTCAGATCAGACCCCATTAAAAGTTTATTCTTTCAAAATGTCATTTTATTTAATCAGAATTTTCTTGTCACTTAAAGCTCATGATTTAATCTAGAAATCAACATGACTATTTAGACTTTGGTTTTGCCAGAGTTGTAACAAAACCAAGAATTTAGAGCAGAACTAGAGGAAACAACTTTGATAGTGCTACAAGAATTACCTCTCTTAATAATGTAATAAAGTGGTTTTCCATCTCTTTCAAAGTGTGGAACATTAATAGTTTTGCAGCAGAAGCTGATAGTCTGAGTTTTGTGAATTTTAGGCTAATTACTGTAGATTTGCTTTTCTTGTTTACTTTCATTAGACTTTAAGTCCTGGAATATCAAAAAACTGCATGTTCAAAGCTTTCCGTGTAGACAGTTCAATTGTTTCTGTGATTGCAATGCTAAATGTCTCTCCTGTATAGAGTATTATTTATATTAACTGTTCATAAATAGGGAGCATCTAGTGCTGCAACATGCAGTGCTCTTAGATCTTGCTTTCTTTTGAAGGCACTTATTCCCAGCTCTTATTTCATTACAGTTAGTATTTCCCACTGCACACACATACTGTAAACATAATTTAACTTTCTAGGAGCAATCTTGCTGTCTACTTTTGTAGAAGCAGACAGATGCTATTGGCTCATTTTCATTTCATGACCAGAGTGCCAGTAAATGATTCAGACACAGCCCTCAACATATGATAGGAAACCTGCAGCCCCCAAGTTACTTTGCTTGTGCTTTGGTCTGAAGGACATGGTTTTAAATAGCAAGCCCTGTTTCCAGATGCAGAGCACACCAGTTACTGCTTTTAATCTCAGCATCTTTCTCATTTCTTACTTATTTATTAGGTGAACTGAAGGTAAGACTGAGTGCTGTAGAGGAGCAATCCCTTCATACTTCAGCCACTCAAATTGGCAGGAAAGCGGTATTACCATGCTTGACACACAAACTTATTAACCAATGCTAATTGAAAAATTGCATGTGTGTAGGGAGAGCAAAATGACAGTTGGCAGAGGAGAAAACTTGAAATGTGAATACTAATAACCTTTTAGATTTATTTCGTAGTGAATCTCAGAAGCCTGGTTATAACTTTGTGGTGAGGTTCTCTAAAGCCCTTTGTGTATCATCATGTTGTAACAAGGGGGATCTGATCTTTTATGTGAGCTGGACTCAAGGCTTTTACATCTCTGAGAGAGATCACATCACAGAGAGCCTTACTTTTGTAGATACTGGATGATTAAAAGTTTTTAAGCCGTTCAGTCCCTCTGAAAGGGTAACTATGTAGCTAGCAAACGTGATACTGGTTTTCAGTGTAATCCAGTTACCTAGTCAAGTGCAAAATTCAGGACTCGTGTGCAGTTGCTTTTAATGAAATACCTGGAGATAGGAGCCTTTGTGCCAATAGTTACTAGAAATGTTGAACTCGTGTATGTCTTTTGATCTTCTGCATGGTTTTGGAGCCAAAAGGTCCAAATCACAGATTAGTCCCCACTTGTGCTAGGTACAAGAAAAATAAAACTGCTTAGTCACACAGTAGTAGAGGTTGGAAGGAACCTCTACAGCTCATCTTAATTTCTGCTCAGAGCAGGTCCCTCAGGGCCATACCCAAAATTTGTTTGGATATCTCTAAGGACAGAGACTCCACAAGTTCTCTGAGCAGCTTTTCCAGTGTTCAACCACCCTTCCAGTAAAAAATTCCTTTTATTTTATCAGCATTTCATTTCAGTTTGTATCGACTGCCTCTTGTCCTGTTACTGGGCACTGCTGAGAAGAATCTGAATTTGTGTTCTTTATTTCCCCCTATAAGGAATTTATACACATCAGTAACCTCTCTCTGAGCCATGCATCTTGTAATGTCAAAAAAAGCACATTAATTTCTACTAAATGAGCTCTCAATTTGCCAGATGTAGCGTATTTTTGGGAGTGAACTCTCTTCCAAGGTCCTCACTATGCATTCACAAAATATTCCATAGGGTACATGGTGCTATCAAGGTCTTTGATAGTTTTTGTCAGGTGTTTTTTTAGTTGGCTTTGGTTCTTGGTTTTTTTTTTTGTGGAGGAGAGTGTTGGTTTAGGATTTTTTTGTTTACTTGCTATTTTTTAATAAACATAGTACATGTTTTGATTTCAACACAGTGTAATTAAATGGGTTTCTTCCAGTTGGTACTTCCTTCTTCCTTGCTGCTTGACCATGGAGAGGTGAAACCATGAGGTCTGACCTTGTTTCCTCATAGTGTGCAGTCTAGCATTGGCTAGAAAGTTTGTGTGGGAAACATATAATGACACACAGTTTTTCTCTTTTCTAGAGGAAATGAAACAGAATGTATGCAGCAATGAACTGGACACTTCAGTAGTATGTGACTTATCACTTAGTTCACTTACTTCCATATCTACACTATTGCTTTACTGTCACAGATACAGCTCCTATTCAGTGAATATTGAAGTTACACAGACACTGAAAGAATAATGAGGTTCTAATGAAGTGAAAAAGGAACAGATTGTAGCAAAGAAATAAGAAAAAAAATATTCCTCCATCAATAATATACAGAGTTAATTGGCAAAAAGCTTCTCATGCAATCTAATTTGTCTATGTTTATGTAAAATAATATCTTTTTAGACAATTCCAGTAGGCTCAATCTATTTTCCAGGCCCTCAGCTTCCTGGTAATGTGACATCAGTACAACAACCCAAGATAATGATTGTATTAAGAATACAATGGAACAAAAAATAAGACTGTAGCTTGATCTTTTCCATTGATAAATTTAGGACTTGTAAAAGCTGAAGTAATAGTTATAGTAATAAAAAGAAATATAATTTTATACTCATTTACTGCTCAAAAAAAAAAACAGTGTATAATTATTGTGGGAGGAAGAAAAATACTTTTCTCCTCCTCACTCTGCTACTTTTCCCCCTTCTCTTTAGTGTTGAAATCATCTGGTTTAATTAAATCACCAACCTATTTCTGCACAAAGGATGACATTTCATTAATGATGTAAGATGTGCATGAGACAGAATTAACCCAATTTTCAAATGGATTGCAATTTGGAAAGGGCAACATGTAAAAATGTCTTGTCAATGTGTGGGATGAGCTTGTGTAGCTTTCTGAAGGAGACGGGATTATAAAATGATGAATGATTAGACAACAGTCCCTCCCTCATCTCATTTTTTTAACAGATTAGTTTTTTGTAATCTCAGTTGATGGGAACTTACATATCTGACATATCAAGGATATATCAGAAATGGATTAAAAAATAGGCTTGTGATGATTGCTAGCAAAATACATATAAATGCATCACATTTTCTCTGTAAGTTTGAACTAAATAGTAGCCTTTAGTGATTTTTTTTTTTTTTTTTTTTTTTTTCAAAGCATCACCTTACTCTGTTCTCTTTCTGGAAAAAAAGCAACAAAAAGAAGAAAACTAGTCTACCAAATGTTGTTTAGAATCCACATTTTTGGCAGCACTTTCTGGCATGCTTAGCTGAGGTATCGTATGTCAGGTCCCTCTTGCATGCAGATCGTGGCTTCTCAAATTATAACTGTAACAGAGGAGTTCTGATTAGCCCAGTTCCCTCTGCTTGCCATTGTTTTCCAGTTAGGACGGTGATCTTGACATCACACTGACATTGACCCAGCACAAAATATTGTTTCCTCTCCTGTAAAAGACAGATTTGAGAAGTGCTCATTTATTTTCAATATCAAGAGTCTTAGCTAAAACTAGTGTATAGGAACACAGTGTGTAGAAGTTGAATCTACTCTTTGGGCTTTACAAGGTAGCCTAATATCATTACCTTTTTCATATTTTATGTAGTTTTTATTTCTTTCCCAAACATTTTTCTTTCATAGTGACAAATCCAATGGAATATAGTTTAGGTTCCAACATTTTTAGGTAACTGGGATGGGCCAAAAGAGGCTGGTTTTGTCCTAGAATGTCAGGCAATATGGTCTGGTGTAGCTCACATTTCAAGAAACCTATTTTCCTACAAGGAAATATGGCCATGAGCCTGAGCTAGAAAGGGTGGTTAGAATCCATCTGCATTCACTTACAAACATCTCAAACCCAGCAGGCTGGGTTTTTCACAGCAGATTGGCAGTCATATAGTAAGTTGTTCAGGTTTGAAGCATTCTAACATACAAGCTTTTATGCCACATGCAAGGAGAGCAGATCTGCCTCATCAGTCAGACTTCCATTCCTGCAATGTACCTGCACATATTAGAGGTCCACACTGTATTGCCAACTCTTCTGATTCTGACTTTAGAAATACCTTTCTAATTTTGTGTTTATAACCCAGAGGGAAACTGGATGTTCTGAAGGTGTGGTTTTGTAGGGTTTTTTTTTGTCTCTAACTTTGTAGAGTTGGTAAAACTTCATTTTCATTTCCATATCAGCAGAATTTAACGTTATCAAGCCAGTTCTCAAAGATCCTTAACCTCTGAGAACAGGGTGCTGTGGAAGAGAGAGTGAAGAAGTTTGAAATAGACCACAAAAAATCTGCTGGTAATCTGCTAAGATAAATATGCCCTCTAAAAGTATGAAATGAATTTTTTGCAGCTCTTGTGGATGGAGGTGCTAGCATCCAATTCACTTGTTCTTGAGATGCACAAGGTATAAAAACAAGCTGGGACAAGCAAAGCAGTGCATTTTGAAACTGAAAACAGACTGATAGATTCTTGTACAACCTGTACCTTGAGAAATGACTGACTCTCAGCTAACCATTCTTAGCTCCCATTTTAAAGGACTACTTTCACTCGAACATTTGTGTGAAACTACAGTTACAAACATCACAGCTAATTACAGCTTGATAAAAGTACTGAATGTGCACTGATAAATGCAGGGTGGTTGAGAGCAACAGGTTTTATAAAGTCTTCCTGCTTGGGAGCTGTGAAGCTCAGAATGAAGGAACAAATTAAAGTCTTCCTGTATTCTTTATTGAAGCAAAAATTATTTTGACATAATGATTTATACTAAGCTCTGTGTTTAAAAATAAAAGAGGGGAAGGGGTGTTATTGCTGCAAGCAAAGGCTTGAACTACAAGATTAGTGATGGTGTTTTTGATGAAGCAAGGGACAGAGCTGCCCACTACTCCAGCTAGCTGTATTCATCAAACTCTGATTCCTGACCCAAAAGTTTAGACTCTGTAACAACTAGATTTGACAACATAAATATCCTGCCCTTCTGCTTAGAACATCAACCTTGACTACTTGCTTCATGTGCAAATAGAGAGGCAAATGTATTTTGGAATTTAAGGTTGATATGAAAGGGGCCTTCTGCAGCATTTGCACAATAAGCTTGTGCAAGATGAAGTGCATGAGTTTTAGACAGAGTATAGAAAAATAAAAGCAGATTGAAGGAATGGTGAACAAGTTTAATTTAGCCTTGTTACTGGGATGAGATGTTAATAGAAGAAAATAAAAATTGCCACCGTGTCTATCATTTGGCCTGGGGAAATGTGTCTCTATAAGCAGGAACAGAGCTGGAAGCTGAGGTCACAGTTCACTCACAGAGTTCAGGACCTTAGTGGAAAACTTCATTCTGAACTTATTTTTCAACATAGTAGATAATGTGGTTTTTTTGTTTGATTTCGTTTTTCCTCCTCTTACTCTGGATCTTGTTAACAGTTACGGGGATCCCATTGGCTAGCAGAACATTGTGTGGGCTTCTGCATGGAAGGAAGGACTGTACTGTACGTGCACCATTTTTAATGGACTTTTTCTCTCTTTCAGAGAAAGGAATGAAGAAAATGAGCAACATCTATGAATCAGCAGCCAATACCCTGGGAATCTTTAACAGCCCATGCCTGACTAAAGTGGAGCTGCGAGTTGCATGCAAAAGCATATCAGACAGAGATGCCCTCTCAAAACCAGATCCTTGTGTCATCCTTAAAATGCAGTCACATGGCCAGTGGTTTGAGGTGAGCATTTAATAAAATAAAAATGATATATCTGATGTTTTAGGACAACATAGACAAAGTGAGGCAACCTTCAAATAGCAAGAATAATAGAGAGAAGCAGCAATTTCAAGCTTGTGGTATAATCGTGTAAGAGTGAAGAGAAACTTTCCATTAACACTTTTTGAATCAGGTATTTAAACTTAGAACTTCTCTTTGGAGACTAGACTGAAAATGAAGGTGATTAGACAACAAAGCACCATAAAACTTTTCTTTTCAGGCCTTCTTGTTTTATAAGAGCTATATGATAACAGAGATAATTATAGTGACCGTCATGTGTTCCAATCTAAAAAAAAAGAAAAATACTATGGAAGAGAGATGTATTTATTACTGGTTAGCAAGGAATTTGATGAAGTAGCTTGATTTGCGAATGTTGAGAATTACAGTTGGATTCACAATTGAAATTAGTAACTTATGAGGTTAGTTACTTATGCATTTGCCTTTTCGATTTGCCCTGTATTCCAGATGGCATGTTTGATTCAAATCCCACTTGATGTTATTTTACCTAATCTTAGAAACCATTTGATTGATGAATGGAAGCAGGATGTCTTAGAGACATGAAAATTGTAAATAAAGAACATTAGAACGGAATGTACTATTTTTAAATGAAATATTATTGGCTATTTTAGTTAAGTTACACTTGAGTGTTTGTAGTTAATCAAACTAAAAGATGTGAGTTTTAGTGCAACTTATCAGAAAATGATGAATTTATTAAATGTAATTCATTTTGCTTGAGTATTCATCCCATTTTTTAATAGTTTCAGCATTCAGAAAGATTGTGTTATCTATCAAAAGATGAAATTAGTATCTGTGAGCATATGCAGCAAGTGAAGTCCTACGTTCATCAGGCTTTCAAGTCAGCATTTTCGACTAAGTTTATCAGACTTCTAGAATTTTGTCCTAATTACTCCAGTTGAGTGGTGTTGACCTTATAGACCTCTGCTATGCTGTTGCTGACCCAGCACTGGAAAAATTTCCAATTTAAGGGGTTTTATTCAATATTCTTCCTCTTGTCGTAGTTCACCGCTGTGAAACCATTAGATAGGTCTCTGGTAGACCAATCTATAGCAGAAATAATTACAGTTGTCTTAGTGCTACAAAATTATTGTCATGTAACTGAAATTGAAGGAGACATAACAGTTAACCCCCCAAAAAGGTAATTCTAGCTAGCCATGTTGAAAGGAGCATTTAGGTGATTACTGTATGTAATCATTTGAATACTAGAAACTAACAAAGCAATCGAGTAAAGGTCAAGTGACCAATAAGTGAAACATCCCTGTTTGGAAAGGACAGACTGAAACCTTCTAGGCCTTTTCAGTTCTCTGAATAACTTTGAGTGCATTTCACATAGTTTGTCTGTGGCCAGTTATGAGCAAGGTAAATGCCTTTAAATTATATATTCTAATATTAGAGTGGAGACTCCCTTTATTTGATATGGTTTTTAATTTGAAAAGTGATTGTCTGAGTAGAATAATTCTTGCAGAACAGATCTGCCAGCTGATACAATTGTCATTTAACATCAGTTGCTCCTACTGTCTAATGAAAGTCCAGGGTATTCATTTTAGTATGAACAAAAAGGTTTTATTAGTTCATGTTCCTATCAGTGCTACAGAGCTAATACAGCCCTGATACGATGAGCTTTTCCCTCTTCTGGCCAGCATATTCTCAACAGATTTTTTTTTATTAAGTTCCAATTGCTAAGCTGCATTGAGCAGAGTCACTCAGGTATAGCTGAAGACATGGTTTGGCTGGAAAAGTCTTCCACTGATGACAATCAATTATCCAGCAGGATCTGAGAGAGCAGACAGACTCTGCTTACCAGTGAAATTAATATATTAAACATAGAAGTCACTAAATGCCAACCCAAAGAGGACTGGAACTGAAGTTTGGCATCTCCAGATTTAGTGACTTAATGAACTTGTCTTGAATTTCCAGATACCTTAAACCCTTGGAGGTTGGATATCCCCAAACAGGCTGTAGCAAAATCCAGTACCACTGAAACATGCATATGGAACACATGTTCTGGTTATGTGGAGGATTTATGAACATGGAGCAGCTGGGTTGAAAGTGCCTGAAATACACAGGTTGAGGTCTAGATATGGTTGTGTTTTTGCAAACAGTTGCTTCTGAAATGCATGGAAAGTACTGAGGACTGACTACTGGGCCAGATGCAGCTGAAGCTGATGGACTTAAGCTGATGGGATTGAATTATGCATACAATGAGAGATGCTAGGATGTGAGACGCAGACAATTCCTGAAAGTGAGGAATCTGTGCACATCTTCTGACATGTTTTATTAAAATTTTCCCAGCCTGTCACTGAGAAGAATTTGGTTTTTTTCAGTTCTGCAGTAGTGTATGTGCATATGTGTTTGGTTTTCTAAGTTATGCTACCACTAATAAATATAGAATGAGAATATGTATTTATATGTGTGAGCACATGCAGGACATCGACCAGTACTCAAAGGAGTCTGGGTGTTATCCTCAGCTCTGGCCCAGATATGTTTGCTGATTTTTCTCTTCCTATCTGGGTGTTTTCCTGTAAACAAACCTGCATATGCAAAAAAGTGCAAATGTACCTCCCCTTCAACATTTCTCCATGTATGTATGTTGATGCTGTCTGAAAAGCATTATCTCCACTAATCTAGACTTAAAATTATATATTGAGGCACTCAGGAAAATCAACAGTTTAATCTTTTTCTCACTTGAAGTTCATACTTTTAGCTTGCAGTGGCAACGTGTGATATATCAGTATTTGAGTACGCTAGCCATATGTACTAAAGACAATTTGGGGATCCAGGGCCGAATTTTAGCTCTTCTGGTCTTAGTTTTAGGCAGGTGTACTTGTAGAGTGGCCAAATGTTGTACTACTTAAAATGTTTAAGATAATAATTTGATGTGTGATTTTTTTTTTTAATTTTTTTTTCCCATATTGATTTGAATGTGTTGAAGGAGTTTAATTACTGGACTAAACTTCAGATGGTGAAAGGCTGAGTGGAGTAGTGGAATCAGGTGAAGATACACGATGATAAAATCATTTTCTCCAACGATTATTTTACCTACCTTCAGTGTCCTTGTGTAATAAATATTAATTGCATACAGCACTGCAGTCTTCAGCAGAAATGCGCTAGCACCGAAATTCTCATTAACTTCTTATTCCTAAAAAAGTAGCCTGGGCCTGTTCACAGGTTGTTATCTACATGTGGCAAGTGTTGTTTTGCAAGTTGCTGAGCTGTGTGTGGTCATATGAGATTTACATGAGATCAGGAGGTATAATATAGACCGATGTAATCAGATGGAAGGTGGAGTCTGTAACTATAAAAAGAGAAGCTTAGGAAGACAGTAGCCATGTTTGAAAACAGGGAGGGCTTCCTGTATCTGTACTCTGACATCTTTCTGCTGCAGGACACAGAGTATCTGCTACTCTTCTGCAAAGCTGAACAAGCTGGAGTTATTGCTTTTTCCAAGTTTTTAGTAAACTTGAAGGAACAAGCAAATAAAGCAGCACTCAAAGACAACATTCAGTTGCTAAAATTCATGTTGCTGGAATTAGATGAATTTTTTGTAATGGATAGGTTTGTTTACTGAAATGGTTTTGTTGTTGTTGAAATGTTTTCTGAAGTCATGGATTTGGTGAAACTCTGAGTTTTGATAAAAATGTGTAAAGCAAAACCAAACCCTTTTACTTTGCTGTTTTTAAAATAAAAGACATTCACTTGTCAATTAGCATGACACTTGATTTCACTGATCAACTTGGTGTTTTTCTTTTGCTTTGAGCCCTAACCCCGCACATCTCCACAGACCTTCATGCAGACAGCTAGCTTGGAAATGCATGGAACTAGTTAATGTGTAAAATACCAATGGAGCCTACTAAACAGGCTACCTAGGAATCAAGCTGTAGGTAGGATGCTCACTCATCATCTGCACTGACTTTTCCCCTTAGACTTGCTCTCTTTTCTACTTCAATTCGGAATTAGTTCCAGCATCCTTCTCCTTCCTCTGCCTCCTTGACTATCTCAGCTCCCCATTTCCATTCCCAGCATCTGCTGCCTTGTTTTGCTCCTATGCATATTGGAGAGTGGGGGAGATTCCCTGCCCTTTCCTAGTATGGGGGAAGAATCTGAGGAGAAGACCTTCAGGCAGACTTTAGCCTTGTTTCCATAGATACCCAAAAGTCTTTCTCATGTTATCCATCTGTGTCTGTCACAACCCACCGCAGAAGCCAACAAGCCATGAAATAGGAGAGTCTGTGGGTTGACATGTTCCCTGTCTCTACCAGACTGTTCCAAAATAACTACAGAAGTACTGAGAAGAGGAAAAAAAACCCCAAACCACACATAGACAAACTCAAATACATGTTTTTCAGTTCATATAGATGAACATAGTAACAGATGATGCATTTTGATGGAAGTGAAAGTTGGATCAGCCGTGCAGAATCATACTCAAGGCCTGTCTTACCTTGCCTCACGTTTGCTACTTGGTGACATTGAAGAAGTGTGAGATCAGGGAAATATATAAGTACCCTTACAGCTTGCTCTGCCAGCCCTCAGCAGTCTGCAGCTTGGAGCTTTTACACAACAGTTCATGTCATCGTAATTAAAAGCACATTGGTAGAATAACTTTATAAGTTTGTTCAAAGAAGTTTAAAAAAATGTATTGAAAAAATGGACTTTTGTGATATCTTGGGACATAAAAGTTCTGCAGCTCAAGTGGTAGTTGAATAAAGTAATATTACTTGTATTTTCTGAACTTGGTACTTGCTGATTCATTTTAAATCCCTTGTTCCTGTATTGGAGGAGCCACTGAAAATCCCTATACGTGTTCTTAATGCAATTTGGGATTTCAGTCTTCTGATTTGTCTGTGACTGTATAAGAAGGCAACTGTTATGTCCTGTATTTTGAAGAGTAAGCTATCTAACCTACATCAAGGAACATGAATTAGGTTGGATGGTTATTTTATTTTAGAACATTTTAGAGGTGCAGTGCCAAAAGCTATTGCTGTATTCTATGCCTCAGATTTTCAGGCAGTGGTTTGGGGTTTATTCCCTGCTTTAAAGAGCTGCGAAGTGTCACAGTAGGTTGGCTTATTTTATTAAATAATAATGCTAGAGCAGATTCTAGTTTTTTTTTTCTGATTTCCCTCTAGCATTTTGACTTGGTGAACAAACATCTCATATAAAATGAATTTTAAATAATGAGATAACAGCAAAGTGAACATACCATCTTTAGAAGATTTTTCTCTGACAAAGAAATAGGAGTTACAAAGTTCCACTGAGGTGTTTTATACTAGATTATACACAAGTTGCAGTCAGGGAGGTGCTTTCACTGAAGCAGCTCTTATGAAATGAACTCTTCTTATTGTGAAGAAATTTCTCTTTCATTTGCTGATATAATTTTTTTTCCTCTTCTGGATGTAGAACAGGGCTGCTAATTGGAAATCCTATCTCCATTTCTCTGGTCAAGGCTTAGGACAAAGTCTTTAATGAAATACTAGATTTATTGTAAAAAAAATTTGGTTTCATATAAGTCTTGGTTGATGAAAACCGGTGGAGAAAAATTGAATATTTAATTGAAATGATCAAGATCTTCATCAAAAAGAAAGGTGATGAGATTCTTTTTAACCAATCCATGGTGTGTCCAAGTTGCTCTCATTCCTGACTTGGAGCTGGCAGTCTAGTTGATTCATCACAGCTGCCCAGATCTCACATGTTTTCAAAGCACTTAGTCTTGTGCACTGATCTGTCAGCCTTGCACATCTTGCTGGTGATGATCTTTTTAGCTCAAGTGTTGATTACTGACCTTTGTACCTAAGAAGAAATGGGAGCACTCCTGCTGCATTCATTTCCCAAGGAGTATTGCTAAAAGGTGATGCTTAAGAGGTTTTCAGGTGCCATTAGACTCTTTGTGTTCTAAGTTATCAAGCAGAAAGCTTTGATTTTATTCACACCACAGCAATGTGCATGCTTATATGACTATTGTATCCTCATCATTCAATATTGTACTTTTCTTTCTCCTTTTTTGTTAAGTGTATGTTGATGCTAATGAATGCTGCTCTGCTCAAGACTACTTGGTAGCCTCTCTTGCTGCCAAGATTGCTTTCAGCCTTTGCTTTCTGCTGCTGGTGAATTTCCCTGAAGTCTTTCATATGGTGTGAATGACAAAGACAGCTCATCTTTTTCAAACACCACTGGAAGTCTGCAGGGTCAGGCTGCAGGCTAATTGAATATTTTATCTCAGTCCTTTTTCTGCCTGAATTCATCTAATTGGATATTTTCCTTTCCAAGCCTTAATATTTTGGAGGCATCCTTTGTTCCAAGGATTTGCATGTTGAAGTGCTCGTGTCCTGAGCTCTTTCAGGAAAAAGTAAAGTTCTCCACGAGGAGGGAAGAAGAGAATCTGCTGTAAAGATTTTCTCCATATCTTTCATAATATTCTATTCAAATCCTATTTCACTGTGTACATTTTTCCACCACATATGCACAAACTCAAAACCTCGAATGGCACTTTATATGACCATTCTTTTTAAAAAGACAGACAACTCTCTCTTTTAGGTCCTTTCCACCTATTTATGCAAAGTCATAAGTCTGAAAGCTAAAGGCTGTAAATCTTTTGTGTTGCAAATATTTGATTAGAAGCCAGTATTGGGATTTTTTTTTTTTTATTCCTGTGCCTGGTTCAGAAACATCACCATCATAGCTTTTGATGAGATTTTTCTTTTTACATCTCAGGTAGTAATAAGTGATTATTTATTTTTAATCCATTTAATAATAACTCTTTTTTTGCTATTATCTCATCCATCACTGCTGCTTTCTCTTGAGCCTCCTTCTTGTCTCTGCATGTAAACATGACCACAATGCTTTTTTTCTCCCATCTTTTTAAATCCACTAAATCTTTCAACTTGAACTCATTTGAATCAGACAGAATGTCTCAACAGAAGTCAAATACTGTCACATCAAGTCAACATATATGAACTGTCACAATGTTCCACTACCTCAAACAGCAATTTCTGCCTCTGTAGTGCAGTTTCTGAAATGTAGTACATGTACAAAGGAGAGAAAGAGAAAAGTTGCATTGTAGAAGTCTGTTTTACTGAGAATGGTCATGTTTGGGCTGGCTATTTTCTCTCTAGTAGAGCTGTGCGATGCCCTGCTGCAGAAGCATCAAAACGCTGGCTTCTGGCTGTATCTCTCTTAGGTCCTATGTCTTCATGTCGTAGCAAAGATTTTTTCTCTTACTTTATGTAAATGAACTCCTGGGAGTCAGGAGGTAGCACTTACATGGAGAGGTGGTAAAAGCGACATGGTCTTTCCCTGATCCTATGGCCTGGACCATCCTCTGCACCAGAAGAACTGTTGTGGGGACCAATTTCCAGGAACCTTCTGCCTGGTAAATTTGCTTTTGGGAGAGACATAGAAAAGAAAGAATCAAAAGACTTGTGGGATCACATAGACATTTTTCCATGTTAGTATATAGTTGCCTGCTTAAAAAATCAGTTTAATAGTGTACTAGCTTAGATTAAAATCAGAATGATTTGTATTTGATTATATCCTATTTCGGTGTCCAGTGGATCAGGGATCATGAAAATGCTTGAACAACTCTGTTCCTCATCCATCTTCAGTTAGTGCAATTCTGGTTTTGCAAGCAGTGATCTGTGAATACTTTCCCATTTGTATCTGTGAAGGAGGGATCTGGGCTACGTGCTTAGTTGACAGATTTCTCTGTGACTTCACAAGCATTTGTGAATTGTTGCTAGTAGAAATGTCTTGAATGGTTTTAAGCTGCTTGAAAATTTTGCCCTCAACCTAACTTTGCATCATAAACCAGGTCAAGAGTTGTGGTTTTGTTGTATGAGTAAAAATAAAAAGAAGCCATTCAAAATGTCTTCAAAATTATCTAAGGAAGATATCATGATATCAGGAAAAGGAAACCTTCAGAGTGCTCCCACTGCTTTGTTGGTACAGGATAACTGTGCTGATTTATCACAATTTATATTGCTTATAGAATACATATGCAGATGTCTGACACACCTGTAAGACTGAATCCTGGTGTAGAGTATTAGTAATACTCTTCATGTTATCCAGAAGGTCAGGAATAGATCTGAGGGCTTGCCACTACCCTCCTTTCTATGACTAGCTGAGAGTGATTATTTTCTCCTACTGCAGAAAGAAATCTGCCTTTCCCTAAAATCTGTGGCAGTAATCCCTGACTGCAAAAAAAGGACACTTGAGCTTTTCTGTGCACAAGCTTACAGGACAGCCTTTAAGCAGAAGGATGACCTCATCACATAGAGGTGCTTAAAGGGGAGAGTTATCTGTTGTGATGTGTCCCTGGCAGGCAGAGACAAGGTAACATGGACAGAGAATGTACAGATGGTGGGAAATCTTCAGCTGTGGCTTCCTTGCCAGAGGTCAAGATAAAAGAACCAACATCCCTGAAGGATGATCTTAAGAAATAACTTGCTTGCTCTCTATCTCTCTCAGGAATTAAAACAGAGATTGCAAAATACAAGCTGGGATACATTTTTTTTTTTCATGAAATACTGCACTAGGGTTTTGCAGACATAGATCCTTGGAAGAGCTTTTTCAGAGGCATTCAGCAAGTAAAGGAACCAAAGAGCTGATAATAAAAATATAAGAAATAATTAGTGACTATTGCCACTTAAAAAAAAAAAAAGAAAGGAAACAAAGAGCCACAAAACTGACAAGATTTATTCCTGATGCACAGAATACTAGTAGCTCTTATGGATAAACAGCCTTTGGAAGAACTTTGCAGAAGTCCAGTCCCATTCTGTAAAGTGGGAGGGTGCACTATCACTTACATCTAGCATTAAGCAAATCTTGACTGCATTAAGCATTCTTTGGCAGAAACTGAAAGGAAAAATGCTCTAGTTTTGCACGAGAAGAGTTGCCATATGGCCACCAGCAACCCAACAATAATAATAATAAAAAAATATTAGTTTACCTTCTTTCCATGTAGCTTAAATATTTGTACGTACCTCAGATACATGATACTTTAAATTTAGATGAAGAGTCTAAGGTGGTTTTTGTTGTAGGCCAGCAGATGCACATTTCAGATGAGCTTAGTAACATGCCTGCCTCTCATGAACTATTTAGTACAGATGCACAAACTTCACACATATCCAGGACAGATTTTAAACCTAGCTTGACTTTAGAAGTCTGACAGATTGTGGTAAATCTACAGTAAACAGGAACTGGCTTGGTTCAGTCTTTGGAGCTGGTTTGTAAGTAGATAATTCTCTTGCTTGGTTCAATACAGTAACTTTTAGCCTACAGCATGAGAATGGGACTGAGATTGTGAGCAACTTGAATTACTACTTAATGTTTTCTGAAGGAGTCTGAGAGTGAGTGACGTAGAAACAGCCTGAGTTACTGCAAATGTTCTTTTAAAAGTTCTATTCAAATATTGATTGACCAGGGATAGCAAATTCATTAAGCTGGCTTGGTTTGAAACCAGTAGATAACAGGTTAACATCCTGTTGATATGAACTGATGGAGTTTAAGCAAAGGAAAGTAAAAGCAATTTCATTGACACTATTGTTTTTCATCTTCCCTCATGTTTGACAGTAACTTCAAAATATATTACATTAGTCATGTTGTAATCAGGCCAGAATATAGACTCCATGAAATAGATATTATGACCTGATCTGTTCACAGAGAGTGATTTTTTTCTTTTTTTTTTTTTTTTNGTCAGTAATGGAAATTCCATTTCCATTAAAAACCCAATCACTGTTTCATGAAAAGTAAGTTTCTGTCCATTTTGAATATTTCATGTAAAGAAGGGGCATTTTGCCCATCAGCTCATGGCTTGCAGACCACCTCTCTGCCTGAAATGGTGTTCTTGTGTTTTTGTTGCGGCTTTGCTTTAAGTGTTTCACACTTTGTCTTTGGAAGCTAAGGCTCCATCTAAGTAAAGCATCAGAATTGTGATTTCTGCTTTTATTTTCTTCTCTTTTTTATTCTCTAAAAGAAAATCTCAAAGGGTAATGTGTAAACTAGTAGAAGAATACTTCAGAGGAGAAAAACAAAAGGACTGAAAGAAATCTATTCCTAGCAGAGCACTTGGAGTGGCCGTTGCCACCACCACGCCGCTGCTGCTGTTGAGAGCATAACAGAATGCTTTTACTAATCCTCACTTTACAGAGATACTTACTTGCTAAGAAAGTTTTAGGTCGTTTTGGACAATCTATACAAAGTTTGTACTTTTTGGGTATAGGTATAGGCTTAGATCTGCTGCGACAAATTTATCTGTCTTGTGTTCAAAATGTCACACTTAAAGATGGCAAAATAAAAATAAGTGATAATCTGATTCATGGTTTCAGTCTCATCTAGAAGAACGTGTCAGTCATTGGAACTGGAATCATTGCTGTAGCTCCCTATCAATAATTTCTACCTTCAAAGACCTACAGTTTATTGTTCAGCCGGTTTCTTTATTATTAACTGCAACTATCTGAGGTAAATGGCATCTTTTGGCGAGATGCTTAGTTTTTATTCCAAACTACCAACCTAGACGGTTGTATTTCTGAAGCAGAAAAATATCCATTGAGCTAATCTCAAATTATCATGGTAATCAGAGAAAAAAAAGAGAAAGTTTGATGCTTTTAAAACATTTGGAAAAATTTATTGCCTTAGTAGTACTTTAGCCAGCTCGTGTGTGCCGTTGGTGTAGAACCAAGTGCATTGCAGCACTCCTGAATGTTTGTTCGGGGAGCTATTACGGTGATCACCTTGTTGTGTTCAATTTAAAGGCTATTTGAGGGCTTATTAGTCTACTATAACCCTGTTACTTGTGTAAACATAAAAACTTATGCTATGTCACTGCCATGTGGTCTGGTTTAAGACCACAAGTTCTTGAAACTAGTTTCAAGAGCCTTACTCCTCTGGCTGCCGTTTGGGTTCCCCATGGCTGCAAGAACTGTTTTACCAACAGTGACATTTTCTATCATAAAACTGTATTTGCACTTTTCCAGGTTACACTGGGCATGCCAACTGCCACATGTGTGTTTTCTGCTCTGCACAAGAATATGCAATATAAATTCCTATGCCTTTTTTTGTCTATTTAAAGTTACTGCCTATATGTTGTCAATTGCCATCCATTGTTTCAGTAGTCTGTGCTTTATTCAGTTGAAGGCTTGCCTGTGTGCTTCCTGGGTTCTTGAATATAAATCCTAAAATATTTCCTTGACCATCCTTATGTCAAACTTATTCTTTTGCTTAATATTCTATGAATGTAATTTGTACAGTGTACACATCCATCTATCTTAACATGGTGGAACTCAGTTCTCTCATGTTCTCCCTTGTTTAGCCTAATAGCTCCATAATAAAACCACATCCTAAATGTTACAGCCAGATTTTCCTTTTTTTTTTTTGGATCGATAGATATATTTTCACTAGGAAGCTATTGACATTCTCTTGTATTATTGGAAACTGTTGATCATAACTAATCCTGTAGTAGAGAATGAGATGTACCCTTAACAAAAGTTAAAATTGAACATGTAACTTCAATTCATAGAATCACAGAATGGCAGGGTTGGAAGGGACCTGTAGACATCATCTAGTCCAACCCCCCTGCAGAAGCAGGTTCACCTAGATCAGGTTGCATAGGAACATGTCCAGGTGAGCCTTGAAGATCTCCAAGAAAGGAGCCTCCACAACCCCTCTGGCCAGTCTGTGCCAGGGCTCCCTCACAGTGAAATAGTTTTTTCTTAAGTGTAACTTTTTATGTTCCAGCTTCTTCCCATCACCCCTTGTCCTGTTGTTAGCTACCACAGAAAAAAGGGATGCCCCAACCTCCTGAAACCCACCCTTTAGATATTTGTAAATTTTAATAAGATCTCCCCTCAGTCTCATCTTTTCCAGACTAAATAGCCCCAGAAAAGGTTTAGTTTTCAGTTCAACTTGGATATTATGCTGGTATTTAACTTCCACAGATTTTTTTTTTCCCCAAAAACAACTTAGCACCAAAAAAAATTGAAGTGCTTGCAGTGCTTGCATCCTTGTTTTTAAAATCTATTTTATAGACTTCGCTTTCCAGGATTGATCTAATGTTGCCATGATACAAAGTGGCCAAGTTACTTTCTGATGCCCTTGCTCTTTGTGGGAAAGAAGGTCATTGCAGGTTGCAGTTTTAATGGAAAAATAACAGGATGTAGCTCTTTCAACTCAGTAATAATTTTGTCTGCGAGCTTTTCTTTTATGAGGAAAACTTTTCCAATTCATGTAGTTTGGAGTTCAAGAATGAAAGGAATCATTATTGCACTTGAAGAAACTTTTCAAAAGCCTAAAGGTTTTATTTCTAATACAGAAGAGCTGTACATATTCTCTGCTAAGCTGGGCATCAGCAGTTTATGTGGGTTGTTTTTAGAACCCCAAGGAATATATCCATCTTTAACAAATTTTCAAACCAAGGAAGTCCCTAGTTTTTAACACAATTTAATTGTATCAGTTGGGAATATTTTTAAATAGGATTCTGGCACAGTCATAGAGTTCACAGAGTTTACGTTGTCATAGTATGGCGTTTTCCATCTGTATATTCACTTTTTAAGCAGCCGTGTGGTCACCCATTTAACTGGAGCACAGCTGATGTAGGCTATTTATTTTTTTCCTTTTCATTGTATTACTCTGCTTTTTCTGCTGATTTCAGCTGGAGCTGGAGATCAGTCTATTTAAATAGTGCACACTTTTATCTCGTTGTCTCTTGTGAACTGTTGTATAATGTGGCCACTCCTGGGGATCTTTGTGGTAAGAATACATAATTTACTGACCATCTGCTTGCCTTTTCCTTTCATTACAGATGGGAGAGAAAGCTGAAAAGGTGGCAGACATATAACATGTATGCAAAACTGGTTGGTAAACTGCTGACCAACTGATACAAAGGAAGGCTGATGTGTCTCACATAGTACTAACAGAAATGTTTATAGTTAGTTTTTGTTCCTAAAGCAGATGTTTGATCTTTCTCATTCCTTACAGCTCTATATTGCCTTAAACCAGTGTTCAAAATCTCTCACTTTGTGACACGTGACCTCTTGTGGCAGCTCTGGGAAACTTCGTTCTGCCCAAACAGAGCTACTTAAAGTCCTCAATGGACTGGCTGGAAGGGCTCAAGCTAGTTTTATTTGGGGATTGTATGGATGTCTGAATGGGAGAAAAGAGGAAAGTAAGATCAGATGGAAGATAGTGTAACGGAGAGTCAAATTAAGATTGTATCTCAAAACCAGTAACCCTGGAAACTTTAATACAGCCTGGAGACCAGTGGCAGAGTGTCCCAAGAGAAATCTGGAGAATAGGCTTTTGGATCTGAGATTTGTTTAAAGGACAACTATGACTGGGAGAAAGGAAAACTTTGCTTATTTGATTTTCTTCTTAAATGGTTGTGTCAAAGCTATCTGACTCTAGAAAGCTACTCTGTTCTAGATAAAAAGCCCTGTGAGGAGTAGTTGAGGGAACTGGGGTTGTTTAGCCTGGAGAAAAGGAGGCTGAGGGGAGGTGTTATTACTCACTTTTATTATCTGCAGCCTCTCAATAATGTTGCAGCAAGGTGAGTGTCAGCCTCTTCTGTCAAGTATGGACAAGAAGAAGCAGCCTCAAGTTGTAGCAGGGGATATTAGGAAAAATATCTTCACCATAACGATTGTCAAGTGTTGGAACAGGATGCTTAGGGAAGTGGTTGAGTCACTGTCCCTGGAGGTATTCAAAAGATGTGTACATGTGGTGCTTAGGGACGTGGTTTAGTGGCAGATTTGTCAATGTTAGGTTAACATTTGGACTTGTTGATCTTAAAGGTCTTTTCCGACCTCAAAGATTCTGTGATTCTAATCCATTTTCATTCTCAGTGAGATAATCTTATAGGACCCAGGCTTGTAGTTTGGGTTGGATCATACTTCACTGTTTTTTATACCAGGATGTTGCATACTCTTACCCTTTTGTAGAAGTTACAATATCTCTGATGAAAGTGATTGGTCATGGTGTGTCTGCAGAGTTTTTCATATGACAAACTCCAGCAGGTGTAGTTCTGATGGACATACTTTTCACCATCACTGCTAAAGGTGATCTCTTAAACCCCTAGAGAGATCTGTTTGTATGCAAACTCAGACCTAAAGTAGTCCTTTTGCTCTGGTGATTTTTTTTGTTTGTGTTCTCCAATTGCTTGCCATGCTGTGGTCTATGCTTATGAACTACTTCCATGTAACCTCTTAGAGGCAGGAAATTTGGCATCAGTTTTATTCACAAAGAATAATAACAACCTTATCTAAGTCTCCAGGTGCTAATCTTAACAATAGCCTTCTGAGTAGTAGTAAGTCAGATACAGCTAAGTGAAGTAGGAGCTTACCCTGGAGTGAAAGGTTTTATTTGAAATTCAGAGAAATGAAAGCAAAAGATACATGGAATAGTTTTTTCTTATCTTTTGTTTAGAGAAAATATTAAGCATGGCTTGTCACTCAACTTGGCTGGGCATATCTTGTTGCAACTTATTCTTTTGAAACCCAATTATTCTGCAATACAGAGTGTTTTCACTTGGACATGTTTTTTAAAGCTCAGCATTCATGGCACATGCACTGAAGTGCAATTTAAAATTAGCAGGCCACTTTAGACTTTTAAGAGCACCTGGATCTTATTTTAGAAGCAATTGGAACTCTGGGCCAGCACCTTGTAGGGTAATTTAAATTATTTATTTATTTTTAATGTTGAGTCCCTGGTGATGAATTGATTTGAACAGTGCAGTGCTGAGCTTTTCAGATTTTAAAGTACTTCCAATTCCCAATCATATTTAGCTGCAGATCATGATCTTCTCCTTTTGGTCTTGCGAGACTACCCATCTTAAGAATATCACCCAGACAAAGAAATTAATCTATGCTCTTTTGATTTACCAATTTCATATATTTCTTGTCTTTTCCTTATGTATGGAAGAAGTTCCTTAGGTCGATGGGAAGACATTTAAAAGCTTCAAAAGAAAATGTAGGCAGATAAACGTAGTCAGCTGTACCATGTGAGTTCAGAATTTGGAGAAAATATTTTCATTAGTGAAATGTTCATAAGTGCTGCAGTATGAAGAGAATGAGGTGCAGAGGAGGGAGGGAATCACCATGTAACTATGGCTTATTATGCACAGGCAAAAAGAGAAACTGTAGCTGCACAGGTAGTCTCCATTCTGGAAATAACTACTCTGAGTACTTGGCTTTGAACCGTAAGTCATCACTTCAGTGAAGACTTTCAGGATGCTTTTGGAATGCCCTATGCAAATACAGGCCTGTAAGGATGCTTTACTCATATAAAGTGATGCAAGATAGTAATTATTTTTCTTGGCTTTATTTTCAGAAGTACAAAAACCTGGGGACATTTCAATCTCAGCAAGAGGTAGTAGCTATGCTAAATACAGGGATTGTTTTTCCTGTTCTCTGTAGAGCGGTCAGCTCCTTGCAGACATACACAGATGGGACTGAAAGCAGCTGGGGCTAGAGCGGTGAGTCAGCAAGTCACTGGAAATTCACTGGGATGTGAACCACCAGCAACGACCTGTCTAATAGAATAGCTGTAACACGAGAAGCTTCTCATGGTAATAATTTGCAACTACTTTTGGTGGTGCTCTGCAATGGTGTGGGGAAGTGTACACCAATATACAAGTATTTTATAAACTGGAACTGTGAAGCAGTGAGGATGATATTTAAGAGCATCGACATCTCCCTGTACTGGCTGAATTTCTTATAAAAGGCTGGAAGAAGCTGATGAAATTTATTTGGGGAAAAGCTCAGTGTGTTTTTGCCTTGGCGTTAAGATAAATAGAACGTCATATGTTAGAGATTGCACTGGAGTGTGGAGGAGGAGAAAGTAAAGTCTGAATATTTTGTTTTCTGTCTGAATATCTAATGCACTCCCAGTCAGTTTAATTAGAATAATTAGTCATGAAATATATAATTGGTCTGAATCTTTCTGCAGATTATATAGAGAGCTTTTGAAGAGGAAAGTGGTTATTTGATATTGATCCTGCAAGCATTTATGCACAGCTAGACCAGCATGCCTGAATCAGTGTGTACGCAGTAACATCCCATTGACTGTGGAAAGGAAGCTTCCCTTTAGTTAAGGGGCTTTCTCAAGTTGAGATTCATCAATGGTCTACTCTTCTTCCGTGACCATGTGATTTATGACAAGTCTACTGTTTTAGAAGTGCCTTCAGCAAGGGACCACCTTCACCCTGAAACAGTTACCGATGTTTGCAGCACAGTAACTTTGAGTGGCCAA
Organism: Urocolius indicus; assembly: GCA_013401255.1. Classification (NCBI taxonomy): domain Eukaryota; kingdom Metazoa; phylum Chordata; class Aves; order Coliiformes; family Coliidae; genus Urocolius; species Urocolius indicus. The sequence goes on from WBNH01004525.1 coordinate 499,607, forward strand.
GTAGTGGTACATTCTCTGTTGCTCAGCTTGTATCTTGATCTCCAAAGGGGCACTTCTGTATCTTCTCTTTAAGGTTATTTTGGCAGCACCGTGGTAGGTCCTGCTGTGGACAAATGACCCACTTAAGTAGTTACTGTGGGGAAGAGCATGCTTTTGCTTTCTTTTGGACTGTACTGGATCATTTTCTGTATCTGGTTCAGCTTGTGGCTGTTCATACATGTGATCCTGTGAAGCTCAGGAGAAGTGAAGAGAGAATCGGAAGTTGCTGGTGTTGTGTAGGAGAATGAGCTTGGGGTGAGTCAGGCTTATCTGGGTTTGGGTTGTTTTGCTTTTTCCTGTGGAAAAAGTGTCTATTTTCCTTATAAGTCATATGAATGAATGATGTGCCCTTGATTTTTGCAAGTTAGGAGCACAGATGTGCTCTTCTTGCAAACAGTCTCATCCAAATCGGTAGGTTTACTCTTCATAGGACAGTGTTTGTAAGTCTCGGACTGATTTGAGTTTGCTGCAAGCTGAAGAAAAGAAGTTCTACTGGCAGTGTATTTCCTAGTTACTGCTTACCTGGATTTTGAATGTCTGCTGACTATCTGCTAAATTTCTGCAATCACAGATGTTTGGCATCCTATTTAGTGTGATAACAGGGTGCTTGTGTGAACAGGAGATATTTTTGGTTTAGAGACGTGAAATGTGTGTTCATCTTGTCTCAGCTGCATATTATCTAATGGTAATTGTTTCAAGTTCTGTTAGTTTTCTGAGAAAGTAACATTAAGAAATTACCGTGAACTGACAAGGAGGAAAAAAATAAAAGGAGAATAGATAGAATGCTATGAACGAATTCTCCCTCTGTCCTTAAGACTTATCTGTTTCCAATTGCCAGTGTTGTGACTTCCTTTTCACTCCATGAGTTTTGAAACTGGCTTACCAAGATCTTGTCTTTAAGATTGGTGTGTGTATTTAGTTAAAGCTGCAGCTCCATTCTGTGAGGCATGGGGGAGCACATAGTGGTGTTTTTAGCAATAAGCTTGTCAAAATAAATAGTCTTGCTTTTTAAGTATGTAACTGGAATGTGTTGCCTGCTAATCCATATTCATGTCTTAAATGCAAATATCTCCTTTTCCACCACATATTGTGAATGTTTGCCCTCTCTATTTGGGTTGTGTATCACACGGCATGTAAATAAGAGATGACAAGTTGTGTAATAAGAGGAGGAGGAGAGGAGATGAAGAGTTAAAGGGATTTGATTTTATAAGAAACATGCATAATTTACACACACAGCACTATTTCACTGTGGTTTTGCATACTTTAATTGCAGATCCTGTGACTTTGTACCAACCAATATCTTACAAATAATAGTCTCTTACGAGACTTATAAGATTCTCAGATGAAGTTCACTTGCTGAAATATAATTTGTCAGGGTTTAGCTTTACACTGACATTTGTAAATGTCCTTGTTTCTTTGCAAAGTGAAGGCAGATATATCAGTTTACAGATAAATCAAATATACAGTATGAGCAAAAAGATGTGTTTTAAGTGATGGTTTTATCACACTCACAAGTTGGAAGGAGAAAGATGAATTAATGTCTCTCTGACCTGGAAATGATCTAAGATGTGAGCTCAAATTAATGTGAAGATACTGAAGTACATAAATATCCACAGTGGATACTTAATGGATTGACCTGAGAGCTGGGCAGAGAGGAATCTCATAAGGTTCAACAAGGGCAAGTGCAGAGTCCTGCACCTTGGATGAAATAACCCTATGCACCGGTATAGGCTTGGGGTTGACTTGCTGGAGAGCAGCTCTGCAGAGAGAGACCTGGGAGTGCTGGCTGATAATAAACTAAGCATGAGCCAGCAATGTGCCCTCGTGGCCAAGAAGAAGGCCAATGGCATCCTGGGATGCATCAAGAGGAGTGTGGCCAGCAGGTCAAGAGAGGTTCTGCTTCTCCTCTGCTCTGCCCTGGTGAGGCCTCATCTGGAGTCCCGTGTCCAGGACTGACTGTCTCACACTGATAGGTGTGTATAAAGCTTTCCAAAATGACAACAAAGTTGTAGGAGAGCATTCTCCTCCTAAGCCAAACAGCGCTCTGCATTGTAAATCTCTTAAAACAAACCCTACCAAATTCAGATCCTGCCCTTTAACTGGCCTTCCTGCAAAACATCCGATCCCTCTGCTCAGTAGGCATCAGAAATCAGAACTTAACATTTGATTACATTTTCTCTAATGCCAAGAGGGAGGTAGCCAAAGAACTAGTGCCTTTGTATCTATCCAGAACACCTTTTTATCTAGTCAAATGTATGATTAGGAGACTTGAATAGTACAAAGCCTTAAAGGAAAGAAAACACAAAAAGTCAGAGCACTTGATAAAGACACAATTACCTTGCATTTGTAACCCCCACACACATACACAACAATTCTAATTCTTCTTTTTTTTTTTTTAAGATAAAATTCCAATAAGTATTCCTCTGCCATATTTTTTTTCAGAAAAACTGATGAAAAGTTCCCAAGAGACAAGAAGTATAGTTCATTGTTCAGAAACACATTCCATAATTCAGATAAGTAAATTTTAGTCTTTACCAGCCTTCAGGAGAGGATTTCTTAGTTAGAATATTTAGAGAGCAGGATTTTCTTGCTGCTTGGTTTGCTCCATCTCTTTTGAGGAGGTAATATCATAGAATCACAGAATGGTAGGGGTTGGAAGGGACCTTTAGAGATCATCCAGTCCAATGCCCCTGCCAAAGCAGGTCTCACCTAGATCAGGTCACATAGTGTCCAGGTGGGTTTTGAAGAGTCATCAGTGTATGCTTGCAGCCCAGAAACCCAACCATATCCTGAGTCACATCTAAAGGAGTTTGGCCAGCAGGTTGAAGGAGGGTATCCTCACCCTGCTGATTGGCACAGTGTCCTGCCAAGGGGATGCATACATCAGAGGAGCTCTCACTCCCCTAGCAAATGAAAATAATGGATCATTCACACTTTCATTGCTATCTTGGTATTTGTCAAATTGGCTCTTGTCTGGCTTTCAAATTCTTTATTTGGGCTTAATACTTGGTTACTATTAAATATCCTTTTATCACTCCAGCAACAGTCAGGCCAATGCCTTGCTTGTCCTACTCCCTACTGACATGGAAATATCACTTCACTGATCTATTTATCTTTCCTTCTTGAATAATCTCCCAGGATGTATTCTCAGGAAAACAGACAATTTATTGTGCAATGCCATAACTACTGAAGTCTAAAAGAATACAAAATAAAATTATCCTAGATTATGCTTCTTGCTTCAGGAAATTCCTGCTGTGGGCAGACTTTTAATGGCCCACATTCAAATTCATCCCTGATTTCAGATGAATGCATCTACTTCATACGGATTAATCCACTTCTAATGCATGAGAAGTGCAACAGCTGAAATTCAGTGTTTGTGGTTCTCTTCCAAGTTGCTCAAATAGTTCAGAATGTTATGAAAATAGGGCAGAGAACAAAAGAAATGGATTACTACATCTTCTTTCTGTAGATTTCTACAACCTTACCGCTGTCATATCTAATGATATGGAACAGCAAAGGCCAACTTACTAACAAGGGAAAACTAATTAGGAAAAAAAGATGTGTTGTGCCCCACAGGAAAAGATCTCATAAAATGTGTTGCTTTTCTCAATGCCAGACCTTCTGGCATAATGAATCTCCTCACAACATCCCCTCTCCTCCCTTTTATTTACCTCAGAAAAAATGACGGGGTCACTTTGCTCAGGGGAAGCAGGAGAAAGAATCATACAATGGTAGGGTTGGAAGGGACCTTTAGTCCAATCTAGTCCAACCTCCCTGCAGAAGCACGTTCACCTAGGAGCATAGGAACATGTCCAGGCTGGTCTTGAAGACCTTCATGGAAGGAGACTCCACAACCCCTCTGGGCAGCCTGTGACAGGGCTCCCTCACCTCAACAGTAACGTAGTTTTTCTTGTATTTAAATGGAACTTTTTGTGTTGCAGCTTCATCCCATTACCCCTTGTCCTGTTGCTAGATACCATAGAAAAAAAGGATATCCCAAACTCCTGACACCCACCCTTTAGATATTTGTAAATGTTAATAAGATCTCATTATCATCATATGAAAGATGTTCATCTCTGTAAGGTCACAAAAAAGAGTGTAAATTTAGAACTGTTCAATATGTATCCATTTTAAAACAATGACAAAATCAACAAATCCTTGTTTTACAAGCCAGCATTAATATTTCAGATGCCAAGACACTTTTTACAGGCTTCAGTTTGGTGAAGCAAAGGATGAGCGAATTTCAGCTCCTCACTTGACTAGTGTTCTGAGTGATTTGGTATTATCTGTCTTCTTTACCCAGAAATAAGTTTTGCTTTGCCTTTTTGTCCTCAGGTCTTTGAGCTTCATGCTTTCCTGTTCTCTGCTCCTCCCTTTGCCTTTACTCTCCTCAGTGGCGGTTGTTTGCCTTCTAATTGGACAAGATGAATACCACTTGGGTTAGATATCACTTCTTCTGTGCCAAGGAGTCTTCACAGTCCAGTCCACCACAGTGTTTTAGGGTGATTCTATACTGTAATATGCTCACCAAGAGCTGCTAACAGCATATGTTGTACTCAAAGCTGCATTCACTTTTTTTTGGGTCGGACTTTGGGTTGCACTTTGGTGCAGGAGTAGCCTGTTGGCATCTTTAGCAAAATAGCAAGCATGTTTTAAACTGTAAGCTTATGTTTAATCAAGATTTCTTAGATTTCATGAAATGGATGAACTTGGCACTGATTGTAGAGAATGTAAACATCAATCTGAAATTATTAATGCTGTTTTGAGGGCCCAATTTAAATAGTCCACAGTGAATAAGGGGTCGTACATTGAACAATGAGAATAAAGGAGGAAGACAGGTAGCTGCTGATTAGGAGAGCATTGTGTTCTGGGTGTTGAAGGAGGCAAAGGTTAGGTTAAAAGAGCGACATATAAACATGTAATTGAGACCAATATCATAATGAATATGTACAAAAGGGCTAAAATTAGAGTTTTACAGGTAACCTTGGGAAGCAGAGATGGGTGTTTCACGTGGTAACTTGAATGCTTTTCTAATGGAAGTGGAGCATCTGCCTATTTAAGCTGTGTAACAGTGTTACATAAACATAGTTAACATAAAATAGCAATGTTGCACATCACAAAATGCTGAACGTTTTATCTGGTGTGCTCCCATGTTATTTTTTTTCTTGCTATGTGAGGGGGAAACAATAATTCTGCATCGTATCAAATGGAAATACTAACAAAACCAAAGCTGAATAATTATGACTCTACTACTTTGCACCTTCATAGTGCTAATTCAAGACTCTTATTTTCATCAGGCTTGTAGGAAGTCACTTCTCCTTCAACTTTGGCTAAAACTGACTGAAGTCCTCCAAAGTTTATCAGGAGGCAGTTGAAGAAAGGAGTAAGGCTGTGACAGTACATGGTTTTGAATGGCTGTGTAGCTGCTGGCTGTTAGGGTTCGTTTATTCTGCTTGTGCTTGTGTTCCTCCTCTGTCTTCTCCAGGCCTGGAAGCAAGGAGATACAGATCCAGCACATCCTAAAGGAGAGCTGCTTGTCTGAAGTTATGGCTTTCTGGGCTTTCCAGCTCTGATAGTCTCCATTGACCGTAATGGAAAGATTAGACAATCTAGCTCACACGTAGACATTAAATTGATTATTCTTCAGTCTCAGGATATCTTACATCTAGAGACACAGGGGTTCTGCCTTTTGTTGCTTGAGGCATCATATTTGGAACTAAGAATTTAAAAATTAACTTTCCAAGCAGGCTGAAATTGGTGCATTCCTCAATCACCTCCCCATCATCTGTGATATTCTCAGTACTCTCCTCAGAAGGGGTTATTTCGCTTTTAAGCAAATGTCATTCATTTCTACACCTTGTAGCATGACATTTCAGAGCAACAGAAAAGAAAGAAGCCAAAAAATGTGTGATATTATAATGGACGACACTTTTTATGTACCTCACACCATCAGCAAACATCCTTTAGATTCAGTGAGAAAACAGAAATTAATGTAACTTTTACCTTTCTTTTAGGGAGTATTTCCCACCTTCCAGTCCCAATTTTCTTTTATTTATTTTCTCTGACTTTGAAAGTGGCTTTATAGCTTTAGGCACCCCTGCAGATTGCCAGGTGGTCATTAAATAGCAGTAGAATATCAAATTAACCTTAAAATAGCCCTCAAACTGATTTAGGGCATCAAAAATTGTTTGAGAGATGTGCATTAAAATACAGGGCCCTTGCAGATTTTGGGAAGAAACAATATTTCAAGAAAATGCTGCTCAAGAAGGTATTCTTGGGGATATTTTTAATAAGATTTTTATAACTACACTGACTTCTCTTAGTTTTTTAATCTGCTTTCTTCATGTGTACAGTTTTTTTACTAACTCTTTTGTTTTAATTATTCAGAGTTGTTTCTTCAGCATGGTAAGAGAAAGAATAGCATAAAGAGAATAAATCTTTAAAATTTTTATGCTAATCTTTATGCTAAAGAAAGAGTGAGAGCTTACTCTTTCTGACTACCTTTGTGGTATATGCAGTAGGTTCTTCAATTAAGGCATGCCTGTTCAGACCATGCAGTGCGGGCTTTTTAAACATCTCCACTGCTCAGGTAAGTGAGAAATCAAGCAGTAAGAGTTATAAGAATTCTTGAGAGCCAGGAGTGTTACTGGAAAACTTACAATGTGGTTTTGATTATATTTTTGAGTTCATGGTATTTTACTACAGGACATGTTATTGATCTTGTAACGTCTGTTCTGAAAATTAACTTGAGTCATACCAATTATGTAGCAGTGGGTAACTGAAAGCTAGGATCCATGTATGAAAACAACGATTTGTGTCATAGAAGTGACAGTCTTTTACACAGAGTGCACTGATCTTTGGTCAGAAATACTGCAGCTCAGGGGCCACAAAAAAAGATGTTAGCTTTTTGTGTCACCATTAAACTGTTGTGTTTATTGCATACAGCACTTATTCTCCAGTTATCATAGAATCATGGAATCATAGAATGGTAGGGTTGGAAGGGACCTTTAGAGATCATCTAATCCACCCCCCTTGCAGAACTTATGTGCTTATGGCTTTCTTCTTCGTGCTTTGGAAAAGAAGTATGGTAATTATTATTTAGCCAGTTACAGGTATGTAAGAAAAAGCACACAAAGCAGTGGTGTTAAAGTCTTCATGACATATCCCATCAGTTTCATCTCACTTCACCCAATGGTGTTCTCATACTGTCATGCTTGTCTCTCCCCAGCATTGCTAGCACAGTTCTAGACTCTGCACTGCAGCATTTTCCATTTGCTTCCCCTGTGTATTGTGATGGGTTTTGAAAACATTTGGATGACAGGTGTTATTTATCTTTCCCTAAGATACCTCAAAAAAGTAAAATCAGTAAAAGTAAAATCAGCTGAAATTTTGAGTGGTAAATTTTAATGGTATCTCTCAGAGGGTGAAATGCATTTTGTTTAAAGGAAAATACTTTCAATTGGATTAGCCAGTAAGAGGTTAGTCACTTTGAAGGTGTTGCCTACTCTAAAAACTCTGAGAGGAGGTTAGGTACAAAAGCATAAAAAAATGCTGATCACGGCACAAATTACACACGTGGATGTGTGTTTCATTCTCTCCTTTTCAGTACAGTAACAATCACTACAGTGTCTTAGCATTTTCAGCAGGTGTGCTCTTTGATTGATTACTCCCATAAAGACTTTGGAGATCCCTTTCCTCAGTAGTCTGATGAAAATGTAAATGCAAATCATCAGCAGTACAAACTTGCGTAGCTCCCCTGCAGTGCATGGAGCCAGGCCGTTTACTATCAGGTGAAGAGCAGCCTTGTAATATCAGTAAGCTGCAGATCAGTATGCTTTGTTGTTTCACTAGTATATGAATTGCATCCATAATGTAATTACTTCCAACCCCACGTTCCCCAAATGGCTTCATCTCAGAAAAACGAGAGAATGCTGATCATTGTTTAAAACCTCTGCTGGTAAGATTTATTTGTGAAGTCTCACTTTTGAGCAGAATGCAAATACCTCACTAATTACTGCAACTTGTTATTCTTAGATCTTCTCAAGAGGGAAGTTGGCAGAAGTTTTGCCTAGCTCCATGATTTCTCATCCCATCCAGTAGCCTGCTGGGAGAGCTCAGACTCTTGTCCAATTACTGCCAGTTATCTTTTCTTCTTCAAGAAAATGGATGGTGTGACATGAAAAGAAAAATTGTCTTTTAAACTTTATTGAGAGATATTATAGAAAGAACAGAAGGTTAATGAGCACCTGACCTAAGTGCTGCCTTTTTGGGCTGGGAGTGGATTGTTAATACCTTCAGATCACTGCAGGCAGGAGCTCCTGTCACTGTTCAGCAGAGCTTGCTCAGGAAGCAGAATCAGCAATCCAGCAGATGGTGTGAGTTCCCTGGTAACTGAGCATTTTGTTCATTCAGATACTCATCTGTTGCCTGCGTTTAAAAGAAGTTTTCTTACTGTCTTATTCTTACGTGAAACCTAATCTGGCACTAACACACAAAACATGATTTTACTGTAGCAGCAGGCATCACTAAGGCACCCAGTTCTGCCTGGGTGTAGCCTTAGTTGTATGTTGAAGAGAGCACTTCTCTTTGCCATTCTGTTGTGCCCATTCCTTCCACGTGCTGCTAAGTATGGAGGCATGTCAATACTGAGGAGTTTCAAAACATCATCCAGATTTGGCTTTCTGGATACCTCTTGCTGTTATATTACCCCTTGCAAGGGATTCTATGTCTGACCTTCACAGAACTGGAAAAAGCCTGGGACCTAGTCAATTTTCTATGCTCTAAAAGCAGATGTATGTCTTGCCTCTTCCTCAAGGCCTCCATGTGATGGACACTCCAGAGCCTCCCCAGGCATCCTACTCTAGCATTATTACTCTCTAGATTTGTTTCATTATACTTTTTGTTGCATCTATCCTTAGTTTTGGTTTGTTTATTTTTTTTTTCAGTTTCAGCACATAAATCCTCTGATCATGAAACCATAGCTTTTCCTTCTCCTTTGAAGTACCTGTTTGTAAACTTTTGTCAGTCTTGTCAGAACATTAAGCCCAGTTTGCTCAGTCTTTTCTCATAAGCAATGTTTTCCAAAGCTAGAATCGCTCCTCACTATTTTGCCTGTGGGCATGTTTCAGGTGGTCAGTCCCTTTTTGATATGCAGGTGCTCCAGATGGATAAAGTTGAGAGGAAAGATTTGCTTAACATATTTCACAAGGTATACCTTCTTTTGTACACTGCCATAAAATGATTGTCATCTTTCCAACAGCATGCTGGAATGATTGTCATATGTCTATTGTTGATATACAGATGCCTTCCCTGTCATGAACTATTTCCTGACTTGCAGTGATATACCTAATTACTCCTTTTGAGGTATAGAACGTTATAGTGCTCACAAGTAGCACATGCACTATTTTCAGCTTATTCTCCAGTTTGTCCTGATATTTGAATTCCTGCTTTCCAATATACTTCAAGTCTCTCCCAGTAGAGAACTCTTTAACAAACTTTGTTCTCCCATCCTTCAATTCATTAAGAAAAATATTTAATAATGCTACTCCTAGGACACTTCCCTGTGGAATATCAATGAATGCATGCATGCATGCAATGAATGCATGAGCTATGTATATTTTCTTTCTGAGTAGACTTTTCCAACCATTTCTAGTGCTTCCCAATATTTCCACCTTTTTAAAGAGAATTTCACATGAAATCAAAGTCAAACTTAAGTAAAGCAATATGACAGCTACTGTTTTTCCTCTGTCCCCAAAGGCCATTATGCTGTCATAGAAGGAAATTAGATTGGTTTGATGGGGCTCCTTTCTGAAAAATCCATGCTGTCTGTTATTTATCTTCTTGTTCTTTTTCTAGGTATATACAAGTAGTTTGATTATTCTGTTACAGTTCTGGGAATTGAAGCTAAGCTCTTGGGTTTATAAGTATCTGGCTCCTCCTTTTTATTATTTGAGATTTTAGTCTTCTGGTAACTCACTGTATCCCTGGGGACCTCCCAGATAAATATCAACAGCTCAACAAGCAGATCTTCAAGAAAAGCCAGACCAAACTGAAAGTGTCTGATTTACTAAGGTATTCCTTTCCTAATTAGAGATTGATGTCTCATCATTTTTTTTCTGGTATTAATTGAGAGCTAATTGGTGTTTAATGAAACAGTGATGCAAAAAAGACATTCCAAATTTCTGCTTTCCAGGTGACATCCCCACACAAGGTTCCAGTTTTGCTGAGTAGTAGACTGTCACCTTTGTTGGTTTTCTTCTATTAAAGCACTTCTAGGGCAGTTTCTTAATGGTCTTTGTTAATTGCATCTGACTATGGCTTTGTCTTTCCTAACTTTGAAAGTATCAGCTCACATTGTACTTTTTACCTATCCTTAATAGATTGACCTGGTGCTTTTAAAATGTCTTGGATTTAAGGTACAGAATGTGCTCAGGGCATACTCAAATCCCTCCTCGGCCATTTATGATACCTTACCTGTACCAACAGGATGATTTGTATTTAAGCCGTTACCATTTTCTCTCTGAGTAAAAGTCACTCTTTACTACCTTTTCCTGGCTTTTCTAGACACCTGTAGTCATATATCTATGTATGCTGCAGTTTGCCTTCCTTAATGCCATTGGTTTTTTTATGTTGCTGTTCCCATTTTCCTAAGCCAAAAGTTGTGAACTCTGTTGTAATCCCTTGTTGGCTTTTTTTTACAAACACTCAAGTTTAAAAGAGGCTATTCAGATTTTCACAGTGTCTTTCCTCAGCCTGTCTTCATCCTTAGTGATTTCAAGGATAAAAATCACTGGTTCAAGCATTAAGGTCAGAAAAACCTCTGTATGATGGCCCAGTCAGTCAGTGCAGTGAGTGAGAGCAATGTGTCTGAAATTGTGAAAGCACTGGGATGCCATCCCTAGAAGTGCTGTGCATACCACAGACGGACTACTGTTGAATGTCAGCTACCTTTCCTCTTTGCCTTCAATTCCCTGATTATCATGGAAGCAGTAATCCACTGCCAATAAGCTTAAATCATTAGTTGCCTCTTCATTTATTTTTCTTTTTTTTACCAATTAGAAAAGTTAACTTAAATTATCTTAAATTGTATAAAAAATAGTAAAAGCTTATTTTGAAAATTTGGGAAATGTGTAACTGTAAAATATTAAAAATAGGCTTTGAAATTTCATTTTATCTTTAAGCAATGTTGGTTGCCATGGAGTTCAAGTAATAGGTAGTGATGTTTAACACTGAATTAATTACTACTTCTCACTCACAGAGAACATCTAATTATACATATTCATGAGGAACAGTGTTTGGCATCCCTGAAGGAGAAAATATCTTTTTTTTTAATGCTGTATATACATACTTTTGGAACCAGATGGGTTCTGTCAAATGCATAATCTTATAGCAATTTTTCCCAGTGTTCTTCATTGTTTCCTAGTTTAACAAAATGTGTAGTTTTAAATATTGTCTTGAAATAAACTCCTTGGATTATGAATATTTACGTCCAATGAGTACAGGCATTTACTTTAAAAGCACTGAAAGTTTAAATGGATATATAGATGAATGAATGCATAGCACAGCATACGTTTCTTTTTTGCAGGCAAAAGAGGACTACAGTGATTACATAGACAACTGTTTGGTCCTGACGTTCAGCAGTTCATGCTCTGTTGTGGTCAGAGCAGCTAAATTAATGAGTAATTATTATACATGTGGGCCTGGGATCTCTGCAATGAGGGTGTTGTGCACTTGTAGCTTTGTAGAGCTCTTGCACTGTTTCTTTAGCTTCACAGTGATTTCACAGACCACAGCGGCCCTTGGCATAAAGACTCACAAACTTAGATCTTAATTTTAATGGATCTTAATTTTAACTATGTGTGAGGCCTTAGATCTCTGTTCAGGAAGGCATCTGTGCTCAAAAAGATCTATTTATGCTGAGTACTTCTTCAGTGCCATCCTGCAGGATAATCCACTCATTGGAACCAAAAATGGTGCCACTAGGTACAGATTATTCTTCCCCACAGACAAGCTATTAGAGATGCTTTGACTTACACAGCCGATTTCCTAGGTCCTGGAGAGTCTCCATTGCTCTCCTGAGCACCTATATACAGGCAGTCTTGATAGCACCTCGTGAAAGTATCTTTTATGATACAATTAAAATAGTTGGTTCTGACTACAAGCGGTTTTTATTACGAAGCACACACAGAAGTGTAAGTAACATTCACAGTACGGTTCCTGGGGATCATCTAGTTTTGCACATAACTGTGTTCTGCTTCTAGAAAGCAGTCCTGCATACATGATGCCAAATTGTGTATTTTGAAGCAAGCATTTACTGCTGAACTTGTTTTCTCCTTAGCATATATAGTCGCACTTTTCCTCAATAAAAAGTCGTGTAAATGAGAAATAGGGGTGGAGGGAAGAGTAAGAATCCTTACTGTCTTTATTTTAGCTAGTTTAACCTCTTCAAGTTCTCCACAGCAAAAAACATCATCTGTGGAGAGGTGGTTTTAATGCTTTTACAAAGAAAATCACATTCTAGGATGGATACTAGTATCTTTGGCGGGCTTACATGAGAATTGTCCTACATAAAGCAAACAAATTACCTGCATCTGTCTGAACATCTGTAGAAAGCTTTTGTGAAAACTGAACAACCAGCATCAACTCTCAGCATTGTTGTAAACTAGAAAGAGTGAGATGTTAAATCACTACTGTACTCTTATCTAGTCTCACTATATTCTGCCTTCTAAAAGTGGTCAGCCCAGATGAGCTTTTTTCATCCAAAAACTCATAAAAGTGGAGATTATGCAATATTCTTTTTATTTCTATACAGCCTCAGTTTTTCACAGTTTGCCTATTGGTGTATGTCTAGTTGAAAGTAATGAGATCTGCACTAGCATGCTTATAGCAATTATTTCCTTAAGACAAGTACCTTTACTTTCACACTTATAAAACAATAAGTCAAATAGCTGCATTATCCAATATTAAGGTAGTAGACTGTATATGAACTTCAGGTAAGCAGGTAACAGAAAACATTGGACACAAAGGTTGCCAGAAAGACTTCCTTATTCAAATCTGTTGCTTAAGTGCAACAGATGCAAGGAAGAAATGATTAGTGGTATTACTTTCTATAGGCAGCTAGGGAAATGTCAAGTTTATTTTACCCTTGCAAAGAAAGATTGGTTACCACTGAAGCCTTTGATTGTACCAAAAACCTGTTTCCTTTTATCTTTTTTCTGACAGACAAAAAATGTTGACAATAGTGTGGGTTAAAATGTCAAGAATGAAGTAGTTATACATGAAAAAAGCTGAAGGATGCTTACGAATTTGCATGTAATTGTCTCAGATTCTTTTTTCAAGAGTGAACGTGGATAAGTGTGTAATAAATTAAGCAATTAATATTTTTAGAGGAACTGCAATAATTGGATGTTTGAACCAGCAATTCTCAGCAGTTGGCAACTACCTGTTTTGGTTTTTTTTCTCCATAACTTACGATGAGAAGCAAAAAAAAAAAGGAAAAAAAGTGAGATTCTAGTTTGAACAGGATTTGGTAATCTTCTGTTGGCTGCATAATCCACTCTCTGCTTTTATACTGGGGTTTCTGATCCTTAATTTCATCACTGCACATGGTGGTACTTGGAATTTCAGTTAGCTCAGAGTCTGGTTTTGGTTACTTTTTAAAAAATTTGACAGTTAATTTCTCTTCAGAACTGTTGCACCTTTAGCAGTTTTCAGTGGTAATAATGAGCATCATGCCATACTTTCTGTAGTCTTTTTCACATTTGCTGTCTATTCTTTGAGAGATAGAGATGAGGCAGAATCGGAAGTAAGAACAAGAGAACAACACTTGTTACAGCAGAGTGCTTCATTATGAAGGTTCTTGTAGAATATGGGAAGCATTATGGACTTCCTTTAGTGAGTCAGGTCAAAATATGTTTCATCACCTTGTTGTAAGGACTGTAGGGCTGGGGAGATGAAACTTCAGTACTGTTATATATGATACTGAAATAGAGCATCGTGAGTGGCACTGGTGCAGTTTTACTGAGAACTCATGAGCTTCTGAGAAACACAGTGTTCTGTTTTGCTCAAGCAAAGAAGCTTTATCCACCTTCTGGAAACTGAGGGATTATTTTACAAGTCCCTGCTAGTCTGATTATCATATTCAAGCCACAACTTTTATACTGCTTTGTGACCACTAACTAGCACCACCATCTCCAAAGATCTTTTGGATCAGCACAGTAAATGGTAAAAACAATTAATCTAGAACTGGATTTTGAACCTGCCAGTCTCAGAATTTCTCATTGTTTGCCATTGCCATCCTTCTTGTCTTGCAATGAGTGCATTGAACTCTGTTGCTATTGCAGTTCTAAGCTCATGCATTGTTGGGATTGGATGTTTAAAACAAAAGGAAATAAATGAGTGGAACAGTTGTAAATTTTTTATCTGGTCTTGTTTCCGTGAAGTATGTTTCTGTAATGTATGCCAAGGCTGCTTTCATGACGTGTGCTAGAATTTGTATCATAGCAGGCATTTTCCTTCTTTCAGATTACTAAACTCTGTTCTCTCTGTATTGGCACTCTAGGAAAAAGCTGTATTTCAACTTCTCTCTGGGGTCATTGGTACCTAAGTGCTTCCATCAACATTCTAGCCTTTCTACCCTTTCTGGGTTTCAGTGTTGCTTTCTGGCAGTAAGTGTTCACATACATGTTTCCACAAAAGTAAACCTTATTTTTTGCCTTTTCTTTCAGCTGTTTCAAGAAGCTTCATCCACTATAACATTACTGCTCATGCTCTCAGACATCACATTTGTGGTGGCTCTTATTGTGTGGTTCTATAGAGAAGCTTAACTTTGGCTCAGACTTAACAGCTATTGTGGCATAACCTTAACAGTGTTCTTCTCAAGTGATGGTCCACTGTGATCCAAGCCATGGAAATGAAGTTTAATGAGAACAGAATGATTGAAATAGGAGGGTGATTTGGAAATGTCACTGTTTCCTCAGGAAGAGAGTTGCTGACAGTTCAATTCATTGCAGACTGCATACCTAATGCGACCTATCCTGGTCAGCTCGAAGTTTTGTCAGCTAGAGAGCTGATGTTGAAAGTGTGGCATGACAGTAGCTGCATGTGTGAGGCTGCTGCAGAAGATGAATGGTAGGGCACGACGTCCCTATGGGAGGACATAACATTCATTCTCTCATAGGAAGTTCCTTGAACTATCTCCCTTTGGATAGATTTCAAGGATTTGCTGCTTTGATGATAATTGGCAACAAAATCTGCACTTTAACTCCTCAGTTTGATCTGTGTTATTCTTGTTTCTCTACTAACAGGGGATTTAGATACATCTGCATATTGATATGATTCTTGCACAGACTTTTTTACTCTTTATGATACCTGATGCCTGCATCAACTTTATCAAGTTCCTTTCAATCATTGAGATGAATATACAGTATAAAACTAACATGATTTTATTAATCTTTGATTTATTAATCCTTCTGATTAATGTTTGTAAAGGGAAATCTTTGGGTGAAAACTATTACAGTAGGGCAAAGTTACACAGTGATGATGGGTTGTGTTACCCTGGGCAATTTTTCTTTTTGCATATTTTTCTCACCCTTACCCAGATGTAAGTCAACTGGAAGTCTAAATACTGATTGAAAAAGACACTGCAGATAATGAACTTCAAGGTTGTTTTTGATTAAAAGAGACACTGCATATAATAAACACTCTCTTAAGAGGACTCATAGCTTTATTGGGATTTTCTTGTGCAGTGCAATGCTTCAGGCATTGTATAAATTGTGACAAAAGAGTGAAGTATTTGAGCATTGAAGCCTTTGCAAGTGCTCAGCCTCGAAGGCTAGGTTGGCTCAGAATGGCAGTCTTGCTTCAGAGAAGCTTTTTTGCTTCTCTCAAAGTAAATGCATTATGATTCACATTAAAAAGTTATGATTCAGATTGACCTTGGACCCTGGAAAACCCAGACTTCTTGGAGCTCTGAGCTTGGATGGTGAATACCCACTTGGAGGCCTTTGGCTCCAAAGTACTCTGGCTGGCAGTACACCTAGTTTTTAAGGTAATTTCAGCATAGAACTTCTTTGCTTTGCATTGGTTTTTAATTACGTTCAGAATCTCAGGAATATGGTATTTTCCAGTGCCAAAGCACTGTGATGGACCTTTACTTACACAACTGAAATTCTGAGGCATCCCCACTTTATCCATCCACACAACCTTTCAGCCTTTTCTGGATTGCTTGCTTGCTATTTTCACTGTTCCCAAATATTGCTGTAATCAGGCATTCTTTAAAAAACTTCTTTGTTGTTTCTCAAGTCTCCAAATGTCCCCTGATGCCCTTTAGCTTCACTTATCACAAGTGAATAGCCCCCACCCCCAGTAGGGTTTGGGTTCTCTCCTTTTGCTGCAAGTCAACTACAAGAGCTGGGATAATTTGTCACTTTTTCCTGTCTTTTGGCACATGGCAGCAGCTGTCAGTTCTGTCCAACTAATCCATGATGCAGAGATATTTAGGTATAAAACAGATTGGATTAAGAAGCAATGTAGCCACCCAAGCCAATAAGTCCTGCTGCATCAGCATGACACTACAGATTTCAAATCTGAGCTAGTATATCCATACACATCTCAGATTGTATATCCACTAGATTGGGAGTGAGGTGTTGGCATGTTGGGTCTCTGTACTGCACTCATTTTCCAGTGTAAATGAGAACCATTTTTCAATCCTACTCTCTCTGTCAGCTCTTGTAGCTTAGCAGCAATAGCTTTAATTTGTGAAGGATGACAGGGACTTGAGCGTGCATTAGCAACTTGGAGCTGTCCTTGAATCTATTCTCCATTATGCTGGTTGTGGCTGCAGGTACAACTCTGTTGCAGTCAGATCTATGCGCTCATCTGCTCACACAGGTGACTGGCCCTCGCCTACCTGCCTTGTCTTGTTGAGCTCTGTTCCCTGAAAGGGAGGAGAAAAGGAACTGATACGGTACCGATGCTATGGAAGTTTGTGGAAAGCAGCCCTCTGCACTGGTTTCTCTTCTCCACAGCTTCTCCCACCCTCTGGGCACTTGGAAACTTTTTAATGTTAATGAACCTCTACATGGTCATTGCAGGCTTTGTTTGAACATTAGTGCTGCAGTTAATGGGTCAGGGAAGGTCTCATGACCAGGGCTTGGCACTGAGTCTTTTAAATCAAAGTAATCCTCAAGAGCCCTAAGATAAGAGTTGAGGTTATGAGACTGAGGGGCTGTGAACCTTTTCCCATCCTGTGGATATGTTGTCCTAAAACCTTTAATGCTTGCCTGTTCTTGAAATTAACAGCAATCTACAGCTTGCTACCAATAAGGAAACATCCACTAAATGTGCTAATACAGTATTTAAATTATTGAGTACTAAAAAGTACCAGCTCAGAGAGCCTCTGTGACATGAGACAGAAGCTTCTCTGAACTGGCATTATTAGACTTTAATGGAACAGCAGGTGCCACACAGAATAATGCATGCGATCCATTTGCTTGGAAATGTTATTCAGGCGTTTCTGTGTTTTATTTCTGTGGCAAGACTACAATTTCTGCAACTCCACCTCCCTGCCTTCTTTTTCTGTCAGGTCTGAGAATATTGTCACCGTTTCTTTGAGTATGGGGTTATCCAGCAGATGTTCAGAGCAACGGACAGCTCTAGGAAAGGATGGAATAAATATTTCATCTTTCATTTATGAAAAAGTGATGTAGTTTGTAACAGGGTTCTGGCAGGTGCTCAGCCATGCCTGAAACAAATCTGTG
This sequence comes from Urocolius indicus, assembly GCA_013401255.1. NCBI lineage: Eukaryota > Metazoa > Chordata > Aves > Coliiformes > Coliidae > Urocolius > Urocolius indicus. Next base: position 517,405 of record WBNH01004525.1, read on the forward strand.
ATTCCTAATAAGTATTTTTTGATTGGTTTGATTTGGTATTTGAGAGGATCTCAGAGAAAACTGGGAGCATCTGTTCTGCGCATCTGGCCAAAACTCATACTCCAGAAATACTGCAGGAGGTTTTTGTTTGGGGTCAGAGACCTCTTTCAGGGTATGCATTTTTTCATACATCCCTATTTTAGTTTTCTGCAGTGTTTGATTTATGGGATCTCTGCAAGGACAGCTTTACCAGGTTCTTAGGGTGGAGGTTATTTGAAGGAAAAAAACTTGTACTTATAGTATTATGAAATTAATTTACTTTCTAGCCAAATGACAACACCTCACGTTTATATAACGCAGATTTTTCACTATTTAACTCCTTGCCAGCCATATTAATAGAAATAAGGCTTTTCATAGCATCTTCTTCCTTGAGCTGCCTGTAAACATCACGTAAGCCAAATTATATTTACTTAGAAGAGAAATCTGTCTCAGCTAATCAGCTATATTTAGTAAAATGCTACAATATTCACTAAGTTTTAAATGCTGGTTTTTAAGCAACACTGATTTCATTTGAACTTAACTATTATTTCATTTAGACATAAGTGTATTATTACTGGGACTTATCTCTTGAATGTGTGACTGCTTTGCTGAAGGAGTCACTACAATGCAGCTTAGAAGCCTGGGGATTAAGCAGAGGCTGATTTATATTTATATGGGTTTTTAGAGTGCTTTCTTTCCTGATTTCAGGCTACAGTTTTAACAAAATCTAAGGAACTGAATCTCAGTTATTTGCTCATTTTTACATAATCTTTGCTTCAAATGCTTGGAGGCTATTGGGAAGTGTATGCTGTGAAAGCTTAGCAGATAAGTTACACAGCATAAATTTTGTAAGTGAATTTCCTTTAAGAAAATGGAAAACGTAAAATGATAAGGGAATGAATGCACATAGAACCTTTGAGGTAGTATCTTTCCAGGATACCTCAGAGATAATTATTATTAAAGCCAACCAAATAAGATCAATTGAAATTCTAAATGTGTCCCAGCTGAACCTTTTATAGTTTGATCTCATTTGTACTCAGTGATGCTTTGAGAGAGAAGACACTAAATTCTCTCTTCCTGTATAAAGCACTAATCCAGATTTTCATTATGCAGTTTGAATGGGGCTGATTTGATCTCTTTATCCATGTGGAAATCTTCTTTCCAGCATTGACCAGAATTTTATCAGGATTTAGCGTGTGCATCTGTCCCCTTCTTTTTGCTAAATTGCAGTGAAATGCCGTGCTCTGTCTACACCTATGGAACCTGTGCTCTGCAACTAGGGCAGCAGAGCTCTGAGAGCACAGTCCTGTAGTAGAGATAAAAAGCAGGCCTAGCAAAGGTGTTTTTCACATGGAGTATGTACATTGTCTCTTCCCAAGAAATGTACCAAGATGAAAACAGCTCTTTCTTGAATACACCTAGAAGAGGTTTTGGAGGGTTTTGGGGTATTGTGATGTCTTTTTCAATCTAGAGCTGGCATCTGACCCAGCCAAACCCCTGGAACCACAGGCTGAACTGAAGAGTAGTTAATCTGAGATTTAATTAATGCCTTTTCTCTTGATTTCTTTTCATAAAGAATTTAAGTATGTATTTAAACCTCCTGGATATCAGTTGGGCTTGAGTATATACTGTGTGGGATTGAAAGAGACTTAAGGGTGTACTAGAGATTGAACTTGCTTGAATGAAGTCCTTCCATGCTGCAATTCTATACAATTTTATTAGCCAGATTGTATACTGTGGTATGCACATAAGCTTTCTAATGGATTTAAAGTCCATTCTAGTAAATTACAGATTAATTTTTGTGGAAGGAAAATGACATAGTAAGCCAAATAGTCTGTTCATGCAGAAACACTGAGGGGTTGCTCACAGAAGCTGAAGAATGCAAATATATGATCAACCACTTTAGATATTCTAAGTATTCCTGTCATTATACTAAAGTCTCTATGAGTAGGGCATATACTCATCTGAAATATACCTTCAGGGCTTACGGTACATGCAGTAAATACTTCACTAAATGTAAACAATTAAAGGAAAAGATCCTCATAGTGTTGTGTGTCATTTTGTCCTTTTTTCTAATCGGAAGAGAGGTTAAGGAGAAAAAAAATGATTCCCATATTTTAAAGAAATGATGTAGAAGTGAATTAGAACAAATACAATTTAGATTTGTTTTTCTCTTTATCACATTGTCTGTTGAGGATGTGGCTCAGAACATCTGTCAAGAGTTTCTGCTACTTTTCTGACAATCTTCCTATTGGTCAAGAGTCTTGTTGGGAGGCATTTCTTATGTCAAAACACTAAAGCTGTTTGCAAACTTTTGTGGTTTGCTATCTTCTTATCTGTCAGTTGAAACACATCTGTGAGTGGGCTTGAAATGTATTGTAGTATTTCTCTTCATGACGGACACTGTTCTGTAGATTTTCAGCAGGTCTCTCGGTTCAGTGAGAAGTGTCTCTGCTGAGTGTTTGTCTTGTAGCAATCTCTTTTTGGTGAGAAGTGAGATTCTTCCCTTTAAAAATGACATTTTGAGGTACAGAGGAACTTCATGGAGAAGAACGTGTGAAGAGAGGATTGTGTTTATGTGTGTACTCTATCCACCTGAGAAATTACTTAACAGAAGAGAATGCAAAGCCTCATTTTGTTTTATATTGTTTCTGTTGAATTTTTAATGTTCTGTTTATTCTCCTGATGAAAGAGAACTAAGTAGTACTGTCATGTGTTAGACTCTGGTAAGCATTTTTTCTTACCTTTTGCATTATCTTTTGTGTGAACCATTTCGCTTTGGCAGTTGCACATACTTTCAGCCCAACACCAGGTACATATGGCTTTGTGGATTTCAAAGACATAGAACCAAAGTGTGAATCCTCCAGAAGTATGCACACATTACTTATGTGTGTACATGGAGACGTGCATGAGTCTGTGGACAATTCACAGTTAGATTGCCACGTGTTTCAGCGCTGAACAAACCCATATCCATGTCCCTTATATGTATGCATCTGCACACTCAGTAAAAAAAAAAAGAAGAAATACAATTAAGGCAGGTCATTTATTTTCCTGCTGCAGAAAGTACCCTCTGAATGTTATATTCCACATCTCTCTTCAACCTTCTTCCTTCAACTTCTTCCTTGAATTCGCATAGTATAAATATACCGTTAATGAACTTTGTGTTTCCTTGCCTTGGATTATATAGACTGTTTGGTTTTCTTGGATGGGGTATTTTTTTTTTTCCATTCTGTCTATTCATATCTGTATTTGGCTGGCATTGTGCTTTTTCTCGTCTAGTTTGCCAGGAATGGATGCCATATGATGATGGATTTAGCCACCTGTGTAGCACTGGAAGTGATATTGCTATAACATATGTTTGCTCTTCACGCCCTGCAAAACCATTTCAAGGCAAAGCAGTGTCAGTCGGGAATGAGCACAGGCCAGATTCATGTAGTCGGTGTTTTGGCTGAGTATTTCCACCACAAACAGTTTATAGGGGCTACAGCTATTGTTGTCCCTTGGCTGACAAAGCCTATGCAAACCCAGACAACATCCTAAGTAAAAGAACTTCCCACCGAAGAAGAGTTTTGTTGGTAGAACTTGATTTGTTGGGACTTGATCTGTCTCTATTACCCAGGAGTGACACCCGATACAACTAAATCAACACAAGCACAGGGCAGAGCTGTCGAATCAAAGAGTCAAGGCAGTAAAGTCTGAAACAGGAACAAAAATTTCTGGAAAGACAGCCAGGGGAGATTTGTGATGTTGGCATAGCTTACCCATGCTTCTCAGCTCTGTAGATGGATAACAACATAATACAGACTCTGGAACAGATTTTCAAAGCCAGGAGAATATTTGGATGCTCAGCAGCACTTGATGTCCTGATTTCTGGAGTGACCTGGTCACACCACACCATTATTGCAGGGGACTGAGAATAAACTGTGGCTCAGTTTTAGGAAAACGTTCAAACTGTTAGAAATATCTCCCCAGAAACTGAGACCAAGTATATTTGATCTTACGTAACCTCATGGACTCTTCATGTATGTGATGTATATTAGAGGGGTCCTTGAACCAGCCCGTGAAGGTAGAAATGAAGGGCCACACCTGACTATAAATGTATTTGAATGTAGGCCAGGAACTCCTTTAACTGCCAAGCCCATGACACCCCTTCTGACTGATGGAAACATGCATATTATCCTGCCAATAAAGTAGTTACCCTGAGAGGACAAAACCTGCAAGCTGCTGCTCTTCCTGAAGTGACTCCACTGAAGCCTTTTGAGTAAGAGGATCTGTTCATTTGTAAATGCGGTGACATTTTGAGCTTTTGTATGGCAAAGGGAAGCTCCCTGGGAGGCTCATGGTGGAATGATTTCTTCCTAGAGAGCAGCAAATGAGGTTAAATCAATTTCCTCCTGCAACAGGAGGGAGATAGAAGGAGAGGAAATAACATTTCTCCCATTAACTCTCAGAGAAAAGCAGTTTTCTATTTTCCATTATATTTTCGTTTAGTTTCTCTCAGTTATTCACATATCCAAAACTAGGAAATCTTTTGTCTTGGTCACAAAATCCTCTTGAAATCTGTAGTAACAAAAATGACACTGGCTTATCAAGAAACTAAATAGCAAGAATATTTCTTTTGCATTAAACTCCTGTTTAAAAAAAATCAGTGATCAGTACTTAGAAGTTTGGTAACACTCTGATATTTAATATCTTTTATAACTGACAGATATGTGAGATGTTTCTGACAGCTGATGGAAACTGTGGGTGTCAGGTACTACCTTTGCTATATTGGAAGAGTGAGGAAAAATTACTTTCTCCTCCTCTTCCTGTCACCCTGTCTTTGATTCCTTGAAGGTAAAGAGATTTCTATGTATTTTGTTACCTTGCTGTCCATTGTGTTTGGATGTGTCAGGGTAGGAGGAGAAGAGGAGCCATAATCTCACTTCAGTCATGGGGTGCGCATGTGGTTGGTGATGCTGGATCGGGCAGCTTGCTATTTCTGTGTATTTCTCCTCTGTCAGCGTGGGATAAGTCAGATGTGTGAATAGCACTGAGAGATGAATGATTGCATGGAAAACAATAAGGGAGAGCTTTTGAGCCTCCTGAGAAAGCTTAGGGGTGCTCCCCTCTGTATTTTGGTTACTGCTTAATTATTGCATAAGGTGAGGTATACCTCTCTGAACAATTCTGACAATTCCTGGAAATGCTTCAAGCTGAGATGGTAGCACACTTGAACAACAAAGACCAGTATCTAGAGCTCTATGGGCATCTCAGAGACATTTCTGAATAACATGTAAATGCATTGGTTGGGTCAAGCCCAGGAAGGGATAATAACCTCCACTGTGTAAGGGCACTGCAGTGAGGTTTATCCCTGTAAGAAATGAGATTTGGATAAAAACATTAAAGAAGGAAAAAAATTATGAGTGTGGTACTGGAAACTTTCTCCTCTGACCTGCCCAAATCCTTTGTAAATATGAGCACAGGACCTATTTCTAGAAACATATATATAAAATGTATGCATATGTATTTTTAAAGAAGTTGTGGGGAAAGAAACTTAAGTTATCATTTCATAAGTAGAGACTAGAGAATATCAGTCACTTTTATTAGCTCCCTAGCCCAATACCCATGTAAACCTGAGTTATACTGAAGCTGTCCTCATTTTTCTTAAAAAGACCTTGTGTTCCAGATTCTATTTTCTTGAAGCTTCCTGAGAGATTCAAGGTTTTTATTTCTCTCAGGCTAAGTGGAGGATTTTTTCCTGTACAATGATAAGCATTTTGTTACCCATGTAATATTGAGTTAAACAGCTTTCCCTTTGTTTACCAGAAACAGTCCAATGGAAGAAATTCTTAAAGGAATAGTATTTGGAACCAGGAGGACAGTAAAGGAAGCACAAACTCCCTCAGAGTTGCTCTTCAATTCTAATGACCCTTGCTTATTATTTCACAATGTATGCATATGTGTCTTAGGTTACCAGAAGCAAAATATTCCATGCTGAATGGGACGGCCGCGTGGCAGAGAAATTGGAAGCTTATAGTAGCTAGGCCACGCAATTTCTAAGATGTAGCATATCCAGGAGTGTTTTATAACCCTAGAGCAATTCTGGCTTTTCTTTTAATTACTTTACCCACAGCTAAACACCTCATTTAATTGTGGCTCTATCTCTCAATGTCACATCCAGATATAGGTCCATCTCTTTCCCTGACTGATGACATGCATCAGGGTAAATCATTGCAGCTAAATAACTTGTGCAAATATTTTTTTTTATCTTCTTCCTTGAAGATGAATGAAGGCAATGAGCTATATTTTTTAATTTATTGATGTGAATTTATGATTGTATACTTAATATGCACACAATGGGCTTATTTTCCTCTTTACCACTGTGAGACAAGACGATGCTCTTAAAGCAGAAAAGGGAATATTAACACAAGACTGAATAGAAAGGTTCTTGTGTTTGCAAAGTCAACACAGAGACAGCTATTTAAAATGTAAAACAAACCAAATGCTCTTATTTTTAGTGCAAGTGGGATACACATCCACTGAGCACTAAGGTTTGTGGTTTACTACCACTTCTTTAGGACAGTCATCAGCTGCTCTTGAGCATGTTACTGAGCAGGGATAGGGTTTTGTTCTGGTATCTTACAATGTCACCTCTCCCCTCCTGTAATTCCTTCATGTTATATGGATGCTTACTGAAGTATAAGTGCATCCAATAGGATGTTCTAACCATAAAGAAAGAATGGGAAGAACATTTCAATGTTTAGATGCAACGTTGGTAAACAGCATGTATAATTAGCAAGTGTTATATTGCATGACTAATATAATTTCTGTTAACAGTTGTTCAGGAAAACAGATTTCAGAGCAGATTCTACATGTCTGAAAATCTAGAAACACATCTAAATATGCTCCCATGTGCATATGGATTTACAGCAGCTCTTCTGCCTCTCCTGACTTTTCTCTGCTGTTACCTCCTTGTGAGAAATAAAGGCTGTTGTAAAAGTGTGTTCAGCATAGCCTTGTAGCTTAGGAAACTATGATGGTTAGTCTTCCTCTCTAATGTCAGTGCATGTCCTCCCGTGTCTGAGCTGCCTGAAGCCCCATGCACCAGTCAGGATTTGATGGGACATACTTGGATTCTGTCATCCTTATTCCAAAGACTTAGCTACAGTTGATTGCCACAGCCTTATGCTACTGAGAGATCTTACAAAAAATTACCAGTGTCTGGCTAAAGGTTTACTTAGTTCAGCTGCTTCTTTCCTACAATGGCCAGTATTTTTTGCATGGAGAAGGGTCCTGTAAACAGGGCAAATATTGGCTAATGCTTTCTTTCATATAGTTTTTCAGCATTTTTCAGTCAGAGACTTATAGACTCCTTAAGGTAGAGGCTGGCTTTCTCAATAAGAACTGGCTTAGGACTACTCAGCTTGGAACACAGGTAAAGGAACCTGGATCTTTGTGATCTCCATTACAAGCTGCCCAAGAATCTGGTTCTTCATTTCACATGAAACTCTTCCAGGAGTGTTGTGTGGTTGAGTATTTGGGAAGCAGGTGGGGATAGTAGTGTGTGCACACAGTTTAGAAGTGCTATGAATTAAAAATGTGTTAAGTTGTAAATAGAGGTGTTGATGATATGGTTGGCAATAACAGATGCACTTGGCAGAAGGTGTGGGTAGCTGTTTAGTAATCGGGAGGAGAGCGTTCAGCCCCCCTATTCTTCAGGAGTTATATGAAATGCTGTCAAAACCGGCCTGTGTTTGAAAAGCACCTTCCTCCTTTCAGACAGCAGGACTGTATGTACAGGAGAGCATCTACTAGGTTGGGTATACATTTGCTGAGCTACCTCTGTTGAAATGCACATCTGCTGTGAGCAAGAGAGCGCTGTAGGATCCTGATGATATGTTTTGCTGTTTGTCACAGGATGCACCTGAAGCCAGGTTCAACAAGTCTTTTCTTGTAACTGATCACTGCAACATCAGAGATATCATCTTGCTGTTTGTTGGCCACTTCTCCTAGTGCTGCTGAAAGCCTCCCAACCATATGTGCACTCCTGCACAGGCTGCTTAAATTTTCCATATGCCACCTGACAAGCCTTCCGTGGCACTTTATACCACCTTGAAATAACTCCCACTTCTTTTAATGAAACGTGGCATGGAACAGGCTTCCCAGGGACATGGCTTAGTCATCATCCCTGGAGGCTTTTAAAAGATGTGTAGACATGGTGCTTAGGCACGTGGTTTAGTGGTGGACTTGATGATGCTAGGTTATGGTTGGACTTGATCTTAGAAGTTTTTTCCAGCCTAAACGATGTTATGATTCTGTGATTCTATGTGTGAATATTTTACCCTTCAGAGTATTTCACAAAGCTTTCAGACCTTCTCGTGAGATGAGCAGTGCTTTTTCAGAAAGAGCTGTAGGTAATCAGTCACCATCACAAACCAAGAAAATACATTCTAGTCTTTTGCCTCTTTAGATTTTCTGGCAGCTTTCTTCCATGCTGTATTTTTGGTATTGTCATCTCCATGGGTAACTACAAAAGCAAAAAAGGCTCCTCTAAGACACTACGTGGTATTTAACATGGAGACTGTATTAGTTTTTTGGTTTTGTTGTTGTGACTCTAAGGAGTATGTCTCAGCAGGTAAAATCAAAGTGATCTCCTCCTTCAGAATCTCAAGCCTTTGGATGATTCACCATAGCAATCACCTGTGTGACATTTTATCCACAGAAATTGGAATTTAAACACAATTTCAACTTGAATTTTGAAATCTTTGGCAGTCATATACTATGCAGTTTTCCCTAATGCATACAGGGCTTTGTCCAAGCATCACCAGCACAAGTTAGGATTTCAGTGTTTAACCCAGGAACATCTGAGTAATTGGGTAGCATGACAAAAACACCCACTCCAGAAACTTGCTGATTATTTCTAGAGATGTTGACGCTTTTTTTCCTTTGTTTTTCATTCTGTGATTGGTTTTATAGCTGAGGAAGGTTACTCAAAGTACGTTTTCATTTGGAGCCTTTTACATAAGTTACCTTTTAAAAAATAACTTGACCCCAGCCTTGCTGATTCTTTTTCTGGGACTAGCTGTTTACATAGCTATGTCACGTTGTGAAAAGATCAGCGATATATTAAGAGTGTGGCTGTATAGTGCAGTGGGTTTGTATTGAACAGGGAAAGCATCCAAGATAATGCTCTGAGGAATGGGTAATAAGGTGGGGTGGTTTTTTTTTTTCACCTTTACCTTACAGTAATTCCATGCCATGTTACAATTAGAAATTGCATTTTAAAATGCAAGCGTTCCTTGCAAAAGATAAAGAAATGAAATCACTGCTTCTTTTCATTAAGGTGTCTGTCATGATTAAGATAGATGCTGAAAGATATTCTGCTTTATGCCAATTCCATATAGGGTGTTACAGTAGAATAGAATACAAGGGAGAGATTTTAAAAAGGGTTTTTTTAAAGGTTGAGATTAAAGAACTCTGTTGCCTCCATTATGCACTAGGAGCAGATGACAAGAACTGTGAGTTTCTGTTGCTAAGGAAATCCGTGCTGTTTTTTCCTTGATTACCTGAGTATGTGTATGGAATTCCTTCAAAGAAATGCCACAAAAAAAAAAAAGCAGGCCTGATACCTTTTGGGGATAGGCAGGTCTTTTTAAGTTTCTGTGCCTCGTAGACCATACTATTTGGAATGCTGAAGCCAGGGTTCACACACCCTGCCTCTGCAGTTGGTTTTGCCTCAAATGATGTGTGTTTGAAAATAAGCAACAGCAGAGCTTTCCTGCTAGACTGAGCAAAGCTTGAATGCTTAGGAAAGTGTGCTGTCATGTGTAGCATTACTGACTGAAGGCCCAGTTATAACTGTAGCATCAAAAATATTCTTGATATGAACTATTGTGATGATTGTTATGTCTTTGACATTTCAGAGAGGTTTTTAAAATTCCACCTAGCAATGAGTAATTAAAACAGGACCCATGTGCAATTTTAACAGAAATATTGTAACTGTTAGCAGAAATGATTTTTAAGAGTTACATTGTTACTTAATTGCAGTATTATGAAGTGCTCTGATTCACAGAACAATTATCTTTTTGCAGTCTGGTCATTCATTAAAAACTGGGGAGATTTCTGTGCCTACATGAAAGGAGGAGCATGTTTTATTGAATCGAGGTTAAACTACCTGCTATTCTGTGAAAATTTAGTTTATAGTGAGGCTGGTGAGGATGAAAGATTTCATATATATATATACTGATAAACAACTTTCCTAGAATAGAGCAGCACATGAATAGAAAAGTACATTTTTGGACAAAAGATATGACACCAAATCTGTTCTTGTATTATTTCTAGAAACTCTGAAAAGTTTAACAATGACTGAACATCATCTTTCTGCATTGTGGATTTACATGAGTTCTGAACTTACAGTGGGTTCTGAACTGAGTTACAATGGCAGGGAAGCATAATTAAACAGCTTTAGGTCATATTATCACTGATGTATGGGATCTGCATTTCTCTATTGGCTGATACGGGTGCAGCTGCACACATGTCCTTCTTAAACCTTCCCACCTCAGTGGGAAGTGGTGCCTGTTGTTAAATAGTTGATAAATAGATTATAGGAACATCCTCATCATATTTTAGAAGAGCTAGTTCTTACCTGGAAGAGTCTATGGTTAGGAACTAAAGATCCAGGCTAAACTGGGACAATGTGAAGAAACAAGTTTTGGTTTATAGTTTTTTGATTTAAAGTGGGTTGTTTTGGTTGTGTGTTTTTTTTTTTTTTTTTTTTCATGAACAGCAAATGTCTCCATATTTATTCTGAAAAGCTGCAGATCCTCCCTATCTTATTCATCAAGTTAGTTTGCTTCATGAGGATCACAGTTCATTATCTCTAATGAGATTATGGCTGAAATGTTATTTTCTGTGCTATATTCTGTGTTTTGGTACAGCTGTCCATTAAAAACTTTGTGGCAGCAGCCTGTACAGCCATGTTTTCACAGATTAACACTTAGGTTTCTCTGCCTACAATACCTTCATGCAGTTAATGGAAAACCTCCACTTGTTCTAGTGCTGAATTAGATTAGCGGAAGATTGCCTCTCCCTGCACCAAAACTGATTGTGAAATTGAGATAAGTGATCTCCATTCCAAAAGGCTCATTAGCCATCAAAGTGTTGTGGATTACATCACTAATGGCATCCTGATGGTCACATGAAACTTCACCCAATTTGTTAGTAACTAGCATTAAAGCTACTTGGATTGCAGTGAGGCCCTAAAACATAAACTTTTATTAGCAGGACTCTGTAGATATGACTGCCAGTTCTGTACTTGTCTTAGATATTGTTGCTTACAGGACCATGCTATGCTTTGAGAGTTTATGCAGAGATACCAAAATCTAAAAGCATGAAATCCTGGACTCATTTCCTACCTGTGACCCAAGGAGTCATGCCATTATGACAGAGATTACAAAGGTAGACAAGGACAGCTTCCCACATGTCAGGGCATTGCATCACACTCCCATCTTGTGAGATCACTAAAAAAGAAGAGATTAAGCAAAAAGCCACATTACCTCTGTTTTAGTTGTTTGCTGTCATAGTTTTCAGATTACCTAGATAATTACACTTATGTTTCAGAACTTTTCCTCAAAACATGAAGAAAAGAACTTTAGTCAAGAAAATGGGTATTTTGTAATTTGAGATCTTTAGAAGAGGTGACAAAATTTATGATACTTGCAGCAAAATCAAGACAATTGACAACACTGGAAAAGATATAAGAAGTTTTTGCAATGAAGTTTTTAATGCCCACCTTCCTCCCATTGCTCTCAGCAGCATCCCAGCACAACTTTGCATATCTTCCAGGATAAATTCCAAGTAATTCTCCTTTGCTTTTCTTTCCTCTCAGCTCCCACACGCCTTGGAGGAGGTGAATTATCTTGTGGGAAAACTCCAAGTTGAGTTGTGGCTGTCCCACTATTCATTGGTTTAGATGTGATCTTCAAAGGTGTTGAGCACTGACAATCCTAGCTGGAATCAGTTGGAGTACTGGGAACACAGCAGCCTTAAAAAACAGACTGCACAAATGAATACGTTTAGTCATAAGACATTTGTTTTGTGCAAATGTAGGAAGTGAGGTTCAAGACAAAACTGCCAACTGGTAGAAACATGAAGCCATCCTTTACTATCAATAAAATAAAAACAAAGTTAGAAAACTCAAGTAGGCAATGAATAATTAATCAATTTTCTCACTGTTTTTTAAGATGTCTAGAGAAAGAAGATATTCTTCTTAAGCTGCTTTCTTCTGATTAAATGGAAAGATTGTCCTATAAAAAAAAAAAATGAACAGCAGGAATTTATTATTAGTGGTAGCTCATTTCATAACAAGTTGACCTGGAGATACAGATTGTTTGAAGACCAGTTATATCTCTATTGTATCTCAATATTGATGTGTTTTGTCATGGTTGGTATCTACATCACCTGGTTCTCTCCATTCGAAGCTGAAGAGAACAGTGTGTCTGTGGTAAGTATTCTTTCATAGCACTGTCTTCTATTCTGCAGGAATAGCAATAAGATAGAACATTCCACTGTTAATTATATAATCATTCAGTGGGTAAAATGCAGGACAAGTTAGGCAAAATGTCTGTAAGTTATGTGTTTCATTCCAGAAGCATTTGATAGCTTTTAAGCAGTATGAACAAAATGTTTTTGACCTCATGCATAAAGACGAAGTGGCTTATGAATTACTTAGTAAGGAATTAAGCACCTTCCATTGCAGTGATCTCCAGGGGCAAGTGGTGTCAGAGCCAGGGGCAGGGAAGTGTGAGGGCTGTGAACAACCTTGGGCATCGCTATGTCCTTGTGAGAAATCAGATTTGAACCCCAGCTAGGCTGTGCATGCAAACTGTGTGAGAACTGGGATCTTGCTACATGGTCTCAGCACATGGAACTGCTTGGATGTGCTAAACATTTTGGCTTCTACACTCTTAAGTCAGAGCAGTGTTTTGATTTTTGAAGCTGTGTTTTCTCATGCCTATGTGTTTGCCTGTGCCTAAAAGCGAGCCTTACTCTGAGCCTCAGAAGGGCAGCCCTGAACTAAGCCTGGGCAAGTCTCCATCTCCTTGCTACCAGCTGCTTCTTTATAACTTCAGTCATAGCTGAATTTTAGTCTATTAATAAGACCAGAAGATCCTGCTGATGCTGCTCATTGATTATGGCCATTAGTGTCTGCAATTTCGTGTGTCTTACCATGAGTTCCAGGGGTAATTTCATGAGGCTTGCCATGAGTTCCATGGGGTTTACCTGAAGATTGCTCAGATTTAGCCATTCTTTGATAGTTTTGGCCTAGGTTTCTTGTATAGCTTTATTGACTGCTCTCCTAATATAGGCAGTATCTTCTGCAGGATGTTGTGTTCTGTTGGCATTGTATGTTGAAACACCTGAGTGCCGGGAGTGAAATATATCATGGTGCATGTGAAATGGTTCAATCTTTAGTTAGTGATCTCTTATATATCCTTCATACTCCACTATAAAAATCCCAAACTCCCTTCCATTTATGTTGTGCTGTAAGGAGATGAACAAAGAAATTGGCAAGTATAATTTCACTGTGATTGAGTATACCTTGTCTTAGACTCTTCATGCTAATAGTCTTGTGTTTTCTTACGCTTATGGCCTAAATAAGACAGGAAAACCTTGAAGTGAATTTTGTTCAAGCCGTGGAATTATTACCACCTTTTCAGAATGAATTAGTAAGTAGAGGTTTAATTAGCTTGTTGCTGGTCTGTGGCCTAATTTGCCTCCGTATTGCACGTCTGAAGTCTGTGCTGTGAAGCAGGAGGTAGTAATAGTTCGGACTGACAGGATCTGAAGGACAATGAGATTGTTTGGGAAATAAGGAGAGAACATGCAGAGATGGGAAATTGGTTAAGTATAAATTACATAGAAGTAAAATGAAGTTTGAGGGGGGGAAAAATTGAAGGACCACTGTAAAAAAAATGCTGAATAATGTTAGAGTCTCATCTCTCAAACCAAGAATAATGAAAACACCCTCTGAAATTCAGTGATGTGCTTAATTAATATAACTAGGGTGTTATTGCAAATGCAGTTGTGAGTGCTGAATTGGGGTTTTTTCCTTCACAGCAAATGAATTATTGAAGACATCTAAAGTTATTTTGCTAAGATATGACATAACTGTGTGTACTGTCTTGCATCTGCTAAAGTACCCGATGAAGCAGCAAATCAGCTGCTGGGGAGTATATATCACAGATGAGGAAAATTCCTAATTTTTCTGTGCCTATGGCCTCAAATAATAAGGTGCTAAAACTTTTGTGAAACCAACTCCCCAGAAAATTCCATCTATAAAGTAACATAATCAGCAGTGTAATATTGACTAAAGCAATGCAGTCAGCAGTATAACATTGAATCATTATGGAGCATGTATAATTTACATCAATAAGCCTGTATTTACAAGATGTAGAACATGATACCAGGAAACAGGAGCTGATACATAGGCTGCTTTCACTTAATGGAAGTATCCACAAAACTAACACTTGCCTTTTATGATCAACTCTTGTGCTCACTGGTTGAAAAAGTCAACACTTAACATCCATGCTGCTGCCGAGAGGCATATGGGGAAAGGATTTGGTGTGCTCTGCACATTTGAAACTGCTTCCCAGCTATGTATATCCCAACCAATTTTATAAATCAAAATGAATGTAAGAGGGACTGATGAGTGTGTGTGCTGTGTGTGTGGGCATGTCAGGCATATTTTTCACAAGCAACTAAAAGTCATGACACTTTTCAGAAGACCCAGCAGCCATTACACAAAGCAGCTTTGGGCTGCTTTACACAAAGTGGTTGTGTAGGAAAGACAGATTTAGTAAGAAAAAGGCCTCTGCATGTAGCATATCACTGGCTGCAGTCATTCTCAGGGAAGGGAAAATTGTGGTCATGTCAGATGAAGTTTATCTTTTCCAGAAATTGCCTTGGAATAGATATTCCCAGATAAATACAGGAACCATGACTCACTGCGATGCTTCAAGGCCAGTGTAAACCAAGCAACTCCTCAGGCTGATAGGATACTGTCTGCAAAAGTGTAGTACAGCTCAGCTGAACTTTCTCTCTACTGTCTAATCAGTTAGTTAGGTACTATTGAATGCCAGAACGTGGTCTTGTGGGTGTAATTGGGCTGAAAAATAATGTCATATTCTATTTTCCTGGGTTTTATAAGTACATCACAGAAAGGCTTCCAGCACTGTTCCTGGGTACTGGATCAAGCTGTTGGGCTGCTATGGTTTCAGCAAATGGCAACCCCATTGACAGACTTAATAAGGCACATGTGTAAAAGAAAAGAAAGAATGAGAGTTGTTTATAATTGACATGAGTCACAAGAAATCTGTCACTTTTAGGCAGTCATTCAGACACATTGTCCAGATTCCCCAGTTGTGTGGGAAGACTTGAGCTGCTTTAAATGGGTCTTGTAAATTGTTACTTTTGTTACAGGAATTCAGGCAAGCTAGTAAAGCAGTGTGTATTTTGTGTAACAGTGCATTGTCTTCCTGCTGGTAATGCCTCAATGAAATAATTGATTTAGCAGTTGCATTAAATCTTTAGAAGCAAATTAATAAATATTTTAATTATCAGCACTTTGTAAGAAAATTAATTTCTTAAACTAACAACTTGACTAGGCCTGTATCAACTGACATCATTCATTAACCCATACAAAAATGCATATTAGTTATGCTTAACTTACCTGACCATATGAGGCAGGAGATCTTTCTCACTGTAAGTAAATTATCAAATCACTATTTATAGCCAGTTAATTAAAGAGCAAATTACTGAAGCAGTGTAGATTTCCTACTTGGTGTAATGTATTCCCACTGATATTCAGTGAGCAAAGGATCAACCCATCTCTTAATTTTTCTCAGTTCTCAATTATCTGTAAGTTCCTGAGAAATGCTGTGATTCCAGATTTTTCTCCTGACCAGTCCTGTGCCACCATACACCCTTCTAAAGGTCTCTTTGCAGGCTTAATTGCTGCAGCAAACATCTACACTTTTGTTTAAATGGGTTGGCACTGCAACTCATTTGTCGAACTTCTACATCTCCTGCCCTGCAGGACATCAGGCAAAGGAACATGTCTGTAATTGCTGTGGAAGCCTGGTGTCGAGGGTATGTGATTGCCTAAAGGTGGCAATACTGACAATTCTGGAAGTCAGTTTTGGAGTACTGAAAGGTGAAATTAGCAAATAAATACTTTGCATCCCGATTAGAGTAAGTTTGAATTCATTTCTTTATAGCTCAAAGCTGTAGCAGAATCTAATTGTGTAGGTATAGTATTCTGGGAATGAACTGAGTATTTCCAAGCAATGACATTTGAAAAACAGCAACCTTCAGGTACCTGGCACATTTTAAATCATATTCCAAAACTCAGACGTGTTGTAGCACTTTTTGTTGCTGTTGAGCAGGCAAGGTCATGCAGTGAATCAAAATAATATTCAAAACAGTATTTCCTTTTAAAGAGCTCTAAAATGTAGGTGATTGGGAGGCATGAAAACATCATCTCTGTGGGGAAAAGCAGTCAAGTAGTTGATACATACCTTGGTAAGAAATTGTTCCTTCTTGTACAAAAATAACCAGCAAAACTGTTTTTCTCTGTACAAGCAGACTAAAAAATGAGCAACCAAAGACAAAAGAAATTGAAATTCCATTGGTGAAGACCTGTATTCCCAAGGCTTACTTTCTAATCTGTGGGAGAACTGTGGAGAATAAATGTCTGAAGAGCTTTCAAGTGGCTCCATAGTGCTCTGGCTTTCAGACTGCTGCCAGGTACTGCACTGCTTGCTAGCAATTTGTGGCTAGTCGGGAGTTTAGCTAAATGGTATAATATGTGAATACTTTTCTTGACACTTGGAAGGATCAGTCTTGTCCTCTACAACAAGCTTGAGCCCTCAGGGACATGTAAATGAATGAAACTCGATGGAAGCACTCAACATCAAATGAAGGTTGGGAAATAATAAATGGAGAACCACATAGTCTTTGAACATCTGGGTTGTATTTAGGATGTAAAGTAGAGGAAGATACTGCATCCAGGCTTCAGGGCTCATCTTAGAGGTAGTGTTCAAGTGTTTTCAATGACAAAATGAGTTCTGCTTTTTCTTATGCCAGTGTAATCAGGTCTGAGTGGGTTACAGCACCTTATCCCGTGAGTTGATGCAGGTCATTATGCACTTGTGTTGATGTTTGCTGGGCACTTGTTAAATATGCAGGAAGCACAATACATGGATATCTCCTGCCACCGAGTGATATCTGTAAGGTCCTTCTGCAGTACTTACGGCTGTGTCAGGATGTGCTGACTACTCCAGAAGCAGCA
This sequence comes from Urocolius indicus, assembly GCA_013401255.1. Taxonomy (NCBI): domain Eukaryota; kingdom Metazoa; phylum Chordata; class Aves; order Coliiformes; family Coliidae; genus Urocolius; species Urocolius indicus. Next base: position 534,755 of record WBNH01004525.1, read on the forward strand.
CTCTTTAACACCAAAGTTTCTATAGGTACTAATTTTGTATAATTATTAAGGCTTTGAAGGTTTTACCAGAATAAGGTAAAGGGCTTTGAAGTGAGTAATTCCATTTACTTTCCAAACTCTGTAGCAAGAGCAGCATAATCATTGCTTGTCTCTATTCAATGACTGCAGGATGCTAGCTGGTGCAGACAAGAGTGCAGCACTCTTATTGCTGCCTGCTCCAAAATACAACTCAGTCCATGGTCAGTCAGACTGGAAGAGGTGGCCTCCAGAATATGATCTCTTGCAGCTGCTGGGGCTGCTCAATCATTTTTTTAACTTTCTCATGCTCATCCATTTTAGCCAGGTGTTAATGCAGAAAGGTATCTCTTGGGCTGTGGTAATTTGCTGTATATGTCAGCTTGCAGTACGATCAGAGGGACAGTGGCAATTCATGTTGAACAGAAATCCACTCTGAACACTTGTGGAAGGAGGGCAAAGAGATTTTGATGGCAAAAAGGGAGATATCCTCGGGCACCTTTGGAAAATCTGCTGTAATGACAGTATGATCACAGCATGTCATTAGCACAGAGATTTCTATATGAAGATAGTGCCATACACTCCCCTCAACTGATTAAGGCATAGCATTTACACCAAGTGGTAGCTCCTGTTGGGGAGTGCTGGCTCTGTCACAGTCTGATACTACACTCCAAAGTACTGTGCATACCTCAAGTTGGGTAAAATAATAACCATTGGTATAAATGTCAAGGCTTTAAGGCAACTAGCTATTTGGAAATACAAGCCTAATCCTGGCAGAACTGGTCTCCCAGCACTGACAAAAGCAGGTGGAGTCCTATCAGCAAGCAATGTTATCAAGAAAGGAATTCGAGTTTCAAGGGAATTACATGAAAATCTCCCAATAAAGTAACAATTTTAATTTGTTCACTTTCATTGTAGTCCACACTGTGACTAAAAATTATTGCTTCAGCCTAAAAGATTTTGGAGTTTTGACATGAGGAAGACTCAGTGCCCTCTAACTTCCAGAACTATTTGAATTAAACAAAAGCCTTTCTCTCCAGAGGAGAGTAAACTAAAACTGGGTATCTAGTGCATTCAGGGACAGGGTGACAATGCATTAATATATTAGTTGAGCAGTTGTGTTTTTTTGCTGTCATATCTGAGCTTTCCTAAACGACAGTGAGTGGGAGAAACACTTTATACTTTCCAGTATATTCATGTAACCAAGAAAGCCCCAACTTACCAAGAAGGTCATTGATGACAACTGTACGTGGGAGTGTTGTAGCTCCCCCAGAGATCTCTTTTGTTACAGAAGTCTGAGGATTCTCTTGGCACAAGTGTTCCCCACTAGTTTAGGTCCTTTTTCTTTTTCATAATGGAGACTGAGCATCACTCTCGCTCATTCCAGCAGTGATCTCCCTATCCATCTCCTGAATAACATCACCAAGAATTACCTGCCACTAGTAGTTAGTCTGTATTGCACCTGCAGTTTTTTACAGGCTTTTTAAGTGTGAGGGCTAGCTTACATAGCTGAGGCTCTGAAATCTGTATTGGCTGAGAGTCTGCCAAGGGTCAGTGTAGGTTCTTGAGTGCATATATTGAGTGTCTGTCTGTGCAGTGGCTGTTCTAATCATATTTTGTTTCTGAGTGAATGATGCAAATGCCTACCAACAATCAAGTTTCTCTCTTCTTTTAACAGCAATGGGCATATCAGTCAGGCTCCATCCAGGAACTTCTCAAAGATTTTATTCATAGCATATATCACAAATTGCCTGTTTTCTTCTTCAGAGCAATAAAAAGTGAATGAGAAAGTACAAGTAATTAAGCAGAGAACAATCAGTGGCTCTTAACAAGCTAGTGGGCTTTCTTAATGAAGAGCTTTCAACTAGGAAACCCCAAGGCTATATTTTTGTCTCTCTGTTATGTTTATTTTCATTACTATTATTGTTGTTACATTTTTTTTTTCATTTTACCTATTAAAATGTTTTTATTCCAGCCCACAAGCTTTACCTTTTCCTCCCCAGTTCTCTTTGTCATCCTACTGGTACAGGGAAGGAGAGGTAGTTGTCAGCAAACAATTGTGTGTTGCTTGATTGGTGTCTGGACAGCAATTATGCCACTTTAATTCCAAATGTTTAGACTGGAGCCCTTTGAAGCCTGGGCTGTTTCAGTATATTAGTTTTTTTCCAGTGCTTGAGAGCAGGTCTTCATGGTTGTGACTTGAAGGTTTACAAGCTGTCTAATATTTCTATCGCATAAATAAAAGAAACTACTTGCAGATAATTTTCAGATTGTTCACATTAAATGTTTCTCTTCCAGCCAAACTGCAGCCAAAAATTTTCTGCCAGCATTGACAAAATTAGCTTTGAGTTCCACAGCCTAAAAAGAGTTGAAGACCTATTGGTGTCTCTTCACTGTTTTCAAACATCAATTAAACTGAAAACAAGGGCTATAAATTATGGTGACCTTTGCAATGACTTTTCATTTGTAGGACTGAGATGTGATGGTGTGAAAGCACTGTTAATAATAACAATAAAAAAAATTAATAACTTCCTCAAGAGCTGCCAAGAAAAGTGTAAATTGCTTTCTGCTTGGTATCAAATTTTCATGTAAGGTACTGTATCATGGAAATTTTCAGTCTTGTTAAAATTCAGATGACCTAAAAATAATGCTACCCCTTCACCTCTGTACATTTTGTCATCTCAGCTGACAAATGTGTTTCTTCTAGATTTAATCAGCATTTTATAATGACTTCTGCTGAACATACAGCCTGTTGGTTTTCCCTTTTTGGCCCGTAAAATATATAGGGAACAGGGGGGTTATTTCTTGGTCTAAGAACTTAATTAAAATATAACAGCCACAAAAAACATGCTTTGGGCTGAGTAGCAGCACTCACACTCTGTTTAATGGAATTTGTATGTTTATGGCTTTTCAAGCATCTTTTTAATATCACTTAGGGAAATGCAACACTAGTATAAATTTTCAGACTGTATTTCTGTAGACCAAAGATTTTTCTTAGCTTATGGGAGAGCTATGCTGTTATTGCCTATAGCATTGCAATGCTATTTCATGAGACTGACTAAAATTCCCTCCAAAGAATTGTCCTTTTGGTGAGCAGACAGTAAATTCTTCACAGCCCTTTCACTCTTGGCTGCTCTTTATCTCAAGTCAAGTAACCACTTAAAATATTTTGCCTTTGTGCTAGTTACACATTTGCTAGAAATACAGTGGAGAGCAGATAGGTACCTTACCTGTGTGGAACACTGAGTTCTCCTTACAGCCTGTCTGTGCTAAATGCTGAGTTGTGGCTTTGAGGGGTAGAGTCTCAGGTCCTGGAGGTAATTTTGTTTCCCTGGTTCCCAAGAACATGCAGAAAAAGCTGTGTTGATGATCACTTAGAAGCCATAGATACCAGGTGACAGTAAGCTTCTACCTAATCCGTGTTCATCTTTGTATATGTAATAGCCAATACTTCAGTTAATTCTGAAGTGGAAAATATCTCCCTCAAACTGACTTTTTTTCCACAACTTTTCAACTAATGGTGTAAGACGGAGAGGAGATCCTCAGCCCATACTTTAACCATTGAATTACTTCTTTGCCAGTGAAACTTTGGCTTGGACAAAGAATTGTTTCCTCACTGAAATTACTGCGTTCTGCAAAGCTCTCTGCCTTTCAATAACTCACAGAGAGAAGAGGCAAGTAGCATAAGAAGCCTGAATTTTAATATTTGTTCGTCTGTATTTTGAGCTACCTTTAAGTTGATGCTATCTGACCGCAAAAACAGTTTTGCAGTAGTTCAGCAGTGATGGTGGGGCAACAGGAGAACAGGCAAACGTTTCTTCTAACTGCCCATCTATGGTGAACAATGCAGAGAGAAAACAACTTTCAAAGCCAGTGTCCAGCTTCCTCCAGGTTTGACAAGAGGGTTTGGAAGGTCCAAAGCATCTTTTTCTTTTCTATATTTTAATTCCTGCTGTTGAGATGGCTCTTTATGCTGTGGAGTCCTACTTTGGTGTTTGTATGTCATTCATAGTGCCCCAAGGGGAAGCTCACAGGGTGGCTGCATCCAGATGGGCCTGCCAAGTAATCCCGGCTGCTCAGCAGGATGCCACCTTCTGTGGAATGACAAGGACCTAAAGACATGAAGGGGGAAATCAGCGTGAGGCCATCCCAGGAGGTGAAGATGCAAGTCCTTTTCTCTATAAAAATTGTCCTTGAAGGGAAATTGCAAGTAAAAGTTGTGCCATGAAGCAGATGTTTGGATTGTGGTGTCAGCTGAAGCACTGCTCTTTTTAAGGTCAATTTTAACTGTTGACACAGCCCAAAGGTGCATGTAGCTGTCAATTGTTTCTTTCAGAAACTTGGTCTGCTTTAATAAATTGGAGAAATTCCTTGTTCTATCAAAGTCCAGAAATAGCAATAACAGATGGCTCACATGTCAGGCATCAGCAAATCCTAAAGCTGTGGCTGTGACCCCTGTCCGTGTCCTGTTGAGAAATCTACTGTCCCCAAGATCAGGTTGACCAAGAGTTTGCTATTTTCTATAATGAGTAAAACTGTAAGTACCACTGGCTTATAACATGCCGTTGGACCTAAGAGCTTTGTTCCTTAAAAGTAGTGGAGATTTGATGTGGTTGCTGCTGTTATATTGTATTTTAAACAGCATTCAAGCTGAGAAGTTCTATATGTTCAGTTGATGAGGCTAGGCAAAGCCACACTGTATTCTCTTCAAGTGTTTAAGCCGTCATCATCCATGCAAGTGGAAGTGCTGTTAGTGATTGTGGGTAACAATGGGATTAAGGGTATAATTAGGGACATGAGGTTGACATCTTGTCAGACTGATAGAGAACTCTGTTTTGGATTAACATGGAACAGGACACCGGATTTTGCTTGAAATGAAACAAGTGTTTTAGGTGTTGTGGTAAGTTGTTTTGGTCAAAAACAAGTCAGCCTCTTCTGTCTGCCACATTATAGATCGTAACTTCCTTCATGATCATCAGCATGAAACTGCACCTGGCAATAGTGTTTTCACCATTTTTCATTAAAGTTGCATGCTCATCCAGCATTTTTAAACAGAGTGTTGAGGCTTTAAACAATTGAATATGAAAGCAAGAGTACTCAGGAAAGAACAGCATCTAATAAGTGGCAGAAGTAAAACAGAGATTATGTCTTGTATTTATACAGCATCTTTTATCCTAGAGTGCTCCATGAGATTTAGTGAATTTTTGGAACTGTTCTGTTCACCATTGCTTCTCAATCGTGAGTCACTCCAGCTAATTAGCAGCACTTAGCCTTGCTGCACAGTAATCAAAGTGAGAGGCTGGAGCTGGGCTTCCCATGCTGAGGGTACCCTGCCAGACTTTCTAACCAAAGGGTAGAGTAACTGTGAAATACGCTGACAAAACAGACTGGAGACAAGGTAGACCAATAGGGCTAATGCTATTGTATGCTTCTGACTGCTGGGTGAGGCATCAAGAATTTTATATAATTTGTGGCATGGCTTTTTTGATATAGATTTTTCTCAGGTAATTCCATGCTATGACATGCTGGCTTGATGCGTTATCTCAATAATGTTGGAAGACTGGGGAAATTGAGTGAAATGGCTCTATTTCAGTACTGTGTCTGTCAAGAGGATGACAGTCAGTCTCAGGCTGGAAAAAGAAAACAATGTCTTATTGTTATGGAAGACTAACATTCCTGATGTCCTCGTGTACAGACCTGTGCCTCCATTTTTCAGGCACTTCACTCCCTTGAACGATCACATATTTAACCGGTGTTGAGCATAAGTGTAAGTCTTGCTGCATTTCACAGTGGAGAACCATTTCCTCCCATTCCAGCAGCAAAGAAAGAGGAGAAAGAGTAACTCAGGAACTTCAGTTACTGCCTGAGGAGATCTGCCATACCAATGAAACAATTAAAATGATGCTGTTAAATTAACAGTTTATACACTTGCAAGGAATGAGTTTAGGAGATTGCTGTGCCTATGAAGAAAGATTTTAGACTGATTGCTTAAATGTTTTGATTATTGGATCTGCTGATGCACTACTTCATGAGATGATTGCTCTTCTGCAAATAGGTCTAATCACTTTCCACTTAGAATAGATGTGAGGGACATCCTATTGAACTGGCTGGTCATCTGATATAGGGATTATTTTATGTTGTAGCAGTAATGGTGATTCCAACTCACATCAGTTGCCAACTGGAGATCAAAACTTTTAAGACAGGCTAAACACCTGAATGAAGGTAGCTGCTGACTTTCCTCACTGGTGTTATTGTTCTTTGTGTCACTGTTATCAGAACCATTATTTTTAGCTAGTCTAAGCAAAGAGATTAAGATTTGTAAGTAAGACTGTTTTGCTTTTTGTGACCATCTCATCTTGGCACAGTCAGAGCACATCGACACAGCTGTGTGAGAAGACAGCAATGGCAGCACTGGTTTGCATCTGTTGGCTGACTGGTAGCATCTGTTTGATGATTAGCCATAGCATTTCAGCTGTTAGAGCTGTCAATCTGACACCTTTGATGAGCACTAAAATAAATCTGTGCTACCAGGAACTGCTCATTTTTTTAACTCTGCTTTTGATTTGCTTGACTCTTTGTGTCCTTGCCGACAAATACTAGCAAGGCAAATGCATTATAAACTCAGAAAAGTAGGCAAGGGACTGTTGCTTTTTTGCACAACAGATGTTCCTGATCAGGAATCAGGCAAAGGATCTCATCACTCTTTATCTGACTGATTTAATTTATCTGTTCCATGGCACACTAGCCACCTTCTGTCTAATAACTGATGTGCTCAAGTCCTACTTCATTTTAGGATCAGTTCCTTTAATCTAATAGAATTATTAGGAGGTTTTTTTTTTTTCTGTGCCAGAGCAAAGAGAGTGGAAAAAGGAAATTGCTTCAGTTGCTTACAGTGTCACCAATAATGCATCATAATGAAAAGTAGCAGCAAAGGCCTACTGCAAAATAAAGGAAAGCAGAGTACTACATTTTAAGAGAACTAAAAAGTACCCTATGAGCACTTTTTTGAAGAAACAGCAATTTAGATTTGATGATGTTTCTTTAGCAGTTGCAAAGCTCAGAGGTAGAGATAAGCAGCACATAATCAGATTCTTGTAATGCAACTTAGTGAGGTGGAAAAATGGGCATATTTTAAAGAAAAGTTGTTTGCTGTAGATCCAGTTCTCCACTCCTCAATTATGCAAATTGTCCAAAATGAGTAATTTCTGGGGGTTTTGCTTGCCTTTCTGTTTAGTTTGATAAAACTATTGCTGTGCTTCTCTTTGGTAGTGAAGGATGGGTACTGCTGGAGATGTAAATTCTATGGTTATTCTCTAGCTAATTTCCCAGTTCTTGGTCTAGCATAAGACAGCTGTTTTGCCTATGCTCTGCATCCTGACTGATCCAGTATACCCAGTGAGGTTGCATCCATTGGTCACCTTGCAAAGGAGGCTGCAAACTGTGCCCACTGCTCCTACCAACATCTGGTAAAGACTTGCTAGAGGAGGGGTGAGGGAAGTTGGCCTTACCTTGTGCATGTGGCCAGCCCTGCACAGAAACTGCAGCTGTGGCTGCCCAGATAAATGGTAGTGTCTCTGGCCACAGTCACAGCTGTCAGTCCTGACAAATGAGCAACCTGTATTTGAGCAGCTCATTGTAGTCCATCACTGGTACAAAGAGAAAGTACTCAGATGATCTCTTTTCTGTTTGGCAGGTTGACAGGACAGAAGTGATTCGAACCTGTATAAATCCCGTCTTCTCTAAGCTGTTCACGGTGGACTTCTATTTTGAAGAGGTGCAGCGGTTGCGCTTTGAAGTCCATGACATTAGCAGCAACCACAATGGGCTGAAGGAAGCTGATTTCCTTGGTGGCATGGAGTGCACTCTTGGGCAAGTAGGTATTACTGCCATTTTACTCCCTCGTTGCTCATCTTTTGTATAAATATGAGCTATGTTGCTTTGCTAAATGATTGATGGGTGAGATTTGTCGTAGATGACAGAATTCTTAATCAGTGCTTTGAACAGAGTAATTAAGAACTTCTGCTGGTTTGATTTACTGCTGTAGTACAGCTTGGAGTAAGCCAGTGCTACAGGAAACTTAGTGATTGGCTTTGTACTGCAAGAACCCATGCTCATTACACCAATTGTTGAGACATAGACTGGTTTTGGAGAACGTTAGTGTTTCTGGTGTTATATAGGATTTTACACAAGTTCCAAGTCCAAGGAACGCTTACAAATACCCTTTATTCATATAGGGTAATGCCTGGTGATATGACAAATAGAGAGACGGGGTTTGATTCATTTTCCTGACTCTGTCATCCAAAAACTAGGTGTCTAGACTAAGTTACTCTTCAGATTTCTGTCTAGTTCAGTGGAGAGAAACAGACAGTTCCAGCAGGTGATTCATACCAGCTGAAGCACCCATCATAGATCAGGATAAATTGCCTTCAGGAGATACCTGTCTTTCCCCATCAGTTATCAAGAGAGTCTAGACAGCTGGCTTAAAGTAGATACCTAAGTTTTCAGATGATTAAATTTAAGGGTGATGAGTTGTACCCACATGATTGATATCTAGAAGTCATCAGAACCAGGTCTACAGTGAATTCCTATATCACTGATTGGTAGCACATTACAGTGTCCCAGGTACCACAGTTTCTAACTGGGAGACTTTTTGTTATGCAAGATCTCATAATACAGGTCTTCAAAACAGTAGCATCATGTATGGGTTCAGCTTCTCTGAGCTGAGTGTAAATTTGCTCTCCATTCTGTGGTAGCTTGTGTGACAAGACCAGTCAGTGCTTTCATTTACATTATCCTTTGAAGTGCTTCCATGGAATTTTGTATCCTGAACGTGGTAGTTCAGAATGGAAGATGCTGCAAAGCTTTTGTTTCCTATTTTCTCACCTTCTCTTGTTGCTTCCCTCAGCGCACCCCCACCGTGAATCCCTTTGGTTTTCTTGCCAAAGCCATTGGGCCAAACATGTGAAAGAGGAAAAGTTCTCTCAGCAAAAGAATTAATACAAAGTATGTATATTTACTCAATTGAAAGTTCAACATGAAGATTCTTGTAATTGGGATATTTATACTGAACTATAAAGCCTATTCTTTTTGATAGACTTCTTGTGACCTTAATAAATGAAAATAAGATATAACACAAAGGAGAATGAGAAACAGAGAAAAAAGTTATTATAACGTTCCTCTCACTTAATTGGCTTGAAAATGAAGGGGAAAAAAGTCATTGCTGCTGCCTGTAGCATAAACTTATTTATAATGATTTGATCTCTATAAATAGCACACAGCTGGGTTGGTTGCAATGTAATTTTAATGGTAACCGAGAAAAAATAACAGTGTGAAATCTGTTCACAGTAATGTAGCCGTGAGGACTCTGATCTCATACACAGACTTTTTTTGGTGGTGTTTTTTCCTCCTTTTTTCTAGTTTTTTAACATTATCCTCAACTGATTTAAAACCCCAAAATATTATCACTGGAATTGTCATCCAAGGAAAGCAATTATGAGGAGCCCAGCATTCAAAGTCCTGCAGCACAAGCTGTACAAATGGAGCTTACACTCATGCCTAGCTGTTTGGAATAATTACTGTGTTTTTGTAATGATGATAATAGGGCTCTGGCTTTTCTGGAGATAATTTAGAGATGAATTTGTTGCTCTACATCACTTTAAAATCTGAATAAAACATGATTTTGCGTGAGAGTCTGTGCCTGCTTATCACTTTCCTGTTCAAGTAGGTCTTTGCTGAGACATCCAGGAAGGCTGTAGATTTTTAGGCATGGTCTGAAACATTCATTCCCTCCCCACTCCACATAAATGTGCCAACTTCTATTGTTTTCTTCTAGGTAATAGCTGATCTGTAAGAGATTCACTACTATCTCTAACCTGTTTGTAGATCATCATTTAGATGTCTATTAAAATTGTGTTTTCATCCAAATCGTGTAATACTCTTACCTAAACCAAAATTAGTAAGAGTAATTAATGCTTGGAAGTACAATAGCATGGTTGTCAGCATAGTAAGCTGATAGAGAGAAGTCAGTGTTCTCTTTCTTCTATCTATATCCTGTATGTAAGCCTGCCTGATGGATACAAGCTTATTGGAAATCTGGAGTCTTGGATGGGATTGATGGAGAAATGTTTCTTTCAAGGGTGTCATTATTGGTAGTGTCTTCGTAAATGCTATAATAAATCTCTGTCCCACGAGAGTGATAAGGGCACTTACAGGCTGTTAGATCCTGAAAATACATTGTCTAGTGACATCTCACTGGATTTTCAGCAGGATTTATTCCTACTGTGTTTGCCAGGACAAGCCAATCCTGTGTCTCTACTGGTAAATACTGTGGTTAGCAGCATCCTGGCATGCAGTCACTTGTGCCTGGCTGTGAAGAGTAGATACATCAACAGGCATTTCATACGCCACAGTATTTAAACACAGTGGAACAAATGGTTGTGGATAGATACCTGCTGAGTGTAATTAAAAAAACGTCAATGTGCTAAATAGAGACACATCCTAAAGTGGTTTGGTTTGTCCCTTGTGCTCAGAAGTTGCCCTTTCAAATAAAATAATAGCAGATTTATCTCTTAGAGGATTCAAGTGGGAGGAGGTTTAGTGCAAGTTTGAGAAGAGCATTTTTTTGGTATGTTTTTAACACTAAAAGTCTGTACTTTCCACTCAGGTCTTTTTACGTTCCAGTTTCCCAGCTTCTTCTGGGTGTCCTGGTAGTGTGCCAAATTTCAGAATGTTAACAAATAAGTTCTGTACAATTGGAATACCAGTCAGATTAAAAAAGCTCTAAAATACTAGACAAGATACTAGAAAGTACAAACATTTTTCTCAGTCACATCATCTTCTTAACCACACAGGAATTAGGTGTAAGGAAGGTGGCTTAGTAATGCTTTTTTCCCTCTGAAATTTCACCTGATCTTTGAGAACTCACAAAAATTATTTCAATTGATTATCTTTTTCACTAAAGCTAAGCAAACTTAAATTGCTGAGACCTTGATTATCACTCAGCTTTGCCTTCAACATCATTAAATGACAACAACCAGTAAAGTTGTTATTCGTTAAATGCTGTGAAGCATCCCAGCTTTTCCATGTGGGAATGGCCTTTGTGGCTTTTCTATCACTACTTACCACAGCTGGTCTTTGCCACTTTCAAATTTGTGATTCCATTTGTTCTTTGGTTGCTTTTCATTTACAGAAGGGTTAAAATATTGTTACAATTCACAACTCCCTCGTGTGCTCAACTAGTAGAACAAGTAAACTGCAGAGATGTAAATCTTTTCCTGACAAGAACTTTTCCAAGTGTTATTTAGAGCTTTAATATTTCCTACACACGCATTTGTGTACAAATTATATTGAAAAATCTTTCTTCTCAGTAATGAGTGGTATTGTTTCTTGTGTGCTTTTAATAATATATGCCATTAGCAGATTATGCACTTGACGGTGCTGACTGATTATTAGTTCAGTTTCAGCCTTTGCAAATCCCTTTGCTCTTGAATAGGAGAAAGGCTAAAAGAGCCGTGATTGCACCTGAATTAATTAAGTTGAAGCAGTCTGTATAAGAATATTTGTTTAACAGACTGTTGACTGCTTCTGTGGTGTAAAAAGAGATGGGACTAGTTTTTTCAAGGTATTTTAAATTCCTAAATCTCATTAGATGTCTGTATGCCTCCTTGGGGATCTAAATACTTTTAAATACTTGGCCTCTGATCTCCTACAAATGAAGTTGCTCAGTTCATTAGTGGGATGAATAATGCATTTTATTAGGTATGAATGTAATTTTCTACCAGAGCTGACTCAGGGCACAAGCAAATCATCAACACAGCACTCTTCCTAACTTTACCTGTTTAAACACCTCAGCTATCCCCAAGAAGCTCTTGGTTTGCTGTTGCAGCATGATCTCTGAAGCTGTAAGATTTTCAGTTCTGGATGACTCTTGCCCAAGTTAATAGAATTAATAGTACAGTTTGTACTGCTTTGTTTTTACATACTTTATCTTTGTGCCTGAATTGTGGCTGCAGTCTTTAGAAAGGTAATTTAAAATTGAGTTTATTATAAGGAGTTATTATGATGACATTCTAAAAGAGCTGCTACACTTCAAATTGATATAATACTTCATACTAATTAAATTCAAAGACATTTTATGCTATCGATAAGCTATTTCCTGTAATAGTGTTATTGCCTCTTGTAATAGGGATATGATTTTTTCTCAATGTTCTGTTTTGATTGACTATTTTCAAGTACAGGTCTTTGTAACAAAGACAGGGAGGGTTCTAACTCAGCTGTAAATAGTCTGTGAGCTCATTAATACTACAAGGAACAAAAATCTTGAGTGGTGAGTACGGTACAGAAAATATCATACGTGTGGGGAAGATGATCACAGCAAGAAAGAAGAATTCTGTAGGCAGTTAGACAGAAAGAAACTTCTTTCATTGTGGACATACTCATAGAATCATAGAGTCATAGAATGGTAGGGGTTGGAAGGGACCTTTAGAGATCATCCAGTCCAACCCTTCTGCAGAAGCAGGTTCACCTAGATCAGGTCACACAGGAACATGTCTAGGCGGGTCTTGACCTTCAAGGAAGGAGCCTCCACACCCTCCCTGGGCAGCCTGTGCCAGGGCTCCATCACCTCACAGTGAAATAGTTTTTTCTTCTATTTAAGTGGAACTTTTTGTGTTCCAGCTTCATCCCATTACCCCTTGTCCTGTTGCTAGATACCATCGAAAAAAGGGATGTCCCAACCTCCTGACAACCCACCCTTTAGATATTTGTGAATGTTAATAAGATCCCCCCTCAGTCTCCTCCAGGTTGAACAGCCCCAGTTCCTGCAGCCTTTCCTCATATGAAAGATGTTCCAGTCCCCTGATCATCTTGGTGGCCCTGTGCCGGCTTCTCCCCAGAAGTTCTCTGAACTGACTGTAGAAGCAGCACACTACTATTTTAATTGACAGTCTGTAAGATGCTCTTTACAAATGTTAACTCTCTAATAATTTGTCTTTTCACTTTTGTATCATTCTGTTTACAGTGATATCACAGAAGTGTTACAGCCTCTGTAGCTGTGAAACAGGTGCTTTAAGGGTTATATTTATTTTTGTGCAAGAAGGGGAAAGCTTAGCAGAACATGTATCTTAACTGGTAAATATTTTTTTATTTGGCTATATCCTGAGTTTCAGATATCACAGAATCCTTCTCTTGCTGTACACTGAGGATAAAAATGATTTTGGAAACAGTCAAGTCATTTTAATTGTGTGTGTTACAATCTCTGCTCCAACTTGGCATGATAGCAATTGCTTGTCAACAAAAGGAACAGAACTCAGATAAAAGATGCTTTAAAAGTTAGGTCAGCTCTGAATTTTAGCCCCTTTTGGAGCAAACAATTCAAAAAGCTGTAAATTCAGATGGGTCTGAAAAAATCATTCAACTATTGCTTTAGAGAAGCAGGTTGCTGTGCACTGCCAAGCAGTCTGAACTTAGAAGCTGAAATTTCACCAGTACTTGTCTGAATTTTGAATCCAAACAGCATTGAGCCAAACATGGTACAAGGAAAAAAAAAAACTAGCAACACAACAGGGTGACTCTTCCACAGAAATGTAGAGAACAGCCCAAGAGGGCTTAAACACTACTCATCTTCCTCTACAATCAGTGGGGTGCACACAAAGATGATGACAGTAAGATAGAGACAGATTTGTTATAAAGTGTGTTTGAAGTATGAAATGTTTTGGTATCTATTAGTTAATTAACTGGAGAAGAAAAACTGACCCAGAATTAGAGGAATTTGAAGAATCCTCTGTATGAAGGAACATATTTGTTTACTTTTCTAAATTGAGAAAACCAAAATGAAAATATGGAAGGTTGATATAAGGTTGCAGACTCAATCTTGTCGGTGTGGGGCATTAGCTGAGCCCACCTTAATACACTAAATCATAAGTAATAACTGAGGCACAATGCTTGGAAAAAGACAGTGGCAGGGCACAGAATTAGCCCCTGCTGAAGTTTATGGAGGGAAGAGGAAGCAGAACTGCAGTACTCTAAAATGTAAATCATTCTATCACAGAGAAATGCAGTTTGGGCAGAATGTGCTTCCTAGTCGGCTTCACAAACGCTGCCACGGGGAGACGTAGACATTGCTGTAAACAAAGTAGTGTCGTGTTTATAAAAAGATGCCAATAGCTGAGTGAAATATGCCACTTGGAAAATGCATGCATAGTGTGAGCAAATAGGCGAGAAGACTAGCTCAGAGAGATTCAGTAGATGATCAGTAGGTACTATTAGCAATCCAAAAGCAACTGGAATGTTAATAAGGCTTAAGCTGAACACTGGCACACGAGCTAACACAGTGTCAAAGCCATTCTGCAGCTAAAGAGGTAGTTCAGCTGCAATTTGGAGTGCCTAGGGAAGGAGAGGAAAGTAATGTTTTATTAGTTAGAAGCCCTCTCAAGCCACAGAGCTGATCAGGGATCAACATCCACTGGAGGACACTTAGATGTGTAGAAAAGAATTTGCAGATTTTTGCAGATTGGTGATAGATTAAAGACAGACATTTTTTGAGAGGGTATGATAGCTGCTTCTCTTTCCTTAATGTATCAGTATGTTTCTAAGGGATGCTGTTTAAAAAAACCTCTGTTTATTCATGTACCACTGTTGTTAGGTTGGAGATTGATTCTCCAGACATCAGATTGAACTGTCTGTGGTACCAAAGTCTCTGTGACACCAAAGGCTCTGGGCAGGTGAATGCAGCTCATGGTGAAGCTTCTGTCTGTGTAAAAGGCATGTGGATGAAGGGAAAAAAGCTGGTAAAATGTGACTAAGTGCTCTTTGCAGTCCTGAAAGAATTGAGTCTGCTAGAAGAAAGTTCAGCAACTGTCCCAGTCCATACAGCAGGAATAACATATCTGGGAGAATAAATTAACACATTTGTGCTGGGAAATGATTGTTCAGCTAAAGCTATTTGTCTGACTATCCCAACTGATAAAGAAGAGATATTGACTTCTTCAAGTTGTGTATTGTGGAGAGGAATTTGTGCTTAACTCGACTGTGTAAATAACTAAATTTGAGGCTCCTGTGAGAAAGTCCAATGAACAGAAAAATCCAGTCTGAATAAAGAATTTGAGGTATTGAAAAAAAACCTTCCAGTTTTGTAACCACAGAGCTAAGTTGTATATGCACATGTCACTAAACAGGGTTTGCTCAGTCCTTGATTCTGACCAGTGGTTCACATGTCACAAGACTTAACAAAAGCCAGTGTCATTGCACATAAATACAAAAGAGCTATGGCTATAACCCAAGGACATTTTAAGAAGCCTTTAACAAAAGGATATTAGTGTTATGTGCAGAACCAAATATTGTACAAGTAAATTTAATGGAAGCAAGGAAATAAAAAGCATCCAGCTTTCTGATCCCAGAGGAAATGTGGAGTGTGACCATCAGGCCTTTAGCTCAGGGTGGCACCTTGTAAAACTTGGTCAATACTGTCGAAAGAACTTAGGCCAGCCCCAGATGTCATTGTAAACGACTTCACGGTTTATCTTGTGGGATTTATTTAACATTACATGGTATTTATCTGCTCCTGTCGATGCTAAATCATCAGCTTAGAAAGCTTCATTGAAGTTTCTCATTAGTTTGATTTATAAGCATTGGGAATTCTGTATGATGTATATTGAAAGTTATCCCTATGTTTGGTTAAAGAAGGACCATATAGAGAAACATATTTTTAAAGGTTCTTAATGAAGATAGGTAAAATAGGTCATTATATTTCACAGCTCTTCTTAGTGCTGATCAGTCACAACTCAGACTTAGGCAAGAGGAAAGCTGCTTCAGAGTCCTTGTCTCTGACTGACTGCTGAGTAATGCACTGTACACAGCTGATGTCAGTGCCTCAGCACTTTTATCCAAAGTGTTGTGTCTATTCATACTTTTACAATAAAAAAGGCAAAGCACCTTGTATATATTTTAATCTGCAAAGAAGATCAAACAGCTACACGTGAATTCAGATTTAGTTGCAGCAATATTGAGCATGTGGTCAGATCTGTCTTTACCCTGGGCTTCCATGTATTAAGATAATCTTCAAGGGAATTTCCAACTCTCATCTTACCTCATCTTAAAAGTGGCTTTTACATTCTGTTTCTATTCCTACCCAAAGCAAATGTATTCAGTAGGATATGTTTTATTGGACATGTAGCTGTGTCAGACCAGAAATGGCTAGTAGTTTATATATTTCTTTAGCTGCAAATAAACTTCACTTCCTAAGTCTCTGTTAGTGTTACCTCTTAAATCTCTGACATTTGTATATCCATTTGCTCATGGGTAGGTCATGCTTCTAATAAAATGTTCATAAAAAAAAACATATTCTGGAAATGAGGCTTACTAGAACTGAACTGGATTGTATCTGTTTTAGAATAAAGAGACATTCACTTTCTGCACTACTTCACATCAGTTCTAGACAAAACACCCTTTTCTCTCAAGTTTTAAATTGTGACTTTTTAAAGTAAGAGTCAAACCAAAGATTCCTGACAAGTGGAAGATCTATAGTTCATTACCTTCTTGTCAGCCATTTCTGCCAGTTCAGCTATCTGTGTAACTCTGAACTTAGACAAATGCTTTCTAGGCTCTCTAGTTGTTGTTGTTTGGGTCTTGCTGTCTGGCCAGCAAACCTTTTTTACAGTAATGTTCAGAAGAAGATTTACACTGATACGTAAACAATAAAGATGATATGTGGCTGATAGCAGCTTCTTCAGAAGCAATAGCTGGTTTGTGCAGTGCATGAACAAAAATGGCAATTTACTGCTAAGGAAAATAGATGTCTTGACAGTTATTGAAATGATAGTCTGCAGATCCTACATCACTAATTACAGTTTGAGGCAATGATGTTGGCACACTGTTACCAGATGGAAGATTCATTTTACTGGCCACTTAATTAACAACTGGTAAATGGTTGCACCCAAATACACATATTTACATATGCAGAGTGCTTACTGTGACACAATGATGCTAATGGCCTAAGAGAGCGAGTCTTATTAATGCAATCTACTAATGAGAATGTCAGAATAAATTACGTGCTCTGGAACTGCAAGGCATCTATTTGCCACCTGCATGGGAACTCCAGAGCTTCAGGTTTCTGTCTGTCCAGTGCCTCTTGAAAGCTGGGATGCTTTTCAAAGCAACAAAGTGAGCTGTTTCTGAAGGAGGATGGCTGAAGGAAAGATTCACATCTGAGTTCTGTCTCATACAGGGGATAAACACATGCAACACATCTGAAAAGGCTTCCAGTATGCAATAGTCACATCTTTCAGTGGAAGAACTTAATGTATTTTACAAAGTTGAGTGTGAATCTCAGGGAAGGGGGAGAATTCATAGAGATAAATGGGCCCTACTCCCCAGGGGCCGTAATTCATTGCCTAGTTGGTACAGAGACCATAGCTTAATTATATATCAAGAATAACCTCCTCCATTTCTGTATTACTTCTCATCTAGAATCTCAAACAAAGTGTTTTAAATTGCACTTCACAGTTCACAGGAGAGCAACAAATTGTACTTGAACCTGTTTAGTGGACAAGAAAATAAAGGTATGGGTGACTTAAGGGGTCACAGCAAACCATCTTTTCAAGCTCTGAGGGAAGAAAAAAGACATCTACATCTTGACAGTATTGGTCATCTTACTTATGCTGCTGTCTATTGTTGCCACTAGCCAATGTTAGTGGTGAAATTCAAAAGTTAATTTGGAAAACTGAATGAGATGGTAGCAGCAGGGTGGTTTATGGAAGGCAGTCCGAAAACAATGAGTGCTAAATTATTCACTTAAGTATTAGCCAGCTGCAAATTTGCAGAGTAAGTAACAGCTGCCAATCTGAAACTATCATAAAACGAACATTAGATAACAGTATCATGGTGTTCTTAAAAAAAAGTCAAATGTAAAAGCAGCACAGCTTGCAAGACTTGAGAAACCCTTCTTGCATACGAAGTACTAAGAATATTATATCCAATTTTTAACATTATTTTAAGAGCATGGTATGAGCCAGTCCATGAGGACTTGGCAGAAAGCAGTGAGAATGGTTTGAGGGCTAGAAAATTTGGTCAAAAAGGAAAGATAGGACAAATTTGAGTTCTGTATTTTAAAGAAGACTTTGGAGCACTGATATTAGTTTTCAGATACAGAGATTGTCTGAAAGAGGAGGAGAAATGATTGTTTTACTTATTCATGGTGCCAGAAGTAACACGCTTAAACTGCAGACAATTGGATTAGCTGTTAGGAAAATATATTTATGATAACGATAATGAATACCATAATAAATGTTTCTCTTTATCTCTGGATATCTTTAAGAAATGATTAGACATATATCTGACAGGTATATCTATTCCAGGTGTAACTGGTCCTGCATTAGGACTGAGAAGCTGGACAGAGTGAATGTGAATGTCCTGTCTGGTTTTGTAATGGCTTTCCTGTCTCACATTTAGAGCTCATTTAAAACCTGCTTCTGTCCTGCTGCCTCTTTCATGACCATAGCTGAGGATAATCTGAGGTGCTGCTTTTGCTTTTCTGTTCAATTCAGCCACTTGATGGGCAGGACAAACATACTTCCCCATGGTGATATTAGGCTAGAATTTACACTCTGTTCAGTCCTGTCTCAAAGCACCCTATTGCCTGCCTGTGACTTTATTCACATTCCTTTAGCTCTGGCCATTACTGCTGTGTTTTATGACTGAAATGTGTATGATACCCAGGACTCTAAGGAAGGGCCTAATGCCATTCTTTTCACTTGATGATTGCCTCTCTTTTAAAACTAATACTTCTACTTATTTTACAAAAGATGTCTATTTTTGGTCATTTTATTTGAAGTGTTACAGGTTAGCCATCTGGATTAAGTTGTCCAAGTCTTGTTGGATATGGGAAAGGAATATTTCTAGTATATAAGCCACATTCCAGAGGTTAGCTTTTTTCTAGGGCAGAGGTAGTGTTTTGCTCAGTATCTGAACACCATAATCCTGCTGCAATATTGTCATGTTAAAAATAATGTTAATTGTGATTCCAAAACTGTGTTTGGAATTCCTCATATATCTGTCTGCATTTTGAAACTCTCCAATTAAAAATTAAATCAATGCAGCATTAACTTTACAGAGAAAAGGGATGTAAGATACTGGGACATCACTGTAGCTTAGTAATTATGTGTTGTTGTCAGGTTTTTTGCTTTTCTAATATTTTTATTGACCTAGTCTGAAATGTTTTGAGATGGTTATGGAAACGTAATGATTACTGATGAGAAATAACATCTTCTGTCAGGGTTACTCTAATGTTTATTTGAAGTGCAATTACAAATTGGTCAATGAACATCTTCATTTGCAAGACTGAGTTCTAGGGGAAGTCTGATATCTGATAAGCAAAGGAGACAATTCTGGAACTAAAACTATGGGGCAGATCGCTTGCTTCTGTCCTGACTTTGGAATCACTGATATTTTTAAATCAAATAAATGCCATCTCTTTAAACTAGACTTCCATTTCCTATTAAAACAAATGATGTCTGGAGGTATCTTTGATAGATTTTCTGGGTACAGCTCCCCTCCTACTGTTTTTTAGATCCATTGAAAGCTTACTTATCTACTGCTGTCACCATCATGGCAATAGCTGAGGCAAACTGAGATGTGGTTTCCACTCTTCTGTTCAACTTAGTGAATTGTGTTCTTCCCACTCTACTTGACCTCATCTGCTTGTTTTATCCTTCCACTGCATCCTGTCTACAGGCTTCTCTGTTATGGTCTTACTGTATTACTTCTGAGTATGGATTAAGGCACTACATTAATACCATCCCTCCACCCCCCAAAAAAAGGCAGAATAAAAATGAGATCATATTAAGCCATGCATTTACTACAGATTCTAATTTTTTCCCTTTGCTTTTATTTTTGGGCAGATTGTTTCCCAGAGGAAACTCTCCAAGTCCTTACTCAAACATGGAAACACAGCAGGAAAGTCATCTATAACAGTAAGTCAATCTTAAACACACTCTTATTTTACTGTTATTTAGAAATATCTCATGTGACTAATTCCCCCTGAAAGCATTCTCCTAAGTCACCAGAACAACCCTAGATATAATTTAAATTGTTTATTTAACAGATTACTGGTACTGTTTCTGTGACAAATGCTTGTTGTAAGGAAATGGCAGCAAATGATGTATAATTTGTACAAAAGCCACAATATTTACTACTACTGCTATTAAGGTACTTGATGACAGCAAGAAAGTTGTGCTGTTTGATTACTTGTAGTTGAAGGACTAGAACCTTCAGAAATTCATTTTGACCTGCTTTGACATACAAAGGAGTCTGATGTTTCTTGGCCCTTGGGCTTTTTCCAGTTTGTAAGAAGAAAAAACAACTCAGGAATCACATGCACATGCACCCAGCAACACCAAATGCAGAAGTTTGATGAGATTAGGTATATTAGCTGTGTTGTAATGCAGTTACAGACTGGATAGTTATAGCTCCATGTGTATCTTGAAATTTGCAAATCAGTCTATTACCTCTCTTTCATCTTTCTCTTGGCTGGCTTCTTTGGGAGATCAAGTTTGTCTGCACTGAACCTAGCATGCTTGTGACATTTGCAGCTCTGCATTAAGAAAAAGACTATAATAAAATATTCTGCTTTGAGGATCTCTGCTCTGTTGCCTTATGAGGTTGAGGGGTTTTTGTCCTTGATGTGCAATTAGCCAGATGGTTTTCTTTTGGCTTGGTTGTTTGGGTGGTTTTTTTCTGCCTTCAGCCACTAAAGAGACAGCAGACTGTGAGAAATATTCTTTTCTGATCACCCAAGGAATACTTAGGTGTCTTCCTGGATTTATGGCTGGGAAGGGATTTGCCTACATGCACAAGGTAAACTAATTTTTTCATCTGAGTTTGGAAAGGATTTCCCCACTCATCAAGCTGAATAAAAACAGGAGAGAGTTTTGTTTCCTGAGTAACTTGATGTGGTTTGCCTGGTAGGATTATCTTGGCATGCTTCATCTCATGCATCCTAGTGGTGTTCTGGACTCATCTTCTGTTCAATGAGAGACACAAAGGATTGTAGTCTTTTGAAAACACAAATGCTTGAGTTCAAATGCAATCATTAGGCTTGTTAGTAGCATGTTCTGGCAAAAATTAATGTTCTGTAATATACAGAAGATTGGAGAAAATGAGTTAATAGTCCACTCTGGCCTGACACACGATGATAACTCTGAAAAATGGACCTTAGTTACTTGTTTTGACTTCTGGTGAATAATACTAACAAGCAAGTTGACTTTCATTTGAATGGGAGACGAACTCTGACAAAAATTTGTGTGTGAAAAGTTTTCTGTCTCTACAGACGAAGTCAACATGGATTATTTATCATGATTTCTAGACCTGGGGACATACCAGATGCCTGTCAATTACAGAAGTTACAAATACTGTTTTCCTAACTTACGCATAGAACTGAATTATAAGATATTCATAGAAAGTTCCTATCTCGACACGTTTTGCTGGGGTTTTATTAGCCTTTGACCTTGTAACATCTCAGCAATATAATTTTATTATATGACTGTGAGATGAAAACAGAATGTTGTTCAACTTCACCAATTAGAAGTCTGTCAATCTTTTGAAGAGAGGGTTCCTTATTTTCAATTAAAAATAGTTGTGAAACTTGATGTGCAAACTCTGGAGCACTGTTGGTCATATACAACTTTTCTAATTACTGATTTGGATATCAAGAAACAAACATGACAAATTCTCAGAGAACACACCTTTCCTTCCCCAGGCTCAACTTCAGTTCAGACACCTCTCCCTTCACAGTCTCCACTCCCTTCACTGCATGTTATGCTCAGTCCTGTTGGTGAGGTGACAGATGCCACAGGTCGGAATTGGAGCACAGTAATTTATTTTTTGTTGCTCTTTGTTTTTTACTCTTGGGCTTACACACAGGCCACAGTCCCTTTGGGGAAGATCCTCTTCTTCAGGATAGACTCCTGCTGCTCCTCCCTCTGGTCTTCCTGCATCTAGCAGCTGCTACCCTTTCTTAAATATGCACACATAGAGGCACGATCTACACCTTTGATGGGTTGAGGTTTTGGAGTGCAGTTCACAGCCTTCCCACACAGGTCATCCCTGCAGACTCTGCCAAAACCCTGCCAGTTATGTCCAATGCAGTGTCTAAGTTAGTTTCCATCAGAGAAAGAAAAAAAAGTCGTAAACAATCCCAGTGATGTTGAACTGAGGCTGTAGGCAGCCTGGCTAATTGCTGCATGCTGAATGTGTGGGCAGTAAAAGCATCCCGCATCCCAGTGCTCTGACTGCAACTCTAACCTCAGCAGCCTTCAGCTGGTTTGAAGAGGAGTTGGGGTGTTGCAGCAGCTCCCCCAGGTCCTGGAGACTGTGTGGTGAAGACAGTCTGAGCTTGGATGGGGAGCTGCCATGGCTGCCAAGTGCGTGATAGTGGGTATGAAACACCCAGGAAAATGTTCTTTTGGGCTATTTAATCTTTGGGGAAAATATTTACAACAGGGAAAGATTTTATAATGGATAAGTAGAATATAATGTGGTTTGTTTAATTTTTCAGTGAAATATTCCAACTTCGTTTAATATCCTCTCTCCCCTGAAGCATTTTAGTGGCTTAGCCAGGAAGGCTGTTTTGTTTGATTTTCCTGGTGTTTTTTAACAGCATTGCACAGCACAGTGACTGGCATCATTAACAGTATGGCTTATGCCATCTGAAAGAATCACACTACATTATTTTAGTGTTAATTTCTTCTGACTCAGTCCACAGTAAATGATTTTGTCAATGTAGCTATTGCAAAAATAAAACTATATTAGGAGAAGTCTCACACTGTAAATATGCCTTTCACTTCAACTAATGATAGGTGACTTTACTCCTCTTTCCATTTATCTTGCCAAATGATGCTGAAGCAGCATAAAAATAATTAAGCTTTAGACCCAAATAATACAAATGTTGTATAGCTTTTTTGTCACCTTGGACTCTGTGAGATGGTGTAATTCTCCACTGTCCTACCTGAGGAAAAGTACTTGGCCAGAGAAAGGGAATCTCTGATGGATTTTGATGTCCATTGACATCAAAAGCAGAGTCAGGTGATACAAAGTGATTTAGGTTTGTAGGCTTAACAAGGTGAAGCCTGTCATCTGAGCAAGAGATTCACTGAATCCTCTTAACCTTTCCTGATTGCAATGAGAAACATGAACGTGTACCTTTGTTCAGTTTCTTAATGGGGTCTACAGTCTTCAAAGTAGGAAGTGGCATCTTTCTCCCCTGTCATTACGTCATGCAAAACTCAAATGTAGCTTTCCAATTTAGGTGATCGCTGAGGAATTGTCTGGCAATGACGACTACGTTGAACTTTCATTCAGTGCACGGAAATTGGATGACAAGGTAAGCTGCTTGATATTAACCTTACTGAAAGATATAAGGATGCCTGCAAATATGCTTTGATGAGATGTTCCCCGACAGATATTTTTTGCTTCATATTATTAAACACATCAGAGATTTCAGATGAATGTTCACAACGAGGCTTTCCTCAAGTTGCAAAGTAATTAAAAAAAAAACCCACCAACCTCAAGGGAATCTAATTAAAACCAAGACAAGTTAATTATGCTGTAACCAGGACAATTTAATTATTTTAAATGCCACAGATCAGAAGTGCTTACAGAAGTGAACTTTCTGTTAGTAGTCAAAGATTCTACAGTTGAAGCAACTTAAAATAAAGCTAGAAAACTTCATAACATCTCAGTCATGATATTATGTTAAACAAAATGTAGCTACAATGTGAAAAAAGACTCTTGCATGTTTTAAAAAAAAAAAACTTTTCCCCTCTTTGGTAACAAAACTTTCCACTTACTCAAACACTGCTCTTCATTATAAGGACAACTTCCTTCTGAAAATATCCATTGTTTAACAAGACATATATAATAAGAATCTCAAGCAACATGAAGCCCAAGAAATACAGGTGACTGCTTGTAAGGCATAGTCTTATTTCAGTGTAACATCAGGCACATAACTGTTTAACATAGTCTGGGGAATATCTTTGTAATTGATAGCTGTCATAGAATCATAGAATGGTAGAGGTTGGAAGGGACTTTTAGAGATCATCCAGTCCAACCCCCCTGCAGAAAGAGATTCGCCTAGATTAGGTCACAAAGGAATGTGTCCAGGCAGGTCTTGAAGACCTCCAAGGAAGGAGGCTCCACAACCCCTCTGGGCAGCCTGTGCCAGGGCTCCCTCACCTCAACAGTAAAGTTGGTTTTTCTTGTATTAAAATGGAACTTTTTGTGTTGCAGCTTCATGCCATTACCCCTTGTTCTGTTGCTAGATACCATAGAAAAAAGGGATGTCCCAACCTCGTGGCACCCACCCTTTAGATATTTGTAAATGTTAATAAGATCTCCCCTCAATCTCCTCTTCTCCAGACTAAACAGCCCCAGTTAAACAATAGGACACAGGACAGTGATCGTTTTTGTATAATAGAGCTTTATGTAATTGAAGAGCAAAGCCTTACAAATGTACTGGATCACATTATCTACCGTTAGTATATAGTCACTTATATACAAAGCCTCTTTCTAATTAGAAATATATGGTAACATTATACAAAAGTTTACATTTCTGATGCTCTGAGTGTGTGCTTGTAAGCATTTGACATCTGAGTAGCTTAAAATCAAATCAGTGAGAATACTTTTGGATACATAGATCAGATTTTCAAAATCAAGCCATAACTGATGAATAATGTTTTCAGGCAAAGCTGCCAGAAAAACTCAGACAAGCGGAAAGTACACAGAGAGATTAATAGTGCTGGAATTTATTTAGAACTTACAAGTAAATAACATTGCTGTGTTTGGGATCATTAACAATCATAAATGATCAGGACCTGAATTTACTTCTCATCTGGAAGATGAGTTACCTTTTCCTTCAGAGTTGCTGGAGTTTTAGTATTTCTGAGTTGTGCAATTTATTGAGGTTTCAGAATGTAGATTTAACAACCTCTCTTTGGACAACCATCTTTATATGTGATTTCCAAAGTTCTACATAAGTTTCTTCTTGTTCCACATGCTGTCACGTCTAGATAAAAGGAAAGGTCATACACAACATAGTAAAAGTCCACCTGATCATTCCTTTTCCACAAATGTAAAATGTAATCTGGTGTAGATTGCTTGTGGCTCTTATTGGCACAAAGTAAAAGGATACTGCCAGAGCGTGCTACTGAGACAACTCTGTGTTGTCTGGGCAACAACCTTATAGAGAACGATTGAAACACTTTATAGGGGTAAGTTAAGAAGGATGATTCTGAATTATTGCAAGAATATTGTCTTTCTTGCCATTTTAATGTGTCCAGTCAAGGTGGAATTCATTTAATAAAAAATTCCTGGATGATGCAGGGTGCAACTCAAGTGATGACTCATCATGTGTTATCTGAATCAAAACTCAGGCCTTCAGCTGAAGAAAATCACTGAAAGCCTATTACAGTTGAAAGAAGTCTTTCGATTTCCTCCCACTAGAGATGTAGCTGTAAACCTGGCTGAACTTTGGCTTACCTCATTTAGCAGAAAAGGCTATGGCTTTTGGAATGGCTTATATTCAACTTGACTGTTAGTAATTATTGTTATTAAGGTTTGAAATTACTTAAATTGCATAGTTCAGCCATTGGTGAAAGAGCATCAGCACTCTGATATCATATAAAGGTCAAAAAAAGCCATCAGATAATCAAGAAGAGCCCGTGTTTTAAAATCCTAAGCATGGTTTCATGCCTTTCCCTACTCAGAGAAGTCAAGACCTAAGTAGAGATGTAACATCCAAGAAAGAGACTAAGGAGTGGAACTGGCCTTGGAGTCTCCTCAAAAACAGAGGAAATCTGTGCAAGCAATTTTTCATGCTTTACTACACAGGGTCACCTTAGTAACCACAGGCGTTCCTGCACTTGTACCTATAGGATGGCAGAAGTTGAATCCTAATGTCTTGCAGCTGGCAGATAAAGAAAGGAGTGAGGGAAAGTTCAGGATGTGCTTTAAGGATAAACACAAAAATAAATCTTTTGCATTCATTAACATCAGTAGTATCTTGACTGGACATGAATTTTCTTCCTTCAGCCTTTAAAGGAAAACTCCTTGAAAAAGGATCCAGACTGTGGTCCTTTAACATTTGAGGTTTTCCCCACTAAGGGAAAACTATGTGAACAACATATTTTTGGCAAGAGTTTTAGAGAAACCACAAAACATGTAAAGCCTAATCATTTTTTTCCTGGAGGCATAGTAGAAAAGTGAAAAATACCAGGAAAGTCAAGGCATGAAAGTTTCCTTTACTGAACTGACTTTGCAGAGATAAAGGTTATTTTTTTATTGTAGTGCTTATTTGGAATGTATAACTACATTTTCATGTTTTATTGAAGCTTAGTCAACTCAGATGGCACATCTTTGTTTCAAGAGATCCACTGAGAACACTTCACAGTGGAACAATAGCTTTTGGAAAGGTTCTATTGCATTAATAGCTGTGTCACAATTACCATAACAAGCAGCTATGTTTTTATGATAGCTATAATAAATTACAAGCATTGAGCCAGGCAAGCTGCTTTTCCTGCTCTGAGAGAGGCAGTTACCATTGCTTGGGAAAGATTCTCCAGCAAATGTCTGCAAAATACAAGCTAATGTTGCTTTTTAAATATATTTCTCTGGTACTAAACTGATGCAAAAAAGTAATTCTCAAATGCCTTCTCTTGCTGCTGAAGAATTTTACTAGTGTTTTCAGCCCTTTTCTGAAGGACCTTTGACTTGACTCCCAAACCCGAATATTAGAAAGTGTCATGCTCTGAAAATTAATATACTAAAAGACATGTCAAATTAGATGCTTAGAAATGGAAGTAGTTAAATTTTACAAGTTTAACTTGTGTTATTACATTGTAACTGCTGCACATACTGAAAGAACATTGTGCATTATACCACTAGCAGATACGTTACATTAATCATTTAAACGTTATTAAAATATCAAAACATTAAACCTTTATTGCTGCTATTATTCTTTCAGGGGATATTCTTGTGAGGTAATGCAAAGCTATTAGATTCAACACAACAACCAAAAAGCTTTGAAAATGTTAATAGCTGTGAAATAAAATGTTTCTTCAGCTTATCATTTTCCAGTGGTTATGAAGCATCTTCTATATTTAAGGACTGTTTGTATCTTCCCTCTAAAAGAAATAAGGCTTTGTTTTTCCATTGAAGAACGATGTGATGTAAGCTATTATATAGCACTAAAATCTTTCCCTTTTAAGTGGTATTGCCTTAGTAGTTAAAAACCAAATATTAACAATTACTCCTCTTGTGCTGATTTCCTGTTTCAGTTTTCATGGTACTCTGTGTCTCACACAAAATCCTGGTTTCCTTTCTCAATTTTTGTGTGACCCAGGGTGTATTCTTTGGATGTATCATTTTGAGGTGTTTTCTTTCAGATAACTTTTCTTATCAAACTTGCTTTTGATAAAGAATCCATCAACATTTGGCTTTTACTCAGCTTCAGTTGGTATACTTAAGTGTGAGAAAAACAATTTCATTTATGTTTGCTTAAGAATGCTCAGGGTTAGCTGGATGCAAGACTAGGGGAAGGTTTCTATGGTCGAGGGAGCATGTGAGCCTCAATGTCTGTCACATTTGGTTGTACTTAGAGATATCAAGCAGTTTTCTGCATTACTCCACTCTGTCATCTTAACATGGGCCATGTTATCACATCCTAAAGAGGACTTGCTTCTGTAACCTTCTCTCATCCATCTTGACACTACTTGTGTTAGTTGACAGCAGCACAGTATCTTGGCAAATTAACTTCAATTTTGAGAGAGTGGGCAGATAGTGTGAAATTCAGCCCCACTGTAGAATATGCTTCAAAGGGCTTTGCTTGATAAAACTGATGTCAAAAGACCGAACAGATATATATAGAGAAAGAAGCATGCTAAGTGGATGAAGAAATGAAGCTCAAGAATATGGGCTGAGCATAAGGAGGGAAAAATCTGCAAAAAGACACAGTTATGCCTCCCATGTTTGAAGGGTTAAACTGAGAACAACAGCAATGCCCTGGAAATCCTTGCAGAATGAGGGGAAAAGTGTAATGCTGCTGAGAGACTGAGAAGTCTCAATAAAACCACACTAGCTCTGCTTCTTCATTAGCAGTCAGGGAAGCACCAGTGCACTCTGCCTGAAAAGCTCAAAGCAAAAGAAGTCTCAAGAGTGATCTGTCCTACGTGTATTTTTTTGTTTTAGGATTTTTTCAGCAAATCTGATCCTTTTCTGGAGATTTTCCGGATGAATGATGATGCAACTCAACAACTTGTTCACAGGACTGAGGTAAGGAATAGGGTTGCATTTATTTTCCAAGGACACAAGTGGGCTGTCAGGAGGAATAGTTTATGCTTTCCATATCATATAGTATATTGCAAGCACCCACGTTTAATAATGCTTCTCTCTCTTGTGTAAATATTTGTCTTCACTTGTGCACATGAGAGTAAGGGAAGATGGTACTGAAGCCAAAGATCCAAATTTAACTAAACTGACAGATACTCTGAAGGTCAAGAGTGAATATATATTCTGTTTAACTCAAACCATGCTACAGATGGTATTGGATTTTCTCATTAACATTGTGTTGCATCTTCTCTACCTCCTTCCAGGTTGCTGGTGCTAAAAAGATTTTTAATCTGGGTGCTTTATATTTGTTTCCTGTATCCCAGTGTCTTTACTGCTTCCATGGTGATGACTGGCACTGACTTGAAAAGCGGCATTTAGGTGTATGGGGTGAAGCTGTGGCAGCTATTCAGGGTTATGAGTCTATATGTTATAAATCCCATAAAGTCTTCCTGGCAAAGCAGACCATGTGTCTAAAAATTGATGTTGCCCATCCCTGTTGCCCAATCCTGCATGTCTTCCACGGGTTCCAGTTCATGGATGTATTCCACAAACTTTTCCCTGTGAGTTACGCTCCCACTGAGACATGGCAGTGCTGGGACGGTCTCTGTAGCATGATCTGCACAGGGGTCCATTTCCTGTCTGTGCTTCTTTTTTGGGGCTTCCCAGAGGAGGAGTGTTGCAAACTGAAGGTTACTTAAAGGCACATATCCCATATGCCTTGATTTGCAAACCTCCAGCTGGGTTCTGCTTTCTTCTCTTCCTGGTGAATTCTGTTTGGAGATATGCAAATTATAAGTATTCTTTTCATTCTCAGGTTGTGATGAACAATTTAAATCCAGCCTGGAAGACCTTTAAAGTGTCTGTAAATTCTCTGTGCAGTGGAGACGAGGACCGCAGGCTAAAGGTCAGAAGTTGTTCCTACTTTATTAATAGTTTTACTTGTAGAATACAGAACTTTGTCTTGCTTTTTCAGTTGAAGATTGCTGCTCTGCACTGTCCTCTTTGATGGAAAAGATGATCACACAGCTGCTTTGTGATTATCACAATCAAATTAAGGACACGGTGAATTGGTAATCCCCTGTTATCAATAGATTATACTCTATACTTACAGTAACCTCAAAAAATGATGGGATTAGTTTTCACAATCACTTGGAGAACTTGAATTCAACATCATTTAACTTTTGGAAGTATACTCAAGGGATGTGTCAGCCTTGCCACTGTATTAACTACCATTTCCTCACCTTTATGTTTGGAGAACCTTTATAAGAGAAACACTCAATTATGAGACCTATTATTACATTTGAGGAATTTACATTTTGAGTGGCCTCAAAAAGACACATAGTGACAGTGTTACTTGTCAGCAGAAACATGAATGGTTAGGAACTTGGAGCTTTATGTAGAAAAAAATTATGATCTTGTGGCTAATTTGGGTTAAATCAAGGCTGAATTCAGTTCTTCATATCTTCTAGTCAAGTTTAAGGCTAATACTAAATCAAAGAATGTTAAGTGAGAAGCACTGTCCCCAGTGTCTATTCAGTCTTTTGGACCTGATGAAAGGACAGTTCTCCCAAAGTAGGTTTGTTGTTTTGTTTTTTTTTTTTACTTAACCATACCAAATTGTCTAATTTTTTTTTCCTTGTCTCTGCAAAAATTTCTTCATTCATTATTAAGCTGCACAACCCTGTAGAAGCAGTGTTGTCATTAGTCACTTATTACATACTGCAGCATGTGCTGTCCACATAGGAAAAATAAAGTACCTGGTGTCTACACATTACAATGTTTGTCAGAAATGGGTAGAAAAGGTAAAATGACGTCATGAATGCTTGGATTTATACTGATCATGGTGATTGTGACTTATAACTTCACAAAATGAGCACTGTTGTTATGGGACAACATTGATACCAACGCAGTGTTTGTTTGGTATTGGGGATGCATGAGGAATACACCTCGTGAATTATTATCTTTGTATATTTTGGGGGGATTTTGTGTCACTGATGGGCAAACAAGATGAGTCCAAGGGCAAAATAAGTATCAGAAGACTGAGGAAGTTTGAGATAACAGTGAGAGATATAGCAAGGAAAAGTGATGGATGGTAGATGGAGCACAGGATATCTCTGAGGCCAGACCAGTGTTCTTGGAACATGTGCATCTGAGGTCATAGAATCATAGAATGGTAGAAGGAAGCTCAATACCTCAGGTGGCACAGGGAAGCTATGTGAAAGATCCTTCCATCTACATCATAGTTGGCAAATGGTCACACCACTTGTGTTTGGCATGTCCAATGCAATTGAAACAGTTTTATAGCAGATGAAATAGAAAATGAGGTCTAGGGAAAGAGCAGCCTCCATTTTAAACTGCAAGCAAAATTAACAGTATTTGCTAAAGAGATTTCTAATGCTAATGAAGAAATGTAGAGTTATTTATTGTAGCATGTGTAGGATGACAGTAATGTGAAGTGTCAGGATAATGACTTGATTATCTTGGGAGGTTGCAATTTTATAAATTTCTTGGGTAGATTAAGTATCTGTAAGTTAGTTGCCTGAAACACAGAAGACAAGCAAATTACTCAATTGTTGTATAAGCAATACAGATCTCCAGAAGAGGAAAAGGGAAAAAAATAACCCCAAACCAAAGAGCAGCTGCTGACCAGAGGTAAAAACATGACTGACTCAAAGGACAGTTAAGGACAAGGAGCAGTGGTGTACCTTACATAATCAGATGCAGAAGATTATATTTTGTCTCTTCCTTGGCACAGGGTCCCAAATCACCTAGTCCAGTTTATACCTGAGCAATCACTTCTGCCTGCCCTTATAAGATCTGTTTCTTGAGGCAGCTTAAATTGAAATGGGTAATATCCCATAGGAATGTAACTCTATAGATTTGAGACAAGACATGGATCGGATTTCTTCTGCTCCAATGAAAAGCAGAATTAGCACATTATGTCTATGTTGCCTCTAAGTCACTTAAATGAGAAAACCTAGGAAGACATGTGAACAAAACGTGATGCCTAGAATGTCAAAGCAAGTGGCAAGTCCATAACGGAGCCACTGCAAGAAAAATGTGGTTCTGAAGGGAGAAACGTGCTCCTCGAAATTGAGGTGAAAATGTATGAGAGAGTCTGAGATTACAGCTTGGACAGAAGAAGGTGGGTATAGGAATAAAGGAGGTCTTTGAGCTGTGAGCAGAGAGACTAGTCAATTTTGTTTGCTGCCAAAAAAAAGGCTGAAGAGGTAGAAGTGAAGAGGAACAAGAATAGACATTTCGGACTGTCCCAGAGGAGATGAGGGGAAAATCAGTGGAGGAACAAGTAAAGAAGAAAACCAGAGGAAGATGGATTTTATGACCCTATTGACAATTTTCTAAGTGGTCTGAATTCTGCAGGATATTTTTTCTGGTTTTTGGAGAACATGTTTTTATCTGTGCATGCAGATATTTGCAGCCACTGATTTAAACATCTGAGTATTTGCTCGAGGCTGCAGTTCAGACTTTTGCACAAAAGCTAAAAGCTAAAGATTTGCACAAGGTTCTTGATGAGTGTAGAAATACATTAAAATTAATTGTGACTGTAAAATAATAATAGAGATTGAACCTTCTTTAAAACTCAGGCCCTTTATACCTTTTGGTGGGTGTAAGATAAGGCTGCTATGGTACAGTAGCCTCCAAAATCACTTGTGTTTGACAGATAGTATATAGAACTTGTCAGATGACTATTCTATTTGCTTTCTATATGGACTGTAACTTAGAAATTTTATGTCAGCAAGGACAAAAGAGTGAAAATTAAAAGAATTATAGAGGTGAAAAGTGTAACTGTTTAGCACTGCATGAATGTTTATACTTTGATTTACATTGACTAAGCATTCCAGAATTCACCCTACCGTATTTTGGAACATTTGGCTTTAGTTGCTTTGTTTCACTTCATAAAATATATAGCAATATGTTACTGCTAAGTGCTGGAAGAATTCCCTGTGGCATATTTAACGTGGGGATGTTTAGTGTATTCCAGCTGCCTTACTGAGAATCAGCTTCTTGACAAGATTACTTGATCACTGTAAACAGTAATTGCATAAGGCTGAGTAGTTTTGTACCTGTACCTGCTGTTTCTTTCTTACATTGTCTGGAAGAATCTACTGAATCTAAGTTAAGTCTTCAAGGGGCATCAGAAGTACTTGGAGGGAAATGTAGATTTGTGGAAATTCTGCAAGTGGAAGGAGACTTCTTAACAACAGTGGACTTATTGCAGCCATCATCACCTTCAGCTTGCCTCTATTAGGCTATTTGGAGTTTTGAAATCTTGACCTGTCATCTCTGCCACTCAAATAACAGGCTTACTGAAATTAATCATAGAATCATAGAATGGTAGGAGTTGGAAGGAACTTTTAGAGATCATCTAGTCCAACCCCCCTGCATAAGAAGGTCCACCTAGGTCAGGTCACACAGGAACGCATCCAGATGGGTCTTGAAGACCTGTAAGGAAGAAGCCTCCACCCCCTCTCTGGGCAGCCTGTTCCACTGCTCCGTCACCCTCACAGTAAAATAGTTTTTTCTTATATTTAAATGGAACTTTTTATGTTCCAGTTTCATCCCATTACCCCTTGTCCTGTTGCTAGATATAATAGAAATAAGTGATGTCCCAACCTCCTGCCACCCACTATTTAGATATTTGTAAATGTTAATAAGATCCCCCCTCAGTCTCCTCTTTTCTAAACAGCCCCAGTTCCCACAGCCTTTTCTCATAAGGAAGATGCTCCAATCCCCTGATCATCTTGGTGTCCCTGTGCTGGCCTCTCTCCAGCAGTTCCCTGTCCCTCTTGAGCTGAGGAGCCCAGAACTGGATACAGGACTGCAGATGAGGCCTCACCAGGGCAGAATAGAGAGGGAGTAGAACCTCCCTCGACCTGCTGCCCACACTCTTCTTGATGCATCTGAGGATGCCATTGGCCTTCTTGGGGGGCACACAGCTGGCCCACGGTCAGTTTATCATCAGCCAGCACTCCTAGATCTCTCTGCAGAGCTGCTCTCCAGTAGGTCAATCTCCAGCCTCTACTGGTGCACAGTACAGTTTCCTAGGTCATCCTTCCTTCCCTTTTTGAAGATTGAAGTGACACTGGCCTTTCTCCAGTTCTCAGACACCTCACCTGCCCTCCATGATTGTTCAAAAATGATGGAGAGAGGCTTAGCAATCACATAAGCCAGCTGCCTTAGCACTCTCCCATCAGGACCCATTGATTTATGAGCCTTAAGCTTGGCCAACAAGTCTTCCTCTTCCACCCAGGGCAAGTCCTCTGCTGTCCAAGCCATCCTGTTATCCTTGCTGGACTGGGCTTCACGAGGGCCGGCCTTGGCCGTAGAGACTGAAGCAAAGAAGGCATTCAGTAGTTCAACCTTCTCTGCATTAATGGTCTGATTGGTGTGTTATGAGAAACGGGGATTATCATAACGAAAATATACTAAACCATCTCAGTTTAACTGGCACAAATTTGCTCTTTGTAAGTTATGCATCCACAGCAGCCTTTACACTGTGTGGGAATTTGAAACTTTCTTGTTTAAAAATGTCTGTTCAGAAAGATAAGATAAGCAAGGTCACTGAAATCAAAGCAACCAATAATTAGGGTATCCCTCAAAAGTCTTTTGGTAGCATCCTTTACAGAGTCTGTTAATTTGGATTCCTTATGGGTCTTTAAAACCCAAATAATAATTTAGCTTTATTTAGCTGTGGTGCAAAGAGCAATTCTTTTTTTATGCCTCTCAGGACACCTTGTAAAACTTTATTGCAATGATTGCTGCTCTAGGTTTTATTATGAAAAAGTTATATTAGATTTATAAACCTCCTGAGCTTTTGTTCACAGACATTGAAACCATCTGAGAAGTCTGGTCACACTTCAGTGCCGGTTCTAACTTCTTTAAATGGTAATGGCACAGACAATTTGTGTATGTGTTGAAGTGAACAAAATACCTATTTGATCCGAGAGTAGCGCATTGCTTTTAATACATAAATAGATTCAGTTCACAACAGTAATTACTGACAAATCTGAGTGAGATGATATAGTCCTTCTGAGAGCAGTTTTTGTCCTAGTTGCCTGTGCAGTGCTGGTCCTCTAAATTGTGAAACTTTGACATTCAGGTTTGGTTTCAGCATGTGAGGTATGTTGTTGTCAAAGGTGTATCTGAAATACAGGCTTGCATTGTGAACATCTTCTGGCAGGGATCATCTACTGTCCAGCCATTCAAATAGCTGCAGGATTCCCCTTTTTCTGTAAGTGTCCTGGTAATGTAGACTGAAAAGCAATCCCTTTTTGTTTTGGTATTAGATATTGTAATACTTGGGAAATAAACACCTAGCAAGGCGCTGTAGAGGCACAAGGCCAAACAGTGCACATGGTGTAGAGTAAGAATATCTTCTGCTGTGGTTGTACAGAGAACCTCACTGAAAGAAATTCTGTTCATAAGGAAAAGTAGAAAAAGTCAAAAAAAAAAAGAAAGAAAAATGTTGCTGCAAGGAAAAGGGGAAGCTGCATAGAAAGTCCTTTCCATCTTCCACTCATGGAGGGGAAAAGTTCAAAAGAACATTCATTAGATATTTTCTGCCTTTCACGAATATGTATGTTGTAACTGTGTCATTGTTGACAGTTCATTTATCATTTCATCCCTGCCTAACCCAGATTACAGATGATGATCCTGATGACATTTATACATGTGCAGTTATGAGTGGACCCCTGTGGTTACCAGAGCTATTACATATGGCAGATAACAATGCTTCTGTGTGTATGAATGGCTCTTTGCAGCATGAAGCCATGAGGCTTACCTTACCTCATTGTTGCTTACCTTTGAGTAACAATGAGAAGGTTGCCTTTTCCTGTGTACTTCTAATGAGGTTAAAACTTGCTTCTGCCATTCTTCTCCACTCTCTCTTATGTCCAGTTAGTTTCCTTGGCTCTCTCCATCCAATTTGTTAGAATAGCTGTGTCTTAACACACAGATTATATATTTTGTTTTCTGCTGAGAGGTCTATCTGCATATGCTTGTAGGTCCCAGTGTATTTACAATACTCTAGTGAGAGGCATTCAGGAGTTTAAAGTCATGTGATTTTTTTTCAATTTATTTCAGTGCTAAGACCTTTACAAATAGCGTTACATTGGCCTTTCCAATGTGAAATGTCATAGGCCATGAATTTTCTACATTGTTGTGCTAGGTCACTGTTAAGATCTCTTCTTGTGAAAGATGCACTCTGCTTAAATTAATAATCTACACAGTGCCTCTTCTGCCTTGGTGATATTGTTATGTAATGTGTTCCCTGCTTACAATATTAATAGAAGAAGCTCCACAAGAAAGATTTTTATATTATCCTAGATGGAAACAGGCAAACACAGTATTTGATTTTTTTTTTAAATTATTTTTTGTAATTTTAGAATCTCCTCCTTAAGGTCTCTTGTGGCATTTTGAGGGGAGAAGGTTGGGTCTTCCTCAAACACCTGTACCCATGTTTCCTACTGACTTCTTCAGATTTTTGAATTTTTCATGCAAAAGGGTGGATCTTTTGGGAAAGCTTTTCTTAAAAGTCTGTAAGTATATTGGGTGCTTCATTCTGAGTGAAGGAAAAGTAAATAACCAGTGGTTATTTTGATATTCTCTGAGTCATCACTGCAGTGTTCTTTATATCAATAAGCTTTCAGTGACCTTTAATACTTGACTACAGCTCTGCTTATATGGGTATATTACAAACTGTAATCCTTCAATAAACCCTCAGTATCTCTGAAAGCCAGTGGTGAAAGTAACTGGGCAGAACCTGCGAAGAACGTCAAGTAGAGCTTAAGAGACAAGCTATAAGGAACACATTCAGATAAATCCATTAGTACTTTTATTCTTTGACAGTTTAGATGTCATAGGGTGTTTCAAGCACTGATGTGGAAAGATGCAGTTAGTGGTCAACAGCAATAATTTGTGCAGGATTTAAAAAAGCATGTGACATAAAGGGCAATTAAAGCAACATCAAATGGTGATTAGAAAAGCATGAACTGAAGGATTTCACACTGTTCCATAAGAGAACTCAGTTGTTGTTTTCTTTAGGCTTTTAATTCCAAATTGAAAGAGACTGGCACAAAGAATTAATAACAACATAGGCTAGACTTGCTGTTTGTTTACTTGATTGGATGATTTCAGTCATACCTGATTAACTGCACAGTTCTACATGTATTCCTTCAATTTGTTCACAAAAATAATGCCAGTGGAGCCAATCATTCCCTGCTTGCTTACCCTGATGTTGCTGAAGAGGTGTTTGCATACAGAGTCCTTATTGTGGAAATTCTTCGGCAAGAAAGGGAGACTCAACCTTTACATGTCTTTAATAGGACTCAAAAGATGCCTTCAAATTACTTTTTCAGTAAGTTGTTTCTTTAGGTCAGGCCATTTTTCCTGGAACCTTTAGAACAATTGCCTCACTCTTGGAGGGCACAGATCTTTCTTTGTAATCTGAATAGTATTTATTAATTAGTCATTTGAAGGATGTTATCATGTTGTGAATTTCAAGAGAAGTTCTTGCAAAACTGACTCTGCAGATAATTATACATAATAAAAACATCCTTCTTGGTGGTCAAAAGCCTAAAAAATTAGGCTTAAATATTGGGACATGGTGTGTATTTAATAAGCTAATAGAAATATTTGTGTAAATGCACACTACTTAACCAAAGTAGGAGTTTAATAACAGTTTTCTGAGAGGATGATACATTATTTTGAGGATTATTATAAAAGTAAATGGCACACTATAAAAGCCAGTTTCTGAGACCTCCTTGCATAAATGCCATTGGACTTACTTTTCTAGTAAATTAAGCAGTTCTTAAATGTTTCCCTTGCTTTCTGTCTCGTATTCCCTTGTTCTTTCTACATACCTGTGGTTGCAGGCACTACACTGATTATTAAAAACTCAAGTGGCCTACTTCACAAGGCCTGCAGTGATTGTGGGGAATTTGCTGCAACTGCTCACCCCGTTTTGTCAGTTTGGGTTGATATATGATTTACCAATTGGTTTATAAGATGAGCACCTCCCGAATTCATAATTGTAGCAGTGTGTTTGGAATCCTGATTCATCTGAGTGTGTCAAGGACTGAGCTGATCAATTTTCATAAACTTTAGGTAGGTGGGGTGCAAGATTTAGCATCATCTTTAACCCAAAACTTTTCAACCTCTGTTGTGCATGATCTCAGCTCACAGATTTCTTTTTTTCCTCTCCTCTTGGCTATATTCCTGATAAAGCAGTGGAAGATGCCAGGGAAGAAAATACCAGATTGCAGGGAAGACTTACAAAAGAGAAATAGACTCAAAAGATGAGCTTGATCCCAGTTTGTTAGAGCCAAGGGAACTCATTCTGATGACTTTAATAGGCACTAGTTTGTTCTCCGTTATTGTTAGTGCTGGATATATAGCACATTAATTGTCAGATTAATTAATCTAGATATGGGTTAATTGATGTTTGTGAAGTGCTTTGAAGATGAAAGAGCTATCTAAATGCAGAGTGTTGTCACAACAATTAAGGGTGCAAGGGGATTGCACAAGGAGAGATAGTCTGATATACAGTGATTATAAAGGAAAGAACTGATATTCACATCTTCAAGGGCTTGGGCTGTTTATAAAGTTGGTGGTGGAAGACTGAAGAGCCAGTATTTAAAAATAAAATTGACAGGGTTGAAAGTGACAAAAGTCTTCCTCCCATCCACTGGATGACTGTGACAGACCAAATTTCAGAGTTAACCATATAAAAGGAGATTGTTACTTCCTATTTCTTACCAGAACCCCTGGTTCCATGAACCCTGGGACATTAATTAGAAAACTTCCCCGTGACATTGCATGCAACATTCATTGTGTGAAATAAGGGCAGAGAGGGTACAACAAATGATCAAAAATGTTGTATGTGAATGTTTATCTGGATTAGTAGATCCGAGAATGGTTTTCCCTGTTTCTCTTTTGTAAATAAGAGAGGCTTGCCTCCAAAGAACTTGTACATTGCATTTATTGTGAGCTTTCTTCCAATTGCTTACTGCTTCTGTAGCTCTATCCCAAGATAAAAAACACAGACTTCCACAGCTTTGCTATGTAAGTCATCAGTATAATAAGTGTTTTGAAGGGCTCTCTCTTGCCACTCTTGATCTGTCTTTGAAAGAATTTTAATCCCCTGAAATGAAACAGGGGTTCCTACAAGTGGTACTGACTGTAATCCAAATCAGAGGTGTCTGGTTCCTTCACAGGGCAATTGCTTATAAAATCCTAAATCCCATCCCTGGGAGCATTTATAATGAGACAAAGAAAGCTCTGATAATGAGGATCAGTTCCACCCTGGAGGGTGGTGCATAGGGGATGCTGATGAATTAAATGACCTCTGTATTTTTCCTTTATAATCTGAATAGCATTGATTTTTTAGCCTTTTTAAGAATCTTACCTTGTTGTGAATTTCTAGGTAAGTTCTTGTAAAATTTTTAGATCATTGTCTTAATAATGCACTGAAGACCCTACAGACCCCAGTATTAGCTGCAGAGCTGCTTACTGTTGCAGTTTAGAAACCAGTGCTAGCATTTTGAATTAAAGAATAAAATGAAGCTCTGCATTCACTAAAACAGATCAGGATTAAGGCTTAGCTGTAACCTTGTAAACCAGCGGAGTGCTCTCTGTAGTGAGAGAATTTTGAGGTGTTGCATGTCTTAAAGAAAATCTGTCAGTCTCATACCTTTGAGTCCACAGGACATTATGCTGTGTGACTTACAGTGTCTCATGATATTAAAAATGAGAGAAAAAGAAAGTGCAACCAGTTTTTCATATTCTTTCATTTCTTTCAATTGAGACTGGCAAGAATAGTGAAGGCAATTCCCAGACAATCTCATTTCAGTCTCATAAAGTAGCAAAGCCTCATATTGGCTGACATATAACCAACTTATAAAGACTGATTTCTTTTCAGATATTTTTTCTTACTGTGTAAATTGAAAATTATACACTCATGGAAATTCTTCTCTTGTTGTTGAACCTTGTAGTAAATGTATTCTTTGCTATGAATGATATATTTTTGCTACTTAAATAGAAAGCTTACCTTTAAATTCTACTCATAAATCTCTCTTTATTGTTTATATGTTAACATACTGCCACCACAAAATGGTTTCACATTGCCAGATAATAAAATATGTGTATTTTAAATAGTTATAGTCTCAGGGAACATAGCAGAATCAAATTTAAGGGAAAAACTTCAGGGACCTAATTATAAATTAATATTTGTGATACTCTAGGTAGCATTAGGACAGAAGTAGCTATTAAGTGTGTCTAAAGTTTAATATTTTAGGCAATGTCTCAGTACATAGGGGTCACTTGAAAAGTGTGAAATTTGTGTCACACTGGAAATATTTACTTAGCCCTTCAGAAAAAGGATTTAGCTGATCACAGCTTGTGGGAATGTTAGAAGAAACCAAGACTGTTGGGATCAGAGATTCCAGTGTCTTTGTGAATAGTTGTTCTGTTTGTGTATTTCAGCCACTAAAACATGTCAGAGAAGTTTTGCCATAGCGCTGACCACCACTAGCTCTGAGCTTTGGGAGGGATTTGGTGTTGGATAAAACTTCTCTGTGACACCTTCATCCCAGCCCTCCTCAGCCAAGGAGAAATCAAGATTTGCTTGTTCAGTAGCAACGATGAAGTTATTTTAATGTTGTCCTCACCAAGAGCAGTGTGTTTTCAGGAATCCTGATGGGTGATGGGATATGTTGTCAAGGATGCTGGGAGGCCAAAAACTGTTAATATGCTAAAAATGGGACTGTAGAAATAAATTAATGTTAATTGCATTGGCTGGCTGTTAACAGCCTATATCAAATGCTCTCTTCAGCTTTATGAGTGGAAAGTTGTTGACTGACAGTAAAGTTAAGATGAATGTGCCTTTCCTTATCTTGGAAAGTCTTTCTCTAAGTGTTCACTAGTATCTGACAGAAAGATGATGCTGGTATCATGCACTTTGAATATTTTTTTATGGTGAATGCTTGTAGCTTTCAAGGTGACATTGAAGTTTTGACTTTAATCTGAAAATCTCGAAATGATTAGGGTTTCATTATTTGATAAATCGTGTGTATTCACGGGAAGAGTATGCACGTAGTGTTGTGGGTCATGGGGCAAGGTTTCTTCTCCTCCAGCACAACTTCATGAAAAGGTGAAAGGTAAATGGATTATTTAATGCTGAAGTATGTCTAGTTTACTGTGAATGAATACATAGATAATCCAGGCTAGTCCTCTGCTATTCTGTTTCAGCTGCAGTAAGGTATATGAAATTCTGCACGTGCCTTCAACTACTTGCCCTGGCCCAGCTTACACACGCATAGCCCTCTGCTATGTTTCTCGTATACATTGGCTTATACATTTTACAGAAAAATACTACCTTTCAACAGAATCACTGTTTAATATCAGCTATTTTTGTTTTTTAATGAATCCATTTCTAGTTGCAAGCAAAATATCTGAAAATCTGATAAGTAGATGTCTGGAAAGGCAGGCTTGTTTTCACAGGCCAATTAAAATGTAGACTACTCACATTAGGGAGTCACAATTCCTCTGTTAGACAACAGAGTTTCAGACTTCTCCTCTAAAAAACATTGGGGGAAAAAAGCATTTGTTAGAGTTATGCCAAAAATGAATCTTCAACTCATGACTAGGCTAAAATGTGAAGGTAGAAATTCTGCCTGTTGTCAGATTTCAAGAATATTTTCTTCATAATACTACAAGCCATTTTAATTAAAGGGAATCTGGAAGGGAAAAAAATACTGCTTCAACCTGATGGTAAATGTTATTAATAAATGACTTTTTGTTGATCCAAGTAGCAGTGAAAGTTATCAAATATTTTGTGATACTGTCACCAAGAAAGTAAGGTATAAGGACACAACCAATTATCTGACAGGTTCCAACAGGGAAGGTCTTCTTCCTTCCTGCATATCCACTCCCCAACCAACCTGAGCTGTCTGGGAAGCACCAGGATCCAGTCAGGGGCAACTTCACCTTGTAATTGTCTTGGGCAAATGGTAAGAAAACCTATATGCCTTTCCACTTTCTTCTGAGTATAGGATCCCTCTGCTATGGTACAGCACTTCCTCTGTTTCCTGGGAGTTTGGGGTGACCCCAGCTCTGACATTTGTCAGTGATAGGCAGAGATGGAGGAAGCAGAAACATGGCCTGACTCTAGCCATTCCTTATGCCAGTCTGAGTATGAGGAACCCATGCAGATTAAAGCCAGTCGTAAGGAGAACAAAGATGGAGCAGAGCAGATGAGCCAGAGCTGAGCAGCAGAAGGTGACATGTATGGTTAGAATCGAGCTTGTGATACTGTGGACATTTGAAACTGAGTCTGCTAAAACATTAGTTTTTGTTCTGTCCCTGAAGCTTTGTCCTATACTTTGCTGAAACTGTGTTAAGAGCATGAGATATTGGCATTCCTCATCAGAATGCAGCTTGTGCTTCTCCAAGCAGATTTATGAATATGTAAAACTTGTATGAAATAATTAAAAATCACTAACTCACACTTTTAATCATCTCATGCACATTTTAAAATTCAGAATTGTGATTTTTTAGTAGCCTAAATTTGTTTGTTCACAGTACTTGAACCCTTAATCTCCTTAAGAGCTTTAAATCCTCAACACTACATAACTTTAAGGTGGCCTGCAAAAGTAAAACACAGGATCTTGGTAATGTTCATTGAATACTCTCCCAGGTTGCCTTGCTCCCATTTTCCTGGCTGTTCAGAGCGTTGAGCATGTACTTATAAAGTTGTTGACATTTGAATTCTTTCCTTTGATCCTTAATGATACAGAAATAAGAGCCTGATCTGTCTTTAACACAGCTTCTTGTGCTGATTTCTTTGCTGGCAATTTCCTGCCTTTCTGAAGAAAGCAACACATCATTCTGATCATCACTATGTAACTGTCATTACTGTGTGCACAGGAACACATTTGCCCCTGAGTATAAGGTTAGGTACAGGATAGATATTGAGAGGAGCTTAGAAGGTAAAGAAAAAGTTTGGGAGAGAGGAATAAACCAAGATTGAGCCTCCTTCGTTAGTCTTGTATGGGCAAACATTCTCTTACAGGCAAGTAGCTGAGGGTTTCTGTACAACCAAATGTTTTCCCTACAGAATATTACATTTAATCACTCTTTCACCTTAAAGGGCAAACAGAGGTTTACCTGTGGTTAATTTTTTATTTCCTTTTTTTTAAAAGCATTTGTTTTCAAGGAGTACCATGTTAGTAGAGCCTGTGACTGGAATCAGTTCTGCTTGTGATACTTTGGATGTAGGGTACGTGTTCCCCAACTGTTACTGCAGGTGCAGTGATCCTTCACAACTCCAAACAAGTGAATTCTGCAAAACATAGACATATTTTTAGTGTTTCAAACTTCCCTTATTTGCTTGCCAGGAATGAGAAAAAATATGCACATTTTATAAGCACTACTCTGTTAATAGTTGCCAAGAAAGACCTTCTTCCTTCAGCTTCCATTTTTTATCTGTCCATCAGTTTAATGCTGCTCACACAAGATCCATCGCTAAAATATCTCAGCATTGTACAAGTTTTACTTGTTGGAAACATCCAGCTTTATTGCTCATTTTTTCAAAAATCTTGTCCTATATCTGTTAGGAACGTTTGCACAAAATCCAGTCATACCAGAATCCTTACCTGTGTAAGTCTGCAATGAAGTCCTATAATAGCAATGCCACAAGAGCACTTAGTGAATAACCTATTTATGCTAACACGATGCTGTCTCTTTTTCACCCATCCCTCTGCTTATACCATCTTCATGCTTAAAATTTATTTCCTAAAAAGAGCATAAATACAAAAGCCAAACAAAGTTTCACCAAAATCTCCTGCTTGGTTCAACTGAAACACTTTGAAACTATGATAGTTCCAAAGATGCAAGATTTCAAAGATATGCAAGACTGTTCATCAAATAAAGTCCCCTCGAAACCAAATGTGTTTATTTTTTGCTACTCAAGACAGCATTTCAAAGATAAAAGTTAAAGTAAGAGAATTTAAAACCAGGAATTGAAAACCTGTGATTTTTATTTTTCCTGATTTCTTGGGTTTTCTCCTTTTTTAATTGATTTGGATCAAATGAGGCAAGTTTGTGTCATATGTTTTGCAACTCCAGTAATAACAGCATTTAATGTAGTTCTGCTCCTGTGCAAAGAGAGCAGATAGCAGCGACCT
Organism: Urocolius indicus; assembly: GCA_013401255.1. Classification (NCBI taxonomy): domain Eukaryota; kingdom Metazoa; phylum Chordata; class Aves; order Coliiformes; family Coliidae; genus Urocolius; species Urocolius indicus. The sequence goes on from WBNH01004525.1 coordinate 578,344, forward strand.
CCGGGTGAGGTTCCTGGGGGACTACACAGTCAGCATCTTTGCTGTTCAGGTGCTTGACTCAAGGCCCCTTGTGGTTTGTAGATTGGAGGAATACATTCCATATAGACATGAACTGCATTTCCCATCTGCCACATATGAAAAGGGACCACTGATTAGTTGTTTTAATTTTCTACCCAGTATATTTTGTAAATGAAGTATTTTGAGTATATTCTGGGAATCTTAAAATGCCTTGTAAATTTGAGACAATACTTGAAGCTATACAGCTATTTGCTTTGTGATAAAGTACTGTTTTCATCTGTAGGAGACAGTGTTATTAAAATGGATCTTTCAACAACACAAGGAGCAACTGCATGTTCCATTTACTGTCATTTCCTACAACAGAGAAACGTAACCGTATCTGTATGTGAATACTTTTACTCAAGGAACATTGAAATTAATTGTGCTTGGAGTTTATAAAACCAGCTTAATACATGACTTCTTTTATATGCTACTTTGATTTCTTAAAGGCTGAACAAGCTATCTAAAGCTTCTCCCTGACAATCATTTTTTTTTTAAGTGTGGCATTGTCATGTAAGTAATAATTCTTTAGTGCCTTTACTGTTCCAGAGCTCAGTGATTTTATCTATGAAAAAGAGGTAATACTAACTGGAAATAAACTAGCTGTTCTTCCTGGCTCAATTAAAAAAACCCAATCAAAAAGCTCTGAAATAAACGGATTGTTGGCTTGCTTTCTACTTTCCTTCTAGCTTATGACTCCTGTGCATTGCAATTAATGAGAAGTTGTCCTTGTTGACCCGTGTTATACATCAGTATTTTAGACAGGGGTATTTGTTTCAGATCTCAGGAGTGTTTCTGATGAAGTCTTGGTTTGCAAAATCCTGTTACTCTAACTGCAACCGTCAAGAAACATGCAGTTTCTTTCTTCACACTTTGAAATTCTTTTCTTCTGAACCAAAATGATTTTCCTGCTTTGTTTTGGCTTTCCAGTGCTGCTTAGCCCAGCTTCTCTGTCTGCTATCTCTGCTTACCTCACAGACAGACAGAAGTGTCTACCAGAGACATTTTAGTGAGATTCCTTTTTGCCAAGGGTTTTTTTTGTTTATTTTTTTTTTGAGAGGTGAAGGGAATTTCCTTTTCATTTGGAGTCTCCATTGCTTCTTAGTGATTTCCCAAAACAGATGTAATTGTTTAATACGTTTCTCATTTGTAGAGAATGTCTTTTATGTCTCAGCTAATGAGACAGGTGGAACCCAATCTGCAAGAGCTGTATGATTTTAATATCTGTATCTGACCTTGAATTTTGTGTTAAGCCTACTTTAAAGCAAATACAGTCTGAGCATCAAGTTTTTGTTGTTCTTAGTTTTCCTTCCACTGATAACTGAAGGAGGACAATCATGTATCCAAAAAGAATAATACATAGCAATATTCAAGAATGGTACCTTAACTAACCTTAAATTAATGGTACCTTTTTTAGCCATTTCTGTTTCAGTTCTGACATCATGGTTAGACAATACATCAGCACTTCTAAAGCACATAGTTTTTCTACAGATGTTATTCATGTTACATTTACTTTCAAAGCCCCCTCAGGAGTCCTTAAATATTTTATAATATGTACATATGCATATTATATCTGCATAAATGAAGCATATCAGTGAAGTGACCTAGGCCATAGAAAGGTTTCCTGAGCTGGAATTAGGCTGCAAGTCTTCTTCAGGGATGAGTCTATACTGACTCATTGGATAATAGACCTCCTTAAGTTTCAGCAGTCATCCTCTGTAAAAAAATTAGAGTATTTACATGGTATTTCTGCTCGTATTTTAGATTTAAATACCCAAAGATGATTACAAAATTATAGAATAATTTAGGCTGGAAAGGACTTTAACATTTTGAATTCAAATGACCTTGTTAACAGAATTTCTCTTGGATGAATATGTAGAGCCAGAGAATAAATATGAAAGATGCTTTTATTTCCAAGGCCTGTTCCTAAACTTGAAGTAAACTGAAACCATGCACCCTAAGTCTGATTCAAATGCTTTTAACTGAAATACACTGGAGATTTTTGGCTAGGATTCAAAAGATGTACTAATTATTTTGGGGCAACCAACCTGAGGCTATCTAGAAAGGCTTGACTTTTCCAAGGAATATGTTCTCAGTACATTCTGAAAAATCTGCTGAAGGATCTTAAGCTGGAGGAATCCAAACCACGTGCCTCTGATGAAAAATGTTGGTTTGTGAAGTTATCTCTGTATCCCGTCAACTGTACAGCTAGGCCCCCTCTGTACTAAACTGTCTGTTAAGTTGACCTGCTAAATTTCACCAAACAGAGGCAGGGATCATTGTTCCTGATAGGGATCAGTTAATTGTTGTGTTTGGTGAATTCCTATGGGATTTTTCCATACTTCTGAAAGACAGGATCTTCTAACTAGATGAGACTTCATCACTAAAAGACACTTCTGCTCACTGCGTTTGGTTTTGTAACTTCAGCCAGTAGGAAACACATGGTTTTACAGAAGTGAATGAAATATCAGAGTCAGAATCACTGAAAAGAGCTACCCCTTTTCTCTCCTGCTTTCTTGTGTGTTCATTAAATAAAATACATTTCTTTATTTCCCAGTTTCAATGTATAAAACTCACATATCTTTCCTTAACATGCTTACTTAATAGATTTAATATTTGCTAATTATATAGAGCATTTATTTCAAGGATTTTGAAATACTTTACAGTGAATTATTTTATATACTTATGATAGGAAGCTAATGAATAGCAATACAACCCTTCTGCATAGAACTAGAGGAAGTAAAGTCTAGATCTTGCTGTTACCTTAGATAATACTGCCAAGCACCATTGTTCAAAATAATGAATTGAATCTCAGCAAGTTACACAACTGAAATAAAAGCATAGAATTTTAAAATACTCTTGCCTACCTTCTGTTCAAGTTTCCAAACTTTTTAATATGTACAAAGACTCTTTTTTCTGTACATGAGTCAATATATAGTTAAAAGACTGCAGGATATCAAGCTTAAAAGTGTTGCTGTACCTGGGACAAGTCACAATGCACTCGTTTAAGGTAGGGACGTTGTCACAGAAGTAGCATAGTGAAGAAATTCTGCCCTTTAAGCCCATTTGTTGCCTAGTGCCAGCGTATGGGAAGAATGGCAATGTGTACATACACAGTCTGATTGAGATCACATCAGTGTGAGAACCAGGGCCCAATGCTACTTTGTTCTTCTTGCTCTGCAGTGCTGTAAGCTGGTTGTGCTGAGCATCAGTAGATGTTTTTTTGCACAGAGAATTGTTCTGCAGAAGACATTGATTTTACTGCACCTGAAAATGCATGGCAAGATTCTGAGCAGGATTGAAAATTCTGGTTAGAATGACAGGGAGAAAGAAAGAGTGAGCACTTGGCACTACAGAAGCCCATGGCCCAGAACAGCTGGCTGAGATGTGGAAAAGCCATTTGGATACAAGTCATCCACATATTGGCTAATTGCAAGCTGATTTTACCAGTCTTTTTTCTATTGAAGCAGATCCACAGTGTGTAATTGAACTGGAGGGAGTGAACAAGAGAAAGGCTGATGCTATCATCGCTATTTAAATGCTCCCCTTTGATGTGGGAAACTCAGGTTTAAAACCTTGCCTTAATAAATATTTAAAGGTCTATGCAAAGTGAAGCAGCTCCAGCAGAGAAGAATAAGTGAGAAGAACCGAGCAGAAGCCTAGAATAGCTCCTTTTTCAGTGGGTAAAGTCCATCACTAAAAAGTGGGTAAAATAGTGGAGTGGGGAGTCAAATCAAAAAGTGTCCTCCCCACAGGGTTAGAAACACTGTTTTCTATTCCCTCCCTCAGAAATGTGAACTGTGTCAGGTTTGTCCTGATACAGAAAGTAGGAAGGAAGCTTCTGAAATCTTGAAACCCAACAATGCTTAATAAAAACTATTCTCTTGAAAAGGAGCAACAGATCCTTTTTGGAGACTCCTTCAGTTGCATATCTGAAAAAAGTACTTAGCCAGCTTGATTATTGTTATTTCTTTTTCATAGATGAGTAAAAAAATGCACAGAAGTTAACTCCTGGCTTTAAATTATCCTAGGAGGTCCAGACACTGCATCTTGGGTTTAGGTACCTACAGGTCATTTCAGAATATGAAATATTCTTCACGTACATTTTCTGACTGAATGCAGCAGTAGATGGTGAGAATTTAATTATATGTGACAAGTTGACATCTTTCTGCAAAATTTCAGAGTTTATTTCAGCTTATGCTTGCATAGTGCAGTATTGAAATTAAATTATGAATTCAAAATGAACAATCTACATCCAGTCTTTTCTTCAATTATTTGAATCTCCATGCCGGCTCTATATACACTGCTGGAATTAAGCCTAACGCTGCTCTGTGGGCAATCAGAAAGCCAAGAGAATGACAAATATGGAAGAAATGTCTATTCTATGTGATATTAGCTTGTCTGGAGCACAGATTTCTCAGAGCATTGAGTAATCTCAGGCCCATTCATATAAAAGGTTATTTACCTATTTCTCTCTATATTTCCTGAGAGAATCTACCCTGGATTTCATCTTTCCATTTGTGATTCCCTGCTGACTACTCAGCCTCACTGTAATATCTTCACTGTTAACTGACTGACTGCTAAGCAATAATATTTTTCCTGCATCCAAAGGAAGCCTGGCTGGGACAGCTTATATAGCTCTGGAAGAGTTGATCAAACTGGGAGATGGGGGCTGGTTTACAGCGAGATCAACAGCTATTACTGGCTTACAAAACTGCTCCTGATGACACTGCAGAAACCTGAAAGACAGTGAAGCTATTTCTGACATGCTGGTGCACACTTAGTGAAATGAGTGTTTTTGTGTGCTGTGCACCTTGCAGACTGCTCTCCTTGCTGGCAAGAGGTGCCTCTTTTTGAGTGCTCCTGGGAATCAGTGTTTCTGTACACAGCAGAGTCATCACAAATTGAAAATATTTCTACATATGCACATGAAAGGTGGAGAAAAGTCTGTGCTGAGAGACTTAGATTTAGACACAGGTCTAACTTATTTTTTACATATATCATACCACAAAATAAGGTAAGTGGTGTTAGACTTCCTTCTGTTTTCAAGTAGCATCCCCTTCCCGCTAACTCCACCACAAGTTTCTTGTTATCTGTACATAGCATAGCACAGCACAGGGCATTTGGAGGATGGTAGTTGTGCACGAGATGGGTTCCTGGCACACTGCTTGCTCCTTTTGCAAAATATGAATGTAGTATTTCTACAGCTTCCTTGATACTTTGTGAGCAATGCAGTCACTTTAGTTGCATTCCTGAAAATGCCACAGTTTCGTTTTTGCATATTTGCAGTTTATTTCATTACAATGAATAGCACAACTAACTGCACTAGGACTTCTGCTTTACTCCTGACCAGCTGTTTGAATTATAGACACCTCACACTATTGTGCTTGCAGATTTTTTCTACCTCAGGTGTTCCTTCTGAAGGTCCCATCCAAAGCCATTGAAGGTCAATGGGACGTTTTCAGTTGGTGTAAATGATACAGCTCCATTTACTTCAGCTAATGTTGACAGTTTGCATCAGATGATACCTGCTAATCTTTGCCTCAGAGAGAATTGTTCTTCCTATATATGACTAGTATTAGATTGCATACTTTATATTCATATGGTACTTTGCTAAGTAGGTTAGTCTCCTCTGTGCTGCCTACTTGTCTCGGGAATAATGTTGTTTTATTCCATAATGACATAATGGTGCCACCTGCAGACCAGAGGCTTATACAAGTGGTTGCAGATAATGTGATTCTCAAGAATAAAAGCAACACAGTAATAGGAAGGATAACCATAATCAGTCCTTTATAGAAGTTACTGCCTTTTAAGAAGTGCTGCCTTATTCTGTTACTGTAATAAGAATTTAAATTTCTCACTATTTTCCTTGAAAATTGAGTCAAGGAAACCAAAGTATTTGCACTGGTGACTTGCCAGGGGCATCCAGTAATGCTCAGAAACATTATTCTCTGCAGCTCTTTATGACACCAAGTGTGCTGGAACCTGCTAAAACACTTCATTGCAAATGTCAATCCCTGTGCTCACATCACAAATAAGGAAAGCTTGTACTGTGTAAGCTGTGTTTGTACCTGAGAGATATTTTCCTTTTTATTAGCAGGGTAAAACCAGGATGACTAACTGATTAATGTTATTTTGCATCTTTCTCGCCTGTCCAATGGAGTTTTCTGTTATTATTTTTACTTCTAATACATGGATTTTGATATGTTTTCCAGTGTTTTTTCTTCCATCTCCTTTTCAAAGTTGTTAGAGTACATCTGTACTTTACTAAAATGTATGAAAATATATCTCCAAAAAGTGATGACTTGTACAGACCCTTTGTATAAATATACCACTTGTTTTGGTAAGCTCAAAGAAGGAACATGAGGAAATACAGAAAAAATCCTGTTAGTTCTAGTTGCAATTGTTTAATAGGATGAACTTATGAATAGTCTTCAGAGAATATCTACTGACCAGTTAGAATAACCACTTTATTCTGCCTGAATATTCTTCTCTGTGTAGGGTCTCTTTTTTTCCTGAAATGTGATCATTGTTTAATAGTTAGCTTATTGATGCAGCCATGTGTTTTACTTAAGTGTACTTACTTCCTTTAATCATAGTGAGATAAATCACTCACATTAGGAGGAAATAGGGGCAATTACATTGAATTAAATGTTTGATTCTCCTTGTTCTTCCATTGGTAATTATTTTAATGATACCTTCATAATTCACCCAGCAGAGTAATGAAAGAATGTCCACACCTATATCATTTTCCTGCACACAAAGGAAATTGCACATTAATCTGACAAAATGTTGACATTAGGGAATGAATTATCAGCTCAGTTTTAACCAGGCCTCTTTTTATTCACCTCCAGTTATTGGTGGCATGATTTTGGTCATTTATGCAATCAAAGTACCTGATTGCATATTTAGAGAAGGTACTTAGATATCTGAGCACTTTTACTTCTTACCATTTATCTGGAGTATGTAAAGCTCAGTTATTGAAAGTCTGGTTTTGAAGTACTAGCAACACTCTTCACTAAAATTCTTGTTTTTCCAAAGCATTTATTTGCATTCTCCAAACACCAAAGCCTTCTGCCAAACTCTTCTGTAACAGACATTGCTGCTTTTTTCCCAAAATGATTTGTTAGTTTTATATGCTATAAAATACTCTAGCCTGAGAATCATACTATTTTGCTTCCATTCTACTTTGCAGTATTCCTCAGTCTGGGGTATATTAGTGGGTGAGAGCAGGCACTCTGAAACATATGGAGTTTATTTTTACAGAAAGTTCACAGGCAATCAGACATTTTCTTTTATTTAGTCTCATTGCTCTTGTACACCCTGGGAACTGATTTGAGAGCAGAGAAGGAAACAGAAAATGGTCAGATATGTACAAATGTTTTAATTTTCTTCTTCTATGCTGTTATGCCATAAAAGTGGAAGTATTTTAACTTGCTCCTCACAATTTAGTCATCTTCAATAATAAAACAAAACAAAAAGGACTAGACCTAGATTTTCTTCAGTGGATGAGATATGTCAGTGGAAGAATAAGCAGTGAAGATCTTAGCTAAAAGTTGTTTTCCATGCAGTAATCGCAAAGTCTTGCAAGAAAGCAAAGCTTCATACAGTGCTGTTTGGCAGCCATCTCTGGGGATGAGCTGTGGCAAATCCTCAAGAGAATGTAGAAACACTGTGCCACAGTTCAGGGTAGGAGGCAGCAAATTACACTGTTCTAGTCTGAACTGCAGTGGTTGGTGAGATGGTAGAAATTTAATTACTTGTGCTGGAATGAGGCCAGCTCTCTTGTCCTTTGAAGATGTATTTTGGCACATCTCGAATGCAGCAGCAGCAGCATTTGGAGTTGCAGCAGAAACCTTTTTGCAGCAAGCTTTGATCCCACCCTGAATCTGGAGAGTTGTCCCAGAAAAACTCGCTCTGTAATCCTGTTACTTAAGGGTTCACTCAACATCAGAACCAGCCACAGTCCAGCTCAGAGTCTGTCTTCACTGGTGTCTTTTGCCAAAATCTTGTCTCTTTGGGGTAAAGTGAAGGTATATCTCTGCCACCTCATTCATATGCACTGATGACAGCCATGTATAGGTTTCTTCACTTGGCATTAATCTTTATTTGCTTGTTTTGAAGGAGGAAAGGTGATTGGATACAGGATTATTTTTAGAACTGCTGATATCTGTTAGAAATGTGATAGTTCAGTGGAAACGGGGAAATAAAAAAACCCAAACTTGATACTAAACAACATTACCTTTTATTGTCACCAGAAAACCTGCCAAGAAACAGAATTTGAATTAGTATTTCCTTCCTAAAATCCTAATGTTGGGCTTCTCACCACTGATTCTGGGAGCTTTGGGCTCTTAATTTTGCTTAATTGTGATTATGTTAGAATATTATTGATGCTATTTAGTCTCAAACTTCGAACCTTCACTTAGTCACCACAAATTGCTCACAATAGACAGGATAAGCACAGAAATTCTTCAGAATAAATATATCATTTGACAGAAATAATCATCTGTTAATAGATGATTGAATAGAATGAGAAAGACAATATTAAGCAAATCATTGTTTTTTCATTGTTCTTTGCATTAACACAGAGTGACGATATGCTACATTTTAATACATATGTATATTCATACATATTCATACATAGTGTCTCATCTTCACCATAGGGGCAGAATACTGGCCTCACCAGATGCTGTGGCAAAGCACTCAATTGCCTTGTTAAGCTTAGGCTTTCAACTAATTTCTGGACCATTTCACCTACATGGAAACCTCAGCGGTTCTATTTTTTTGTAGTGTATTTTCTGTCACAGTTTTTCTCTCTTCCTTCGATGCCTCTATCTTTACAAAATGTTCTTTCAGAAGAGACTTCTAGATTCCACCAGTGTGTATATGCCCATATCTTCAGGTTTGCCAGTCATCTAGGGTGACTGTGGTGCTGGGCACCTTGGGCTTCCAGTCTGTTTCTTCCTGATTTTCAGCAGATGTTGGAAATGAGCCTGGTTGGCAAATGCAGCTCCCTGTTCATGTGCCAATTTTCCCAGTGAGCTCACCCTGAAGTTTCTACCCTACCGTACAGCATGTTTGCTTATACAAAGTGTCACATCCGTTGTTCCAAAAGGAGATTATCCCAGAAAGCACAGAGCAGTTACTGAGAAATCCTAATTATAGAGAACATTTATTAAACAATTGAATGAATACAAGAGGAATAAAAATAGGAGAGGAAGTCTGTACAAATTTAGACAGGCAGTTCATGTAATCTATTAGTCTTATTTTCTACTCAGTGCAAGAACAAAAACCAAACAAAAATTAGGTTACTGTATGTGTACAAAAATCCCAAAGGTCTAAGCAGTAACATAAAAAATATGGTATATGTCAACAGCGTTACTGTTTCAGTTTTAGCTTGTTCATAAGTTTCCAAGAAACAGGAAAATAGCTGCTATTTATCTGCTGCATAATCTTTTTTGAAAGATCCAGACACCATGCCATGATCTAACTTACTGGAAATATTCAGTGATAACGTTGTCATAGTGTTGTCACTTGTGTCAGTGCAAGGTTCTAGATTCTTCATGAAGATACTTTCATTATCCATACAGGAAATGAATTCAATACTAAATGCAGTGTTAAAGATCAAGTGAGATTCTGGCCAGGTTTTGTTTCTAAGTACGTAATCTGTGCACTAATCAAGAGACATGGAGAGTTCACCCTGGAGCAAGGGTGACTGTGTGAAGGCACTAACTGAAACTCAGAACAACAAAAAAAACCACCAGAAATTAGACCATTTACACCCATTTACTATAAAAATTGCAAAATAATCAGTAGAACTTTCAGAAGAATGAGTTTAAGGGGCCCCATATAAGATAAGGAAATATGAACCTTATTCTCGGACCCTTACTTTTAAATTAAGCTTAAGTTTAAACTTTACCTTTTATGTTACTTGAGCCATTTCAGTTATTCTGGCTTACGTACTGTAGCTTTACTTCGTCTAGAAATCTAAATATTTCATCTCTTAATTTTCTATCAGAATCATGGGTTTGAATATTGTTTGAATAAACATTTATAATTGCTCCATATATTTAATTATTTTCTTGTCTACTTTATACGAAAAACTTTCCATGTTTAAAACCTGTCAGTCTTTGTTTTGTGAATTACCCATAATTGGGGAAGATTTACCTCCACTGATGTCTATCCTGTGGTATCATCCACTGAATAGAGTGACTAGTTGAGGGCCATTAAACCCAGCGCTGTTTGCTGGTCATTCTTTTGGAATGATAGCCAAGAGATCTGTAATTAACTCCCCCACTGATTGACAACAGAAAATACAGTGTAATCAGTCACTTTGTATAGTCATCGTTATTACAAATGCTGTTTGGGGACAGATTCATGCTGCTTTAGTGGGGAAGGGCATTTTGTACTCTTTCTGACAGGTATCATCGTCTTCCTTTCCTGTTCAAGATATAAGGCAATGGTTGACTTTTATCTGCTAACTTTCAGAGTGCAAGATAAAGCTACCTTGAGCTTTTTTTAGGAACTGAGAGTAGACAGTGGGAACAGGATAGAATCTTGTTCTGTCTGAGAGGTTTTTGATATGCACTCATGAATTATGATAAATTCCACTGCCGTGCCTGCAGCTTCTCCAATAGTTACATCAGAGAGGCCTGCTGATGAGCAATACCTTTTTTTGGTATGCAAGGAATTGTTAGTTACTTAGATGAGCAGAAATTTCAGATACATGTAACAAGAGGAGGCACTGCTGGGTCAGTACACTAGTTTATCACCTCTCACAAAAGGTTTGGAAGACATTCTTTTGCTTAAGGACAGACAGACTGTGTACTAGAAAGAGGGATAGTCATGGAGAAAATGTTCCTAGATGTTTTGGTAAATCTCACAGCAGGAGCCTTAGGGTAGTGTTTGCAGAAGTTGTTGATGTTATGTTTTGCTACTGGTTTTGTGTTTATCATAACATATATGAAAATGCACATTATGTTATGGACTATTAGGCCAATTTTTCAGGTGTATGCTAAGGATTTTGTTGCATAAGTCTAACTGTGTCTGCAAAATAGAAGCTTATTTATGTTCTCACCATCAAAACCTTCAGAGTCATTGAAAACCCAGTTATAAGTTGTTCTGCAAATGACATAACTTGTTGTAGCATGTTTCTGTTTCCCAGAGAAATATCTCTGGGATTCATTTGTCAGCACTGAACAGGATGAAAGATCTATGTTTGAAGTTCCTAGGCACCCTTGTAATACAAATAAGTGTAATGAACAAGCCCTGGCTTTAAGTAATTGGTTTTGAAATGATTCTAATGGTTCTTACCAGCTGTGAGCTGTCAAGAGGACAGTCCAACTGTGAGGCTCCCAGTCATTGGTGAGCCATTGTTGATGTGCACAAATCCAATGGTGATGTAGAGAGACTGGCTTGGTGATGATGGTTCTGTAAATGGTCCCTGTTTCTATTTGGAAAAAAGTGAAATGGGCTCAGGTTGGTGTTACATCACAGCTGTCAATAAAATATGACTCACCCTGATGTTGAATCAGACTACCTGACATTTTCTTGGTAGAAAAATAAGAATTCTCTTTTTCTTTTCTCTCCCAAGCAGATAATTTTAAAAGCAACCTTTCCATATATTTAGATCCACAGGAAGATTATTTTTCTTTGTGTTTTGACTGAGCCTTGGGTTCTGTACTTATTGCATTGTGTCAAAGGGGATACTGAATCACCATTAACTGAGAAGAGACTGAATCTGTCTGAAGTCTCCTTCAGTAGGCACAAGACCTGGATTCAGTACAAACTTGACAACTTTTTACATATCAATTACAACCATCTATGTATGGAAGGCACAAAGATATTGATGAAATCCTAGCACTTGTTGGAGTTAATAGGAAAAGTCTCACTGACTGTAATAAAGCCCAGATTTCACCTAATGCTTATGGAGCAAACTCAGCAGAACAGAAGATGCAGTTTTCAAAAAGAATGAGGCTCTGTAGTCCAGAAGAAAACCTTGGAAGTTGTGTCTAGATTGGCTTCATAGGGGCTGCACATAGGCTAATGCTGTAGGGTGTGAGCTTTTTCTCCCCCATTAGTCCAGGGGTTTTTGAGTAGTTCAGTTTGAAGAATCGAGTTAATCTTTCTGAAGAATTCATTACTTCAGCCAGTGAGAGAGCCTTGTAAGAAACATTGGTTCATTGCAACTGGTTCACTCTGTTCTCAGTGGACCTCAGCCTTAGGGGACATCTGAAATGAGTCATAAAAAGTTCATTTTAACTTTCTGGAGAAGCAGAGCTGATGAAAAGGGAAAACTGTGATGACCAGCTTGGGTGGGAAAAAAAGCCCAACAAAGTGAAGAATTTTATCTAAAGCAGGAAAGACCGAATTTCTGTACAGTTATTTTCCAGCACGTAACCCAGGGGTGTGATGTGTATAATGTAGAATTTCACCTTGGAACATCGTGACTACAGAGCCAGGATAACAAAGTGGTTTACCTTTTGTACTGAAGGTTTTGCATCGATCTTCTCATACCCAAGTGGGGAGAATGGGTAGGTAGTGGACAAAGGTCTTCTAATAAAAAGACCTTTTGAAGTATTTAAGGTAAGGTACATATACTTCAGGGAGGTACAGCAGGAAGTTTACTTCATTATGAAGTAATAATAACCCTGATGAGAGACAGACTGTTCCAGAAAAATTGCTTTGATGATCAAGTAAATTTTTCTCTGAGATTTTTTTTTCACTTTGTTTGGCTTTTCTGCGTCTATTTATTTATTTATGGTGTCATTGATCTTAGAGAATGAACCAAAGAAGAGTTTCTGTTTGAGGCCTTCTGCCCTCTCATACCACCTGCAGTTCAGAGAGATTCTAGAAGTAGAGCAGGTCACTGACATTTGCCTCAGGACTTCATTTCTTTGAGAAATAGCATCATATAAACTCTATCTAAGAATTATTGTGGTGTTATTTTAGTTCAGAGTTGAACGGTAAGAACTTTATAACTGACAGGGCTATAATTTATTACACTGAAGTCCAAAAATGAGCATTCTTCTTTTGGACTGGTCACAGGATATCTTGTTTTACAGCTCTTCTGCTAACATAGAGTAGCTGGGCAATGGACCAAGGGTTCGGTCTTCTCTACCACTCCACCCAGGATCTTTTGGTTCCAAGTTAGTGAAGTACTTTGTGTTAGGTAAGCTCTGTGCTGTTAGGAGGGCTGTCCAATACTGCACATCTCCAACTAGGTGGGAAAGTAGTGAAATACTAACATTTCTTAATTGGACTTTCATCATACGCAGAGATGAAGAAACTCAGGTTTGCAAGAATGGGAATTTTCTAGCTTTTGCTGGCTTTATACATGCTGTAATCTGCAGTGTCTGGCCAACTGAGGGGAATTTTACATGGATTATTTTCAAGTACATTTCCATGGTCTGGCTGTAAACTGCCTAAAGATGGGATTTAGTCATGACATGTGCTGCCAGTCTTTTAAAACTAACTTTAGGAGTATGTTTTGGGCTAGTACATACATTGAAAAGTTAAGTTACAACTCTCATCACTACTCCTGCACAAAGGTACCGTATCTAATAGTTCTCTCATTGTGATAGGTCAGTGAGGTCAAATCACTTGAAGCATTTCCCCAAAGATATATAGGGAAAATAATCTCAGGAACTGAAGACACTCATACATAAACTCAGAATAGTCAGCTTTTTCTTATGTTCTCCTTGTGGTTAAAGCTGCTTAGGATGGTGAACATGGGAAGAATTCCTTCAAGACCACTGCACAAAGATTTTTCTTGGGGAAAACATAATCTCACTTCATATTTAGACTTGGAACATCACTCTCTCGTTTCAAGTGATATCACAGAAATGAGTCCTTTCCAACCCCTACCATTCTATGATTCTGTAGTGCTTGAGTTTGAATCATATGATCTGGATCTGAGGTAGGAATTCTTTTTTTGCTGTTTAATTACCAAACAGAAAAACTGCCTCAGGCCATGGGAGACACTAGATAGAGAAATTGATTTATTTCTTATCTAGGCATTGCCACATCACAGAATATCAGCATTGGCTGGAGCTGGAGGTTAGTCCAGATTATATTTTTGTTGAAATATAATTAAAATCAGAAATTGTGCAAGTGAGGGTTTTTGCTCACACAGAGGTAGCAAGATTAATCTAGCTGAAATTCAGTCAGAAAAGACTGTGCTTTTGTAGCTTCAGTGCCAATGCAATTTTTCATGCATGATGCTCAGAAGTTCCCTTCTGAATAAAAGTATTGTCAAAATCTGTGCTTAGTGCAAAAGCAGAAAAGAAATAAAACCAGAGAAAATTTCATCTTCATCCAAGGAAATCTTTAATTTTGTGACATTTACAAGAAAAGCTGAAGGAATGCAGCTGTAGATACTCAGAAGTTCACCTCTGAGCTAACTGGTTAGTTCTATCAGGCATAGCACTCTTCCTTGAGAGGGCCTGAAGCAGTGTTCCCTCTCCTTGCAGTCAGCAGGTATTTTGGGGAGGGAGGAATGACCATGCAGAGGTGAAAGATGTTCTCCATCATTCCAGTTAGCACTATTTCAACACCATGCAGCATTAGACTGAAGCTTTTGTTCTCTGCATTTAAGCTTGTAACCAATAGGTAGGGGACTGAATTATTTCACCAGTTATCTGAACCAGTGTTTAAAATTAAGTGTATGGAAAGCCTCCTTTAAATTAAGAGGCTTTTAATAGGCTTTTTATCATCTGCTTAAGCAACTTGCTAGAGTACAGACCAAAGGTTTAAGGTTTGCCTAAAGATAAAGCGTGATTTATGGAGGATTTGATTTGAAAAGCATATTGGACCTTCTTAAAAAAACAATCCAACAACTTTCAGGTATTTCGTAGGGAAATAATCCTTTGGTTATCACCTCTGGTCTTAGTACTTGATTCTGGATTTGTTGCAAAGGTCATTCCCTGCTTATTTTATCTATCTGAACGGGCTTTTAGAGCCACCATAGTATGTATATGTTTCAGAAACACTTTTCATTTATAGCTTAAATACAGAATCATTGCTGCATACAACGTGGTTTTGAGAGAGTAACAATGATTTTCTATGGCCAGATGTAAAACTTAAAGAAAATAAGAAGTTGTAGTTGATGTACTTGCAGGAGCCCCATTCTCCCTTAGCTCTAATTGTGAAAATGGCATGGAGATAATACTATAATTGTTTGCCTTTTCCATGAAGCCAATATGAAGATTAAAGTACCATCTGGCTTTCTGAAAGCTGAAGTTAGAAAACCTCTAGCTTGAGAGGAAAAAAAAAACCAGATCCCTGTTGACTGGACAGTTTAAATGTAATTTAACTTTGCTCATCTCCAGTTAAAATTCTAAGCATAAATCAGTGTTCAGAGCTTTTCCATCTTTAGAAGAGGAAACATCCTAACAGAAATTTTTCAAAGTACCTTTTCCTGGAGGTCTGTGATAACCTTGTGTCTGTTCTTTTACTTATGCTCCAATAGAGTTTAAAGGCAGAGCCTGGAAGGTTAATTGGGTTGGAAAATTTCACAATTAAGGGTCGTTTTATTTCATGTTTGTTTCATTTTTGGTAAATATGTTTTGAAAAGTTACCAGCATTACTAAAATTAGACTTTTTGCACATTTATGTCGATTTTGCTATGACATTTTGACAAATACTCAGTGTTATTTTTTTAGATATTAAATCATTTTCACAATCAATAAGAAAAAAATTTAATTTTAAGTCTTGCTTTGTGAAATTCATGTTGTAATGAAATATTTAGAAAGTAATTTAAATAAAAATTGCTAATTTATATTAACAAAGCATTTCACAAAGAAAATTAAGCTGTTTTAAAGTCTGTGAAACAAAAAGAGTTTCAGGGGCTTTTTATATATTAAGTTATTGTGTCTTGGATTTTTTTTTTGTTACCAACTCATCTAAAAATTGCATCTGATAATAAGTGTTGAGTTATTATTAGTGAAGATTTCATCATAAAGAATCCTCCAGAGCTGTTAGTGATGAAAGTTTTGTGCCTAGTTTCGTTCCAGGCAGCATTGCTATTATCAGAACCAGAAACCCACTCTTATTTGATTAATGTTATATAAAATTTAGCCTATAAACAAACACAGAAACTCTCCCTCCTTTCCCTCTACAGCCAGCCTCTCAATGCTGCTAAAAAGGATTTCCATGTCTTAGAGCAAAATATTTACCTTTTGATTTGGAAATCTCCCTTTGTTCTGGAATCAATTGCAGGTGATAGGATGGAAAAGTAACATAGGGCTCAATAAACATTGTTTAAAAAACCTAAATTATAAACTGGATGATGATATACTGCCTGGAAGAGTCCTGGGTATGAATTTAGTGAAAACACCACCTGTGCTGCTGCTGCTACAAAAGGCTGGGTACTTAACAGCATAGTAAATTCAGGTAACTGGCTTAAATGTAGAGATCAAATATCTTCCTACTTGTGCTTTAAGTCAGTGGACGTCAGATGGACAAATACTTATTATTAATACTTATTTATTAACTTATGGCTGTGGTGACTGGTTGTTAGGTGATGAACACTCATTAAGGCTGACTTTGTGAGAGACCTCACCTGGACTGAGTTGCTGTAAACAGTGTTTCTCTTGAAATTTTTTTGTCTGCTTTCACTCACTGAAAGAATTTAGTCATTTTGTCCATGTTTCAAGCTTTCTATAGAGTCTTTCCCCCTGCTCTCAAAGCAAATTTCTAAACCACTGGTTTGGTGGCCCAGGGAAAAGGGACTGGTCACATACCACACCAGCTTTGACTGGAGTATTCAGGCTGGTTAGAAAGTGTAGTAGGTGGACACAGAATGTGTCAATGCAATGCTTTTCTGGAAATACTTAACACTCAAGATCCAGTCGAGATCCAGTGATTTCAGTTCCCTTCTAGGTGAACTCAAAGTGCCAACTTCAAGTGCTTGAAGACTCTCTGAGGAGCAAACTTGGTCAAGACTTTGTATTGAAATTGCTTTCTAAATATGGCCTTGCTCTTGACTGACCACCAGTGCTGACTCAAAGCACTGAGCCTTGTTGTGACAAAGTGGCCTGGTAAAACCCATTGGTGTTAAGCCTGGTACTCCATTATTCTTGCCTCATCACCTCCAGTTATGTTTAATTCCTTCTTTTCCCAGCAGGAAGAGGAGGAGAGCTTCTCTACCTCCTTCACTAGCCCAGACCTCACCCCACACTTATGCACAGACATCCTGGCTCTCAGGAGAGATTCAATTACCCTCAGAGCCATCTGATAGCCAAATGTCAGTACGGTCCTCATGTGACAGTGCAGATGGCTTTGAGGCATGTCTACTTTTAAAAAAAATAAGAAAAAAGAGATATTTTGAAACAGGACATTTTTCAGCAGAGAAATCCTGATTCTGTCAATGTGTGGAAGCTTTATCTAGGGAGACCATGAGGCTGAATTTGGGATTTTGTCTTTTAAAGTCATGAGTGGCTTTGTCATCTTTGAGCCAGTTTCACAGTTAGTACTTAGCAAAGCATGTAGTTATTGCTATGTCTTCAGTCTTGTCTAGATGAATTGTATTTAGCAATGCCTGTAAAATAAAATTCTCACAGATAAAACTCTTTGACATATTCATATTTATGCATGAATGTAAGAACGACTACCAGAGAATTTTGGTTTGAATGGTCACTGCTGAGCAACTGTGACTGGAAAACACTGGCATGTATAAATTCAAAGCCATTTCAGGATATGATCTCTGTAACTGTTGTCTCATCTTCACTGTCTATAAAAATGAGAATAGTACTGTTTGCCTACAATAACTAGTGTTATGAGTATAAATTTCTATTTGTAAAGCACTACTTTGAGGTAAGCTGCTCTTAATTCAGGACGCCACTTAACCATGAACATGTAAATACACATCATGCTGAATTTTTACACACAACTAAAAGATGAAGTCAAGGAATCCTTTCTTTCTAAAATACACGCACTTGCTATCATCAGCCAACTGTGTAACACACAGCTGACAGTAGAAAGTGGTGTTGAGATTCTAGTTGTCATTTCATTTTCATCTGAACAAAAATATATGTTTAACGTGGCTTGTGTTTTCCTTCTAGATAAAACAATCCACCCAATGCATATCACAATTTCTCCTCTAGTATTTCTCAAAAAAATCTGTTTCTACCTGAAGAAAAATCTGCTTTTTGTTCTTTTCCTTTCTGTCTCCTCAGTGCATAGTTTGGGACTGGGATTCCAATGGAAAGCATGACTTCATTGGAGAATTTAGCTCGACTTTCAAGGAAATGCGAGGAGCTATGGAAGGAAGACAGGTAAGTGGAAAGCACCCAAGCAATCTCAATATGTAAGCTTTGTAGCTCTTTCTTTGTAGCTGTAGTCTGTTCCTCAGACAGTCCTGTAACGCAAGTGACGTTGCCTCCTGTTCTCTCAGAAGTTGGTTACTGTGTTGATCTTTCCCATAGATTTTGCTGTTGTGTAGACATGATAATTTCCTGTATTTCTGTGCCTGAAATACAGGAAATACTGTACTCTAGGTCTTTTTCTAGTTCACATTCTACGGGGAATTCTTTCTGCTAAGATGTATTTTCTTTGAGCCTCAGCACATGTTTCTGTGAGGTGCTGTGCTGTTATGGCAAAGCAGATGCAATCTGAGCGCCCAAAGCACTTTCCTACTGACCTGAAGGCCGTTATTGGTTCTCCATTGCTCATGTGCTGTGTTCATTGCTGCCAGCTATAACTTGAACCCATCACAATGAAACTAATCAGTTTCCTAAATATCTTGTGAATTACAGTCCTAACAGAGAAGAATTTTTTAGCTTACTAATAGTTTCACTTCTTTATGTCAGCCTGATCTTTTCAAATTAAAGCTGGTGGTAATTATTGAATGTTACAGATGATTTGGCTTGTCAGATCCCAGATACTGCAATTTCCTATTGTTACTCACTCCTGAGGGTGTTAGTTTGGATAAATTCTGTGAGGTGGAGTTGAAAATGTTGACTTTTTGATTTTCTCATTATTTGTATTCACTGCTTCATGGTGATCTCAAAATCAAACACAAATGTCTAATAAACTTTATTTGGGCTTTATGTTAAAGTTCTGTTTATAATGTCTTGACAGAAACTTAACAAACAGTCAAAAGATTTTTAATAAATGGTAAGCAGACAAACTATTCCACGGGTCAAGAAGTTTTCATGATTCTTCTAGATATTTTCTATTGATTTTCTGAGAACAACAATTGCCTACAGTTTAGCAAATGTTGCTTACATAGGTGAAATACTGTTGATCTATTACCAGTCATGTATTAACACATAAATAGTTTCTGAACAGCATCTGTGTAAATAAAATCCTCTACTACTGAGGAAAAAAAGTAACTTTTTGATTTTTTTTTTAAAATTGAGGCAATAAAGCCAGAGGGATATGATAAAAAAAATCATGGAAACATAAAGCACCTGGATCCCCATGCAGCACGGGAATTATGTAAGGGGAAAATCTGCTCCTATATTACATAAACGTGGATATGTGTGTATACACACGGGGGAAGGAAGCCCCGCTGTACTACCCTCTCCTCTGACGTTCCAAAGTCAGGGCGTTATTATGGGGGGCATGGAGGGCTGCTGAGATGCAAAAGATTGGATGGGATCCTGAGGGGATCTGAGTTGAGTTCCCCCATTTGCCCATGTATGTGACTGACCCTCACGCAAGGCTTTTAGATGAGAAAGTAACTGCTCTGTATCATGGTTTCTCTTGCCTTAGGGTACATGAAACTCCCTTGCCACTTCCATTTTGTTTCCTCTGAATAGTTTGTGCTGTTGGTAGCCACATACCATCCAAATTTTGTATTTACAATGGTTGCCTGCATTTAGTCACCTCCAGCTCCCTTCGCTGGTTTGTGGCACAGGTGGTTACACTATTTTCTGTTTTGAAAGTTTGTTAAGGGATAATGATGTCTGGGAAAGTAACATCTTTCACTGCAGAAAGTAACACCTCCTACTGAGGGAGCTTGTTACAGCAGTGAGATGAGCGGGACATTCCCAGTGTCAGAATTAGTTTGCTGGCTTTCATTGGAGAATAGCTGGATGGAGTTTGGTTTATATTCAGATAATCTCCACACGGTGGTTTAAATTTTGGGTAGAAACACCAAAGCCATATAGTCTGGGAGATCATTAGCAACATTTGCAACAGTACTTCTGTTAAATTAACAGGAGACTGTTAAAATCATGTGGCTTTCTGTTTCAGATCCATTGTGTTGTTTGTCAGGGAAAGAGCTTGCCTAGCCCAGAGCTGCCAGACATTTGGAGGAAATGCTAAGTGATTTTCAGAACAATGAATCCAAACTTCACAATGTTTACCACTAGTGTCAGATTGCAGACCCTTGCATTAGTTTCCTCTCAACTGAACAGCTAGCTTAAGAGACAAGAACGAATCGATCAAAATAATGCCAGATATAAAATCAGTGCTTAGAATGTAGGAACAGACTGAAAATTGAGGTTGGCCTCACAGTGCAAAGAAAATATTTAAACACCATTTCTCATTACTTACCAGCTTAGAACTGTATTCTGAAATATATTCCCCTTAGAAGAGCTGCAGATATGATAACGCCCGTAGAGGGAATTTCCTTCAAATGGTTCTTGTCACATCTTCAGCTTGAGCTGTGGGAATTGCTAAGGTCAGAACTGGATCTTCGTGGATAAGTGAAGATTGAGAGTTTTATATAAAACAGTTTTATTGGGTTTTTAAGCCTATGAATATCTTCTCCCTTCTTTCCTTTTCACTTCCATTTTTCAACAGATATAATAAGTGCAAAATTGTTCTTTCTTTTGTTTTATTGCTTTTTAGGATCTGCTAGTCTGTTCTTTGCTTTACTGTCAACCTCAGCCAGTGACACCTTAGTGACTTGTGCTTGGAATGTTTTAATGAGCTTTAGACAGTTGCTGAGAATTGTTATCTGTACATCTCAAAATGCATTAGAAAAGTTCCTAGTTGCAATTTGCAGTTCACAGAGAGAAGCTGAGTGGCTGACCACACACACAGATTTTTCTCCCCTGAAGTAGTGGTTTACGACACTTTGGTCACAGTGTAAACTACTTTCAGAAACCATTTACATGACTATAGTATTTATCAGGCTTAAATAATCCTTTTTACAAGGAGGAATTATGTCCATAGTAGAAACATTCATATAGGTCAGGACTCATTTAAACATTCATGTTGAAAAATGTTCATGTTGGAGGATGATAAAATTACAGAGGTGTACTTTAAACATTCAGAGGAAAGCAAAGAGGTCTCTCCAGCGTAGTTCAGTGTCAAAGAGAGGAACACAAATCCTGACTCCAGTAAGTTTGGAGACAACCATATGCTAAATCATTTTGCCAGGCAGCAACTTATGAAGATGCAAGTGCTTTTGACTTGTGGTCACATTTCTTTCCCATATGTGAGCTTGTTGCAGTGTGGCATTGTTTCACAGAGCGCTCTCTTTACTTGGAGTGAAGGCAGTTTATTTCTTAAGCCCGACTGCTTCTCTTGAGCAGAGAAAAATTTTTACGGAGGATTTCCTCTGAACATGTGGGCCTGTGTATGCCTGTCTTCTCAGTTGGAAAAATCATTTCACAAGACAAATAATTGAGCTGTAGGCTAACTGGGAGCACAAGCAGATGTGCTTCCTGCAGTTGGAATGGTTTTTTGTCATTTCCCATTCTTTACTCTGTCATCTGTCTCCAGTAACACAGTGATGAAAATACTCATCCCCTGTGCAGAAAAGGTCTCATATTGCTCCAAAGCCATATGTTTTGCTTTCCTTTTTCTGACATTTCACAAAAGTTCTACATTTGAAATACTTCAGAGCCATCCAAATAATTGCCATTAGGCAATGGTTTGAAGCCCAGGGAAATCACTAGGGCTGTTCATAAAGTAAAAATAGTTTAAGCTACTCAAATACCTTGCTCAGACAGATCCTACCTGAATGTCTTCACTGTACACAAAGTATTGTAACACTTATGAAGGTCTTCACTATAGGCAAAATATTTTAACAGTGAAGACAGACACACTCCATCTCCAAATGTCATAATAGGGATTTTTAGGTAATGGGTCATCCTGGTTCTCTTTGGAGATATATTATTTATGTTATCCAACATAATATGTTTTCTCCCAGCACTTGAAAACATCTCCCTGACAGAAAACACTGATGTTCTTAACTGTGTTTAATAACACATTACAGATAGAAATCTGAATTTACAAGTGCAAATAGATTCCTGCACATATAAATGTACATTTTACTCCTGCAGTAAGAGGCATGAATAATGTTGTAGATGTTAGAGGCTGGGGTCTGAAAACTTGGCTTTATCAATTTGTCTGAAACCAGAGAAGGGTGGCATATTTGAAGTGGAAAGCAGTAAGACTCTGGAAGGTGTTATGATGGGAATCATACAACGTATTTCAGAAATAAGGTAGAATTAATTTGCTGTACTGCTTCTAAATAAAACTAATAAGAACATTTGAAAAGAAAAGGGTTTAATATACTCTTAGAGATTTTGAAATGTATCAGTCATTAGTTAACTGCATCTTTGTGCACTTTTTTAGTAATTTTCTGAACTTTTTATTTTATTATTGGACTTAAAAGAGAAACTATTTTTCTCCTTCAAGAGAGAGTGAGATGATCTCTGCTCAGAATTTCTCCAGTCATGAGTTTAAGACAAAACACCAGTGTTACTGACAATGCCTCAGATTGCTCCAGTATGTTCATTTGTATTAAGTTCCCTGCTCCAGTATTTTCATTTGTATTAAATTCCCTCTTTTTTTCTACTCTTAAATGATCTCAAAAGATCCTCAATCTTGCTTATGTACACTTGAGCCTACCAGACTGAGAGATGACACCATATGAATCTGGATATCCCTTAGTGCTGTGTTCACACAGATATGTTCTTTTTCTGTTAAGATCACTCTCTGCACACTTAATGGGTTTCACTTTTTTCTTCTGTGTGTAACATTATTTGATAGGATTTAGTCAACCGTGGAAATCAGACAATGCCTTTTTTGTTAATTATTCAATTTGTATGTACATTTTCCTTCAAGCAGTGACTGCTATTTTTCACAGGTACAATGGGAATGCATTAACCCCAAGTACAAAGCAAAGAAGAAGAATTACAAGAACTCAGGCATTGTCATCCTTAACCAGTGCAAGGTAAGTACTTGTTTTGCTTTTTGTCTCTTTCTTAGTAAGCTCTCAGAGGTATATTTTAATGGTGTTTGGAAACAGACAGCAAAGTGGAACTGCCTGTAGAGTAATGATGGAAACTGAACCAGTACAAACAGTAAAGACAAGGGCTTTAATATCAGAAGTAAGCTGACTGTCCCCAACTCTCTTCTTTCATTTCTCTTGACTTATGATGTTGTACAGTGGAGGAGGCAGTGGCTAACCTCTTACACCTACGGATTCAACAATTGGCCTTTTGTGTGTTTCCTTTCTAATCTTTCCATCATTTCTATAAAATTGTTCTTTTTCCTCATAAACCAATAGCAAAACCTCCACTGACATCCCACTGAGAAAGGGCAGAGCTTGCTTCCACTTTTGATGTGAATTTTCCTTTCTGGCATACTAGAATTTTTCTATTTGTTTACCTATTTATTACTGTCTCAAGCTATATGCTTTCTTCCTTTACCTTATTTTCAGTTGGTCCCTTCCCTCCTTCCAGTTTACTTTTTTTGAGGCAGTTCTCTGATGCTGTACACAGCTAATTTGGATATCTTGCTTTCTTGTCTGCAGATCCACAAGATGCATTCTTTCTTAGATTATATAATGGGAGGCTGCCAAATACAGTTTACAGTAAGTGTCTTCCTTCTCTAGTTTGTTTTAAGGAAAGGGAATCCCCTTAGATACTGATTCATTACTTTCACATAGAAATGATTCTTGCATGCCATTCCTTAGTAAATTATTAAACTCTTCTTGCAAAATGTATTAAGCCCAGAAAATAAAACTATGCTAATGCAGGAAGATTTTTCTTGCAAATTCTGATTTACTTTTATGTTTTGTAGCAATCACAGTCATGTTCCAGAAAGTAAAGACAACTTCATAAAGGGGCTAAGATGTCGTAGTCCCACCAGTTCCATCTGAGCTACATCCAGTCCCAAGAGCCGGAGAACTGAATTAGCCCCTAAAATAATTTGTAGAGCAAATCATAAAATGATTTGCAGAGCTCTCCAGAAACCAATCATTTGCATTTCTAAACAATCATTTTTAGAATCATATAATGATGTGTGGGTTTAATTTTTTTTTTCTTTCCTGTGTGTTTTGAATATGGGACATAAAGTAATATAATATATCAGTATTTCCTATAGCATGGGAACACAGATTAGGGCTCAGTACCAGTCTGGTTTATGTGACATCTAATTTCAAGCCAGTTACAGGGGTAAAATCTAATGCTCCAAGGTAATGTTCTTCTTCTGGAAATCTTTTCACTTCCTGTAGCACCCTGCCCTGTTTCTGTTGATGAGCATCAAGTATGAGACATTAGATGCCACTGAAATATTCCATTTCACTTTTTTTTCCAGGCAAGGCTTCATTTTCCAAAAAGATTCAATAAAAAGAAAGATTATTATTTTTTTTTAGTCCCAACAGAAAGTTTCAGCAGCAGCTATAGATAGTAGTGGATTGTCTTCCTGTGTATGAATCAGCTTTCTGAGGTGTAAAAAACCCACTTTGCCACTACACCTTGCAAACACATTGGATAACACCGAGAAATGAGGACTCTGTTTCTGGATTTGAAGGAAATACCTACTGTAGTGGACAAAGATCTTTTCAGTTGTCTTCTCTCTGCAAAGCATCCCTTGTAATTACCTCTTCATCTTGCCTGGCATGTTCTTCTGTTATCCTCACGTACCTGCAATGTCCATTTCTCCTCCAACTCTGAAACTCGCCTGTCCCTGACAACCCACTTAATTAATGTGTCCTAACATTATCTCCCTAAAAATATGACTGTAAGATCTCCATTATAAAATGTTTTCAAGATCATTAGCAGAAAGGCAGTAATGTCCTAAACTAATATTTAAAAACCTTTTCTAATCAGGGCAGGTGCTTAAGCACATGCAAAGACTGTTTAACATACATTTCCCACAACTATAGCTTAAGCACAGAAGCACTGTAACAATTAGAAAGTGTCTAGGGCTAAACATATTGTTGTTACAGCTATATTTTCCAGGTTTTTTTTAATCCTACTAAATGTTTTCCAATGGTAAGAGCAAGTCCTCACTCAGTGTGCTGAAGAGTTGTGGCGGTTCGCTTGCCTTTTATTTACTTGTCTCAGATTTCCTATCAGTAGGCAGTGAACCACAAGTTGAAAACTGCTGTGTTAAAATGGCTAGTATTGCTTCTGCTATATTTTTCTATTTTAATATTCCATTTTTCTGAAATGAAACAAACCCATTGATAATAGGAAACCTGGGTAAACTTACCTGCAAGAACGGGCAGTGAGGACATAAAGGAAAAATCCATTATACTGTGAACCACAGAGATCTCCAAATTACTGCTGACCTCTGGTAAATCCACCAGCTGCACTATTGTGTAGACTCATCACAATCAGTTTTAAATCTACATGGGCTGAGAGGAAGCTGTTGTGAATGTCTCTTTGCCTGTAGCTCTGTCCATGCCTAATCACATGGTTGTACTTAAAGACTTTGTCACAAGCTGACTCTCAGCCTGTTTCACTTTTTCCTGCCTCACTTGCACCAGTCCGCAGGAATAATAGCACAGACTGGCTGTGGGATATCTTGCTGTTTTCAGAAACATATCACTTCTCCAGTGGGCACTGAAGCAAAAGAGTGCAGCCTACAGGGAAATATTCAGTGCTCCCTTGCTTTCTGCACTGATCATACAATCTCCTTTTCAACTAGTCCTAATCTGGTTAATTCAGACCACTGAAATAAAGGAGACCTATTCCTTCTGCCTTCTTAGATTTCCATTTCATTTAGCTGGAGTGGATCTGGAACTGTTTGAAACTCTCCTGGCACATGTATCGTTGTTGTTGTCTTAATATTAATGAGCCGGAAATGTGCCCTCATGGCCAAGAAGGCCAATGACATCCTGGGATGCATCAAGAAGAGCGGGGCTGGCAGGTCAAAGGAGGTTCTATTCCCCCTCTACTCTGCCCTGGTGAGGCCTCATCTGGAGTCCTGTGTCCAGTTCTGGGCTCCTCAGCTCAAGAGGGACAGAGAATTTCTGTAGAGAGGCCAGCACAGGGACACCAAGATGATCTTTCATACGAGGAAAGGCTGCGGGAACTGGGGCTGTTTCGTCTGGAGAAGAGGAGACTGAGGGGGGATCTTATTAACATTTACAAATATCTAAATGGTGGGTGGCAGGAGGTTGGGACATCCCTTTTTTTCTATTGTATCTAGCAACAGGACAAGGGGTAATGGGATGAAGCTGCAACACAAAAAGTTCCATTTACATATAAGAAAAAGCTATTTTACTTTAAGGGTGATGGAGCAGTGGAACAGGCTGCCCAGAGGGGTTGTGGAGTCTCCTTCCTTGGAGCTCTTCAAGACCAGCCTGGACATGTTCCTGTGTGACCCAATCTAGGTGGACCTGCTTCTGCAGGGAGTTGGACTGGATGATCTCTAAAGGTCTCTTCCAACCCTACCATTCTATGATCCTATTATTCTATAATTAATGACACTTCTATTGAGTTCAATCTGCGTACAGGCAGTATGATACAACTGTGATTTGACAGGATGCTTGCTGGGGGAGGAAAACTGGGATCCTAGGCATCCATTTGATAACAAAAAGTTGTAATATGATGTACCTGCTAATTTAACTCACTGATAGAGGCTTTAGTAACATCATTCTGTGTTCTTGGGATCCTTTATACTTCTATTGTAGGAACGTAGTTTGTGATTAGAAAGAATGTCTCTGAAAAATGAAAGAAAACTTTTCCTTCACTTTGAAACCATTTATTAAGAAGCTTTCTTCTATAGAGATCAGTAGTGCTGATTCCAGTCCACTATTTTTATGCACTTCTTATTGCAAAACCTGTATCTCTTATCAGACAGTGTTCTCTGCTGCAGAAGAAACGTTCAGAAGTTGGCAGTGCAAATGGGCCTGTAGTCAGAAGACATTTTCATCACTTTAGGGAACGCAGCAGAAAGGATGTGTAACAGGCATAAAAGGAATTGTAATAGAAAGATATATTGGACAGATTCTGTCTCAGGCAGGTCACAGTATTGGGCAAGCTGATTTGTTGCTGACAGACCTAGCAGGAGGTCCAAGCTATGTGGGATGTTTTCAGCACACTGAAAATCACCCTTTTACAAGGCTGAGGAAAAAAAAAGTACTAAGAGTGTAATTCTTGCTGTGTTATGTTCTTATTTATGTGTGGGAAGAGACCTGGTACATTG
The DNA here is from genome assembly GCA_013401255.1 of Urocolius indicus. Taxonomy (NCBI): domain Eukaryota; kingdom Metazoa; phylum Chordata; class Aves; order Coliiformes; family Coliidae; genus Urocolius; species Urocolius indicus. The sequence continues at coordinate 605,746 of WBNH01004525.1, forward strand.
GAATAGATACATTTAAAGACACACTGACAAAAATCAGATGAACACACTGTAAGAAAGATTCCCACTTTGCTGCCCACAAGATTAGCTCAGTTGTGACATTAGCCTAACTTCTGAGACATGCTAACTGAGTTTTACAAATCCTTATCCTCTGTATTTGCACAAGCCCTGGGTGATGCTAAAAGAGCAGAGCTCTGCATTGTTATTTTGGAACTGTGGAGAGTTACAGCAGTCATCTTTCTTAAAAGTCCTCCCTTTGAGAATCAGAGATTTGGATCAAAGTCAAGCACACTGCATCCAAGTACAAATATTCATAAAGGCATCATCATAGGAAGTCAGGATATTTTTTGCATGTCAGTGGATTTCTACTGCAAGGACCATTTCCAAAAAGGAAGCTTGTTCTGGGAACAGTTTTTTTCTTTCCCAAACACTAGCCACAAACTTCTAAGCAAACTCATGAAACCCATGGCTTATTTTTACACTGTGCTCCTGTTTTCAGTAAAAAACCACTTAGCCATGACTAACAGCCACTAAGGAAACCTTGTCCAGTTCTGACAAGAGATGTATGTGGAAAACAGACTAACTGCTTCAGTGCATGAACAGTGAGTAGGGAAGCAGAGGTGAAAGATGACTTTATTTGCAAGCCAAATCAAGTTTGAATTTCCTGACTGACATATGGTGAGGTGTCAGAGATTCATAGTTGATCAAAGTGACAAAGGGATTTCCAACCTAACTAGAGCCCAATGAAAAATATTTTCCTTCAGCTAAGAGTTAGAGGTGGTAAATCAGACACAGTGGGGAAAAGCCACATTGAAGTGGCCCAATATGATTTTTCCCTTTTTAGTTTTTAGCAATAAAAAATAAGTTTCAGGAGGACTGTGTAATTTTTTAAGGGAGAATGGAAATGTGCTTCAATTTCATCTTATAGCTGCATAAAACAGCCTTCCCTATGCCAAGCAGAGACTCCAGTTGGGGAAGCTGCACATTTGCAGATGCAAGATGGGACTTCAAAGTTCTTTTTGCAGCCTTCAGCAAGGCTATAACCTGTCAACTGCACCATAAAACTAAATTCTGTGCATTTGTCTATGGAATATCTAGATATAATGGGTATTTTGAAGGAAGAGGTCATTGGACAATATCATAAGGAAGCTTACAAATAGCTTTGTTCCCTCTAAAAGACCTTTGGGTTTCTTGTTGCTTCTTTTAGGAGTTCCTAGAAAGCAGCACTACAAATTGAGGAGAGGGATCTCTAGTCCATGACAGTCTGACCACAGGAAGACGTATGCCGGAGTTGTATTTTCAATGCGAAGCATAAAGAGCATTTTAAGAAGGAGAAATTAATTTTAAGAGGATTCGTTAACATTTGCTTTTGCATTGAATGCTTCCCACAGCCTAAGCATTTGCAGCACAAAAAATCTGTGCAGGAGTAAAGTTTTATTGTACCCTGCAGCTCACCTCTAAGCTTGGTGCCATCTATGAAATTGAGAGAGTTGATAGTTTAATGCTTAGATATTTTGATGATAAATAATACCAGACAGGCAGTATGTAGTGCCATTACAGCCATAGCAAGGTTTAAAGAAGCTAAGAAGTGTCCCTAACTGAAGTTTTAATTTATAGTTTAGTAGGACTTTTAACTGACTCAGCTGGTTTTTGCTACAAAGCTTTTATAGCCTGAATGTCACCTAAACTGGCATAATCTAATTAATTACTAGAACCTAGAGATAGTTTATTTGATTCATTTTTATTGGAACATAATTTCCAACATAGAATAATATTGAAGTTCATTTTTTCTTCCTAATTATGCTATTTTAGTTTTATTATCTGTTATTTTACAAGCTGTTTACTTTCAGATGTATTTATCAATGCTATCCCGAGTCAACTTTGATGAAGTATACTGTAAAACAACCTTTGCTTTAAGACTGCAGTCTCTACAGAAAAAACATGTCTGGAAAAGATATATGGCTGATGTGGGTATGCTTATTCCCAGAAGAGCTCCCCAACACATTGGCTTTTCTTCTTTTCCAGGTAGCTATAGATTTCACTGCATCCAACGGTGATCCCAGGAACAGCTGCTCACTGCACTACATTCACCCCTATCAACCCAATGAGTACTTGAAAGCTTTGGTAGCTGTTGGGGAGATCTGCCAGGACTATGACAGGTAAATAATTACGTTTGATAAGAGAATTGTCTTTAGAAAGTGTTTTCACAGTGTGAAATCAATGACTGCCAGTGGTTGGCTGCAGTAGCTTCATGTTTAATCACTTAGGAGAAATGACTGCACGTCAGAAAAATTAGTCTACCTTAACACACTTGTGAGAGTAACAATGGGTAACATGGTAATGAAAGACCAGATTCTTGGCTGTTTGGCTGATATATGTGTTAATGTTCAGGCTTGTATTTGTGTGCCAAAATTGCATGTTAGATTGGTTTTTCACGTATGTTAAACTAGAGGACTGTTTTGCAGATGCTGATAGCATCCATTCTGATACACTTTGGAGTCTGGTTCTGCCCCATCCTCCAGAAAAGTCTTCCTGAGATACTGTGTTTGAAATGGAATTTGTAGTTGCCTAAACTGCTTAGTGGCTGTGTCTATTCTTAGAAGCAAATGTGTGGTGTTTTTCAGTGTTCTCCTGGCCTGTTCAATATTACAGACTCTTCTAAAATAAATATTAAAAGATAGTGATAATATGTGCACACAACATGCCTTGAAATACATAAACAAATGCAAGTAATTGGGCCAAATATACTTTGATTACATTATGTACTTCTGTTGCTTTCAAATAGGCTGCCTGCTTATATCAAATTAATTGCCCACTATTAATTTAATTACCTAGTGCATTTCCTTTAAGTGTTCTTTCTTTACTGGGGAGGCAGAACAGCTTACAGAATTGTTCTTTCTAACCTTTACACATGTAATAGACATCTAACCTCCACATTGCCATGTCTAAATAGGAGATCTCAAAAAAATAAAGGTATTTTCAGTCAAATTTAAATTACACTTTCTGAATAAATTGTGGAGTGCCTTAATACTGTGGTTTGCATGTTACATGTCACTTATACCAATTAGCACGCTCAGAGACATTTCCATTTGCATGGTAATTAAATGTCTTCTCAAAGAAGAATGAGGAAAACACTGACCTGATACAATTCCACTAAGAATGTGATGGTCAAATTTAGTCAATGAATTGGAGAAAAGAAATATTTTATAGTAAGTGAGCTAATTCCTCAGTGATTATCCAGTAATTTAATAATTACTAGCAATAATTAAAAGAATTAAAATACTTTAAAATAGGGCAAGAAGTAAAAAGGGTACACAGAGTTATTTTATGCACACAGCTATTTTGTTTATTTTATCATTTAAGATATATCCTTTAAGAAAATGAAATAGTTAAGTAGCACAGTCCATCCTGTATGGAGATATTAATGCCAAATCAGGATTCTCCTCTCAATATAGCGCATTCCAATCAGTAGAAATATAATAGCTAGTCATTTTTTAAATGAAATCATCATCATCATTTAGTTCTATTGTGCTGCAGATAATGCCTATTGATGCTAATCAGCACAACTGAGGTTGGACTACGGCTGGAACAAAAGGCAGGATTTCTTTTGCCAGGGAAATGTTACCTTTCTGGCACATGTTTGAGGTGTACATGCTCTCAAATTGTGACACTATGCCATCCCATAGGCAAGTTGATGCAACATGGTCAGTGCTTTCTGATCAAAATGTCATATGAGGGCGTTTTCTTTACACTTGCCTGTTTTGAATCCAGCCAACTAGAAAAGAAAATGTACAGTTTCTCTAAAGAAGAGAATAAATTAGAGGAGCAAACCTTCAAACAAAATAATCTACAAGTTCTATATAGAGGTTCTTTTGATGTTTAATTGCAGCTTGGAGACAAATGAGTATATACAATTTAAAAAGCAAATCTTCCAGATATTCAATTTTTTTGAACAGGAGTTTCAAATGCAGATCCATGGCCCAGATCCGTAACTGCTTCAGTGAGTCCAGTAGTGCTTCAAATACTGAAGTAGGATTTCTCCTTCCAGGTTAAGACAGACAGAAGTGAAAAGAGGGTGAACCTAAGGACTGTTGAATGTCATCACTTGCATAGGAACTCGTCCTTAGTAAGGCTAAAATGCGTGTCCACAAAGACAGCAGTGCTGTTACCTGACACTGTTTCTACCCATCAAATATCTCAAATAGGCAGAACTGACTGATTTCAACCCAAACCAATGGAACTGGAGCTGTTTTCTCTATGTCTTGGCATTAATGTATTTATATCAAATGAGATAATAGTTGGAAGAAAGTATAATCTGTGGCTTGCAGTGCTTTTTGCATTCCAATAGCACATCTGTTGAATTCCAAGTGCTTTTTCTACACTTGTATAAGACTGCTATTTTATATTTGACCAAAAAATACATCAAAAGGCTCTGGCTACTACTTAAAATACTTCTATAATTAGAAACATTTAAATTCATTTATAATTTGAGAGGAATGGATTGACAAATCATATAGAGAGAGATTACACTCAAAATACAAAATTCGCTTTTATATGCTCTTGTCAGACCTACCAATTGAGTCAAATCTTCTCATAATGTAAGTTTCTATATATATGAACTTAATATAATGTACCCCTAAGTAATTAATGCTCCAGATTAAGTGCTGCCTCAGATTCTTTAATATAGTGTAATAATACTTGTTCATCCAAAGTCAATTTATCTGTGTGGTTCAGAGATACCTGGAACAGTCAAATGAATAGTGCCATTCTCTGTAAAGCACAAAAGAATAAGATTCACTCCCTCATCAGCAAAATTCAGAGGATGAGAAATAGACTTTGATTATTATCATGATTGTATAAATGCTACAGTCCTGTAGGAATAGGGCGATCTGATAATGGTATGGGAAATAGAAGAGCTATTCACCTGCACAAAAGACTGAATACTTTATCTATATGGTGGAATTGTTTCAGGCTATTAGAACATTTGTCACAAGAAAGAAAATAAAGTTTGTATGTGATATAATCAGTGGCTAAGCAACAACAGCAATAGATCATAAAAGAAGGAGAAACATCATTCGTTTTAAGGAATTATGCTCTAAAATGTAATTACAAACACTGGAAAGGGGAAAACACATTAAAAACCTATTATTGAAAATATTTAGTAAAATAAGCAGACAGCTCCATGAAGAATTTATTTTAAGATAAATGGCTCATTAATGTTTAAAGATGACCTTGTGAAAGCAATAAGGGAAAAATACATCTTGCCATTTAACCATTTTTTACAAGCTTTGTTTTATATTAATAATTGTAACTGGTACAATTTTACTTTGAAATTGAGTGAGTCTACCACACCTTTTTTGTAGAATAGAGACCAGATGAAAATGGTGAAAAAATCATTGAGTAATGAAGTGTTGAATATTAAAGGGACCTTCTGTATCATTCCATATTTATTCTTTACCTCAGTAATTTCGATATTGAGTTCTCTGGATTTAAAGTTAAATCAAGTGGTTTCTGACAACCATCAATTTTCAGGATCCTGAAAAATTATTTGATCCGACTCCAAATGTGCATATGCTCCCTCTGCATGTTTTGAACAATGAGTTGGCAAGTGTACTTAAGGCAGATGAAGTAATACCAAGCCCTTTGTGGACTGTGGCTGGCTTAAGGAATCCCAACCTTCACCAGCTCTGAGCAATGGTTTTGGCCACCCTGTTGTTTTGGAGTATAGACCTTTGACTTATGGATTTGTTTTACCACTGCTGGAATACAACCAACTAGCCATGAGTGTAGCTCATCTTTCATTCTGCAGTGATTACCATGTCTGGCAAAGGAAAAAGGATCTCATGAGTGAAGCCCATAGCAGGACTTGCAAATCCGCTTCTCAGTTTGAAAACAGATTTCTGCAGCTAGTAGATTTCTTTTCTGGCTATTAAGAATTTCATTTTATTACATTAAAACCTCTGTTCTGATTCAAGCAAGGCACTAGAGCTTACTATCTAATGCCATTGAATTTAGTCTGACTCAAGCAAACACTGAAGTATTGCACAAAATACAGATGGCACCAAGATGGAGTGATGAGTTTTACTGAATTTGAGCTTTATTGTTAATTATGCACCCCACATCCAAATGTTCAATGCCTCCTATATACCTGGGTGATCTTTTTGATTAATTATTACATGTAGTTTTATGTTTATGCATATATTAACAGTTCTTCACTGGATTAACACAAAGTGCTCACAAACATGTGTAAAAATCAGCTTTTATGTTGTCAAATCAATACTTGCATTTTGATGAAGGTAAATGCTGATGTATTTTATCAGTTTTAAGCATTTGTTTGATTAGATATCTTTGGAATTTCCTATTCTGGATGGGCTATCTCCATTCTGATCTATGCACTAGACTCATGATTCCATGTGTTTGACCCCACAGTTTTGTAAAATGATGTTATAAAATGTGCCTGAATTGTATTTGTATTCAAAACCTATTTCAAAAATTAGTTCTTGATTATTTTAAATCTCTGTTCCTATTTATTTACTTAAAAATACTACAGATTTTTTTTTTTTATTTCCAAGAACCCTTGAAAGACATGGAAGATAAATTCTGTTACCTAACACTAATGTGCTTTTTCATTTAGGCAAATAGCCTCCTTAAGTCTAAATGCTCAAGTAGCACCATAAAACTGACATTCACACTGAGATTATATGTTACAAAACAAAACGCTTGTGTAAAACACACTTGTCTAGCAACCTCCCCAAAGACCACTAATGAGCAAAGAGTACATTATTCCTGCAAAGTGCAGAAATTATTTATGTGTAGAGCTCTGTAAAATCCTTAAGAGTGAAATTTAAAAACTGGGCCACATTCCACAAAAGACATGAAAGTCCTGAAGTCAGTCTGAGTTTCAACATTAACTTCTGCTATCAATGAATCACAGCAGTAGCTGCCTAGATGCAAAGAATTCGTCTTTATAGTTTCTTCTTCAGTATTTTAGGCCAGAGCAAGTGCATTCACTCTAATTGAAAACCATACATATAACCTTCCTTCTTTCATGTAATAAAGTGCACTTGAAAATTAAGAAGGAGAAAAAATAGAGAAAATAAAAAGAGCAGGGTTTCCAGTCCAGCACATCCCTTTCAGTGCAGATCATCCCAAAGCTATATCTGACTTTGTGGATGGAGACTCGGAGAATTACCTTGCATGGAGGGATCCAAATTAAATACCAGATCTGAATTCATTTTGCCAGACACTGAGAGACAAGCAGAAACTTGCTTTGGTTGAGATGGTAGTATAATAGTAGATCATTAAAACTGGGACAAAAGAATGATGCCTAGAGTAACTGGCACTATATGTGACCTTCAATATTTAATTAAATCTCTATGTAGAGCTATAGATGTTAAAATTTAATCTACCCATGCAGATCAATAAATAAAAATATGCTTAATTATTAAGCATCTCCTTTTATCGCTTTAATTACAGAAACAACCTTTCTGAAGGCTGTTAAGCAAAACCAATAATTAGCATATCTAAACAAGTTTTAAAGCCATAGGGGAAAATACATGAATCTTTTTATTTAGTTCTTTAATAGAACCAAGTTTGCATACACAAACAACAGAAGGAAAATAGAAAAACAGTTACCTATACAGAAAAACAATAAGCTCAACTATGGGTAAGCATATTCTGGTTTTGGTAACTCAGGACTAGAGATACACTGGTAAAAAAAAAGGAATTGCTAATACTTCTAGTCACCTAACTGGATTGAAAATGCTTAGATTTAACTGTTGAGGGCCTAGAATGGCACAATTCTGTAATATATACATACACATATTTGGTATTTCCCTTGCAGAACATATATTTGCTGATTGCTGCCACACAGGGGTTTCTGTAATCACCACTTTTTAACCCAAGAGTCAATGTAGGAGAATGTCTAATGCAACAACTGCATCGGGAAGGTGGCTTCATAAGAGTTTCTTTTGCATGTGTACATACATATTTGTATATCTATATGTATTCGTATATCTGCAGGCCCTTTATCTGGGCAGATACTGTCAATTCTTACAGCTCTGCCTTTTTCCTCACAAGTTTTCATCTTTATATCTTCTTTATGCTGCTTCTTCCAGGAACTCAGTTCCTGTGTTAGTGTATCAGTCATGAGCAGCCTCTTCCAAGTTTCTTAGCAAAACCACTGCTTTTCAGAGACCTCTGCTGCATTCTGTCAGCTGCTAGACACATCAAAATCTCAACCTGCTGTGTGGCTTTTCTGTGCAGTCTTTACTATTTCTCAATTCAGCTTGAAATCTTGTCTGAGGAAGAGCTTTGTTCTGTGCAGTACTTGACACTTCTCCGGGTCTGTGCAGACTGCTACCGTTGGGATTTCTCTGTCAACATTTCTTTCTGAAGAGAATGACTTGAAGTACAAAACCCTACTAACTTTATGTAAAATTGCATACCACTGCTACAACAGAGGCTAGACAACTGTATAAAATCTAGACACCCTTGTAAAAATAAATATGAAGAAGTGAATAAGCATAAATAAAGGAGGTTCATCTTGCCATTGTCACTGATGCCATCTGATACCAATCTGGTACATGCTTAGTCAACACAACCATTGCCACAATTTCAGAAGAGTGGATTCCCTCCTTGCACTATGAAGGATATAACTGTTCCAGTCATCCACTCCATTATATTAACCTAGAGGTGAGATGCAAATTATTCCCAGCTGGAAACCCATCTGTGGAGTAAATGAGCACCATGTTCTAAATCTTCTTGTGCAAGTTTCCTCCTTTACAAAACGTGGCCACCTTTTGCCCTAGTCAACCATAACAGGATGTTTGTGAGTCAAACTCATCTCACTTAAAGCTAGACAATTCTTTTGAATTAGCTTCCACTTACTATCCCCTTCAAATTATTGTGACAATAACCTTGATAAGAGATTCCAAATTAACAGGTAAATAGAGGCTAGTAGCCCATTTCCTCCTGCATATTCAGTGATGCCTTGCTGAGTGTTTAGTTGTCAGTATATTTCACTTACAATTTTGCTCTCACTTGTTTTGATAGTGTTCTTCATTTTGACTTAATGTCATTTTGATTTTGGTAAAATTACATCAACAGCTCATTTGGTCACATTAAATCACAATATAATCTCTGTAACAGTTTTATCCTGCTCATCTTAGAAAGCTCATATGTATCTTGAGAGCACTTGATGAGAAATTCCTCTCCCAGCAGCTCCCTGCATACATATGCCAACGCAGTCCTGTAATCCCCTTTTCCCAGCACACCCCTTAGAGGTATACCGATAGAAAATTGTTGCAGAGGAAGGTCTCTGACCAACCCTTTCCACTATAATTTATGAAGTTATAAAATGTGCATGTATGGCAAAGCTTTTGTTCTTGTTGCTTAGTGCAATACACCCTGAGACTTGAAAGCCAGGCTTGTGTATCGGGAGGGCAGGGCTCACTGTTTGGTTTGGGTTTCGTCACGATCCACATCTTATGTGATGAAATTCAGCCTGCTGCTTGCAGTGTTGTGGTCAAGTCATATCAAGTTTTAAACATCTGAGGTTACAGCCTGTGTAAGAATGACCTTTTCAATCATGGTACAGTTTTCCATGTATGATCCCACAGATTCACTATAGACTTAAGGTTTTGGAAGCAACAGGGATCTTAAAATACATAGGACTATCTGGAAACTGCCTGGTTTGAGAAGTTAAATATAACTTGTTGTAGCCCCTTGCAGCATCCCTTTCCATAGTTGATTTACAGTTATAAAGTCTCATTTCTTTTTCAAGATACATTATACTGAATTTGGGTCATTCGTGTAGTTATAAATCAGGTCACTGCTTTTGATTTGTCACCTTGCAGGGAAGCACGACATTTTGTCTCACCTTCCTGAGTATACCATTTTATTAGGGTATCCTTCTAGCAAGTGATATATCTCACTACCATTTCATTTTGCTTAACTTACTCCTCCCTTAAGCTCCCGTAAGACTTTTTCTGTAGGTATTTACTGTTCCCCAGTCTAGGAATTTCTGAGTTCACTCAATATTTTTACCCTGCAGAGCTTCTTTCACAATTCTTTTAATGCTAACAAGGGGAAGTTTAAATCCATTGTACACGTGTTTGGCTTTGTTAGTTCATGAGTTTCTGCCTTTCAGTGGTTAGCTTCAGGGAATTTGTGTTCCCCTGCTTCATTAACTATTTCCCTTGCAGGAGACAGGCATTCTCTCTTATTCTTGAAACCCAATTACATGACAGGATCTATTTTGCAGCGTTCAGCAGATTCCAGCTCCCCTAAGGTGACTAAGAGCTGTAATTAAAGGCAGTGAGTGCACTTTAATGTCAGGATTTTGCACGTGCTTGTGTAGCATCTCTGTTTGTGACAGACCAAACAATGCAGCCGTCGCAGCGATTTACAATCGATTCACATGCTCCCAGCTGCCTCTTGTGACCACGATGCTGCTCCACTAAAAATCACTGTGCATTATGGACTGGGTGCCAAGCCTTATTAGGTACAGTGTGAGTCTGATTAAACACATGATATCCTGGCCAAGACCAGAGATGTGGTTGTATCGATCTAGGCCCAACCGCACAGTGAAAATGTGGTGACAGCGTAGCGATCCCCCAGAGAAGAATACAGATTAGAGGGAGACAACACTGCTGCTCCTGCTGAACTCTTGCAGTCTTTCTGACTCTGACTGGAGCAGGCTGAGAGCCTGGACCACAGCTTGGGTCTCCCCGAGCCCATTCTGGAAGAGCACAGTTGGACGTATAAGACTGCAAGAGGGAACTGGATGCGGCTGCCCAGATGGGTTGTGGAGTCTCCTTCTCAGGAGACATTCAAAAGTCACCTGGATAAGTTCCTGTGTGATCTGCTCTAGGTGGTCTTGCTCTAGCAGGGGGGTTGGACTGGATGATCTTTCAAGGTCTCTTCCAACCCTTAAGATTCTGCGATGCTGTGAGCTCTGGTCTCTTGCACAGTTTTATTTGACCCTATTCAATCACACAGGTCCTATCCTTTATTTACCTAGCTCTGCTTGCAAAGCAGGAACCAAAAATGTTTAAATATTTCAAATGATTTCTGTATTTTATTTGGAACTGCTGCTAATCCTTGTAAGCTTTTATGATTCAAAATTTATTGGCATCAAGCCCTTCTCAGCTAAGTACTGAATAATACACTCAGGAACATGATTCATTCATATGCTTTAGAAAAGGAATACTTAATTCAGATCATATTCTTACAGTTCACTCCCCCATCATGAAAGATTACGATTTTAATTGAGTTTAGAAATTACTCTATTTTGTTTGTGGCATGTGCTTTTTCTTTTTCTTTCCTTTTTCCTCTGTCTTACCTCCCTCTTCCTCTCCTCTTCCAACGCCCCTTCCCTTCCTTCTCCCCCTCCCCACATTCACCAGTTTTTCAACTGCATGTGTAAAAAACACTCCTCTTTTATTTTGGCAATTTTCTTTCTAACAAAAGACAAACATCTGATTTTATCACTCGAAAATTATGTAGAGCAAAGCAGATACACAGTTTATTCTTTTAAGACTGGAATTGAAAATGAAAGGCATAGTAATTGATTTTGCTGCATCCAGCATAGTACTTTAAAAATATCTCCCTGGTAATTCTGATCTGACCCAAAACCAATATTACAAGTGACAGCTTAATATCCAGGTATTCTAATCAGGTATAATCTGAAGAATACAAAAGATCTACACATTTTAGATTCCTGGTCATTTGAAACTAAAAATGGGGGAGGTTAGTGTTTCTTTCTCCTCACTCTATGTTTCCCTCTTTTCCTCCTATTTCCACATAGAGTAGAGCTACTCTATTGCTCTAGCATACAGTGAGCAGGTTTTCATGCTGAGGCTTTCCAAGGTCAGTTTGGTAGCATTCATACAAACTGCTGCCTTGACTTCAGGATCTTGAGGGTAAGCATATGTGTAGCTACATACCAAAGGGCTTTGATAAGCACCAGTAAAATGAGTCCCAAACAACCTGTGTGTCTAGCTAGAAGTTCATCTTTCAGAATGAATAAATGGCACGTAGAATGACTCTGGCCTTTTATCCTCTCTACATTTGTTCCATAGTTAAGAACTTAGATTCTCAATTTAGATTTTTAAAAGGCACTAATTTTCAGAGAACATAGTCCTGGCAGCTCTTATTTTCCTTTCTGAATACAGGTATTACCACACTGATGAATATCTAGATCTATCTCCAGCATCATCTATGCCAACAGCTTTGGAGGAAGTTGCAAAAGCCTTTCTGACATCTGACTAACTAAATCCACCCAGTAGAACAGTTTTATCTGAATTCTCATTCTTGTTACTAGGAACAGCAAATCCTTCTAAGAATAAAGGTGGACCCCAGATTTCAATGTCAGAGGGCACCACTAATCAATGAGACGAGATTTTGAAATCTTTATTTTGTCTCCTTATCTTTATTATAAACTTATTTCTTACCCTCCAGTAAAACTGGCCTTCTCAGTGAAACAGAAAAAGACATCATTACCTGGGTCACTTTTCCTAATTTACAAAACCTTACTTTTTCCTCTGTTCATGGCTTTTCCTGTCTTTGCAATGCAGCTCACTGAAATGTCTCTCCTCTCTGCCCCTATTAATATACTGATTTATGATGGTGCTGCCTCTGTTTCCACTACATAACTTGAAGGATGAGAGGCTAAAACTGACCAATGTTCCAAAAGGATAACAAGGGATATTTTAAGAATTTCTCTTCTGCTGTGCATTATGTTATAGGTGAAGTTACTGAGGGACTTTTCTCTAACTGGGTATATTTCTGTTCAGAATTCTGCAGTCTTGGAGTCCCGCCACTTCATTTCTGTGTGCATTAATTCACATTCACCAATATGAACACTGAACCTCAACCCTCTCCTTGATTCTACCTTTAGGGTATAACCTAGATTTGTGTAGTCTTTGGTATCTTTCAGTAATAAGTTTGACTGGAAAAAGTACCAGAATCCATATACAACTATGCCAGGCTGACTACTCATAGTCCTTATATAATCAAGTATAAAAGTAAAAATCCAATACTTTTGCTTTTTTGATCTTCATGTCAAGTACTTCAGCTTTTGAAAATTATGCCAAGTTTTGATTTTTAAGAGAACCTGTGTAAAACAAACAACAATATAAAATGTGAACTAGACTTTATTTATTAAGGGTTCTGTAAAGCCACAATCCTCTTTTTCTTACTTTATTTTATAAATTTGGGACGTTACAGAACCATGTTTTTTCCACTTCCATGTTTCTCTCCCATCCCTTTAGCAACGTCTACAACAGGACAGTGCAGGCAGTTTCCTTGCATGTGCCAATGACTCTCTGAGTAAGTTTAGACAAAATAAGTAAAAAATCATTCAGTGGCCTGAGTCCAAGGATATGACACTGTCCATGTCCTTGCATCTCAGCTTTCTTCTTCCTAGCACAAACCAGTGATGGCCAAACTGCCTTTCGGGAGCAGTCTCAAGCATAGTTGTCCCCAGTACTGTCCCTGGGAAGTCTCTGAGGGCTGCTGGTTGGCAGGAGCCAGAACTGTGCCAAGGGGAGTGGTAACAGGCCATGTCTATAGTCAGGTCCTGGGGCTTCAGCCAAGGTCTCAGGCCTGTTTCCTGGTATAACTGAAGCTCAAATGCCTGAGAAAGCAACACAAGAGAAAACTTGATCTAGGCGAACCTGCTTCTGCAGGGGAGTTGGACTAGATGATCTCTAAAGGTCCCTTCCAACCCCTACCATTCTATGATTCTATGAAAACTGCTGAGTTTAAATTACAAAGGAATAAAAGATAAGTCATTAGAGCTGAAACACCAGGTTAGAAAACAGGGCTGGAGTCTCTGATGCACACGATTCACCTTGAGGCAGGAGGAAATCTTTTCTTTTCTGACTGTAGTTTCAGTCTCTGGATGGCCTAACCCTTGACATAGCTTTAGAAGCTGGGAAGCTGCTCTGCCTTCTGCTGCAAGCTGCCATGATAGCCCTGGGTCTGGTAAAGCAGCTCAGTCACATCTCTATACCATAAGGAATTGTCTTGGAAGTGAGAAAGTCCTTGGCTGCCCTTCTGGGTCACTGTTTCCCTGCTGTGTCTCAGTAGTGCAGGATAAGCAGAAGGAGGGCAGCAAACTCAGCTGCTGAGGTTTTTCTCATGACAAAATGAGGGATGGGTGGGAAGACTAGAGAGAGTTGTTTGTAAAATATCACTAAGCCATTTAACTGCATACTTACTAAAGAGTGACAGCTTCAGAAAACTCCATGTGTAATAGGAGGAAAATATTGGTTACACTAACATTTCATTTTATTCTAAAAGCTGTCAGCCACAAATTTTGAGATGTGATCAGAGAATAACACAATTATGCAAGGGATGTCATGAGCGATAATCAAAAAGTTCCCTTCTTACTAAAAGATCAAGCTCTGGGAGCACATGAGAGTTAATTCAGGCAAAGCAGCTGTGTGGAATCCCACCTTGAGGTGCACATGATCAGTCTTTGTCACAAGGCAATGGCAGCAGTAACTAGCACTTGCCCAAAATGGAGATACGGGAGATTCAGACATAAAAGGGTCCTGACTGTGGTGGTAAGGCATTCTGAGTGCAGAATCACAGTGGGAGCTGTGCCACCGTGTGACTAGGAATGTGGGAGTCTCATCACCAGAATGAGAATCCAGGCTGCTGGAGATATGACTTAGTGCTTCCTCTCAGTTGCTGCAGAGCAGAAGATGAAGCTGCAGTTACGAGAGTGTCTACGCTTGTTTACACTTGAGGAGCACTGCAGTACAACTGCAGGCACTCTATGGGTTTAGGCATATCCCCAGGTTGGGTAATTGCTGCCAACATCAGCTTTTTGGGTTGCTTTATTGACCTTAGACACTTATGTTCTAAGTAAAATTATTTTTTTAGTCTTTGTTTCCTCTTGCCCAAAACCAATCAACTTGCAGCTCCAAAGGGTTTGATTTTCTAATCCAGTCATGCTTAATCATTGATGTAAACCAAGAATTTCTTTTCTCTCTCCTCAGGTTCTTTTCTAATAGCTTCTTCTTTCTTGCCCTGTAAGTGTGTGCCTGAAATCTCTGCATCTATTTATAAGGGTTTCCCCACTCACAGGAGTTTTTAATCAAAGAGAAGACTATCAGCAGGTGGTTAGCATCAAATGTCAGCAGCTACTTCATTTCTGACATCTCCTGGAAAAAAATGTTTCATTACTATGCAAATTATGTTAGACTTCCTTTTCAAGGTCCATTGTCACACTGTGTAACATATGGTACACAGAACTGTGCTATGAAGATTGATCCAGCAACTACATTTCGTAGCAGAACAGCAATTGTGAGAGCTAAGCCATCAGATAACAGCCATCACTGTTTCCCATGTCAAGCTGGTGAATATTTCTGTATCTCATGGGTACTTTAACTTTGAGGAGGGGGCCACTCATCTCTGCTTTCTTTCAAACCCATTTTTCTTTAGCTTGTGTCAGAAATACAATGCCTTTCACAACTTATGCCAGACAGAATAGCCCAGCAGCTTTAATGAGTGCTGTTATCTCTCCTGAGTATGTCTGGGAAGCAAATAATTGAGCTGATGTGTGGAGTAACAATGTCTTGAACTACACAAAGAAAATTAAAGCTGCTGGCCTCTCTTGGGAATTACAGAAGGTGTCAGTAATGGTGGTAAGAACTTAACTTTTCCAAGGGCCCTGAAACCTTGTAAGGAAAATAGGATAATCCTATTAGGGGTTTGATTCATCAGAACACAGTTCAGTGACATCAGATGGGCTTCAGGATATGTTTAGAGTTAAACATATGTTTGGGTGAATTGTTAACCCCAAGTGTATGATGAAGTGCTTTGCTAACTCAGGGACGAGACATTCCTTACAGCTTGTTGTTTTCCACTTTGCCATCTGGGAAGAGGCAGCTTGACAGCACGTGGGCTGTGTGAGACATTATTGCATTTCTGAAAGCCTTGAAGTTTCCAGGTTCTCTGAATCAGTCTTTTTGGTCTCTACAGATATAACTGGGGTAGAACAACCTCACTGCAGTGTTTGAAAGCAAACTAACCGTGCCATAGCATTCACCATGTTATCACTCAACCTATGCCTAATTAATCTCATGTTCTAGTGGAACTACTAAAGATACAGATGGAAAGCTTTACAGAACATGCAGGTTTGGGGACATGAAATTGCCCCTTTTGGATATTTTAAGATGTCTCCCTTAGTACTCTCCAAATGATTTTAACTTCCCAAAAAAACCAAGGGTTCATCTGATCAACACACATCCTTCCTTCTCTATTCTGATACCCTTCCACTATGCCACGTAATACTTTTGACCTAAAAGCCATTTCAGTGCTGTTATGTTGCTTTGCATTTTTGATGAATGCTTACAGATGAATAAATGTTTATTGTAACAAAACACCTTTCTCTATGGTAACTCTTCTTTTTTTACTCTTTTCCAGTGACAAAATGTTCCCAGCCTTTGGATTTGGAGCAAGGATACCCCCAGAATACAAAGTAGGTGCATAAAAGGCATTTTTCTAGTTTCCTTGATTTATGAGGCACAAAATTAGGGAGAAATGGTTCAGAGAAGTGCAGGTGGGAGAAGCTCATACTTCTTGTTTTCTTTAATGTGGCTTTCTCACCCAGAGATACCTCGCTGAGATTAGAAATCGAGGCTAGATGAACAACACTTGCCAAGCACATTTTAAAGCTTTGTGAGCCATGGTTTGACAAGAGTTTTAACATCTTCCTGAAAATAAGGCAAATGTCTGTGTTATTGGACATTTCATTGGACAAATGGACATTGTCAATAGCAGAAAGAGAAACATAGGAGCATGTATCTATGCTGAGGAGAGGGGATATTTATAAACAAAACCAAGTGGAAGTCATCCACAGTAATTGTGCAATTGTGT
Organism: Urocolius indicus; assembly: GCA_013401255.1. Lineage (NCBI taxonomy): Eukaryota > Metazoa > Chordata > Aves > Coliiformes > Coliidae > Urocolius > Urocolius indicus. The sequence continues at coordinate 622,636 of WBNH01004525.1, forward strand.
GTGTAAATACGCAGTCTGGTAGTGCTGGAGTGAAGACAGTAGAGTCAAAGGAGTATCCAACAGAATGGTATAAGAAGAAATAGGCAGGAGTTCAAATTCTGTTCTGCACATGCACAGATATTGTGAGCAGAGAATAGTTCTGCACAAATAAGTAGTTGAAAACTTGCTGGGGATTCTGCAACTCAGATACTACCTGGAAAAGAACAGCATTAGACTTCTGAGCATGCAGAATTCATTCTATATCCTCGTGTCCCCTGCTCTGGGTTGTGTCTCTCAAGTGTGGCTGGGGTAGGGATATCAACACTGTCCAGGTGAGAATTTCTGTGCAGAGAGAGATCGTGTGTCACTCAGCATTGTAAAGCATGAATCAGCAGAGGGAAAAAATGTGCCACTGTGTTCCTCATGCCTTGTGAATTTTCTATCTGCATAAGAATGACGGTAGTGATGCACAGCAAATTTGATGTGTCTTGCAGACAGGTATATAAGGTAAGTCAATGCATCTTTGAACAAATTGTCTTCTAAACTAAAAAGCACTGCTATAGAAAAGAGGACTGTGCCTGACAAGGTGTTTTGCAGTGCACTCTTCTTTAAAAGTCACATCAGTGTAAATGTTTTCCAAAACCAGAGACAGCTTCCAGGACTTTGATACAGATTTTAATGTGGTAAATACACACAGAACATCTGTGTCTGTTGTATATTTGTTCCAACTGCAGCAGCTGACAGCCATCTCTGCTACATTAAGGGGAAATGTTTTGGGGAATAAACATGAATAGCCTTCACCACCAAACACATTAATGAGACACAGTAGCTGGCCACCACTCACAATGCCGTGTGCCATTGTGTTTATCCTAAACAAAGGTACCAGCCTGGTGGTGTGCCAGGGGCTAGTTTCTCCATCATCTGTGAGGTGACTGTCATTGCATAGGGAAAAAATGCAATTCTTTCAGCTGCAGAGAGCCATCCTTATCTAAGTACCGCTTAGAGGAAGATGTTACTGTGCCAGCTGAAGTCCTTTCACTGGTTTGCTGATGATAGCAGAAGACTGCTGCTTTCTTAGCCAAAATAATCAACTGGTGGCATTGATGCCTCAGGTCATGTAAACATGTTGGCAACATACTAGTTTTGTTAGCCCCCAGCAACAGTCTTTTTACCTTATTGTGAGAGCATATGTCAGTTGTCAGATGAAAAACACGTCTTGCCAGAATAAAATTTCAGGAAGGCTTTGTAACCAGATATTCCTACAATCACCAACACCAAAAGATTTTCTGCTTTGGCAGAACTGTGAATTTGGGTAATTTCCGGATTAATTCCTCTTAAGGAAGTCAGATTTGCATTGAAGGTAGTAGTCCCTGCATGAATGAAGGGTCTTAACAGCATGATCTGCCCTGAACAGTCTGCATTTTACTAACTTCTCAGTACAAGAAAATGGATGAATCAGTAAGGGTAAACTTCAGATGGGACTACTTGCTTATGGATTACATCTGTGTGAGTAAAAACAAGTCACAAAGTAAATGGAAATGCAGGTGAGAGCCAGAACAGCACCTTTAATCTCTGCCATGCAAAATTGTGAACAGAAAATGACAAAGGCAGAATGACATGACATCAGTTTACCAACATAATAAAACTTTGAAGAAGAACCACATAGCGTGGGGAATAGCCCCTCTGTGCAGCACATTGGGATAAATAATTAGCTTGGTGTCTATCATGGACGAATCCAACTGAAACTGGATTAGGAATTAATGGGCATCAGTGCTATTGTTCTGTCCCTCCCTGTGATACTCTACACAGCACATAAGAAGTATCTTATGTCTTCTTAAAATAAACTATATCAACACTTCTGAGTCCCTGCTTGGCTCTGTCTGGACTTCTAAATAGAAAGATATACCCTCAAAGACAGTGAAGAGTCAGCCTTGTGATGCATTAACAAGTCAAGATCATTAAACCTGAAAATCCTACAGTAATTTAGTCTACAGGGATATCATAGTTATTTTTAAGCCAACAATGATTGGTGTTTGATGTGGAACATAGCCAAGACACACAGAAAATGGAGAAGACACTGATATAATTAAAAGTAACAAAGACTGTTGAAAAATATCCTCCCAACGTGCCTTCCCTAACTATTTAGATTTGGCTGCAAAAAATATAGTACCACTACAGGCACCACACCAGATCTCATGCTATCCAAATGTTTCATTGATGTTTTCAGTCAAAAATATTAGAAGTCATCTTTTGGTTTATTAAAGGACAGCAGTGATGTAACTGTAGTAGTTCACATCTTCGAATTTAGATTAAGTCATTATGAGAACTTCTAAGTTCTGACCTCATCATGTGGATAAATCAGCTTTTCATTTTAATTTAGAGTATCTGCTTGCAAGAATCGAGTCTTAATGAGACCTGTTCATAGCACATTGGTCTCTGCATACTAGCAGCTGCTCTTTTATTTAGACAACAAATTGCTGGGGCTATGGAAGAAAAGACTCCCACTGCCAAGGGTTCCACACGACTTAAACAACACAGCCTCCCTAACAGTATAAATGAAAGCTGACCAATGTAGGCATGGCAGTAACACAGTGAGGGAAGGTCAGGGTTACTCAGTTTGATAAACAACAGTAGGCAGAGTAAGTGGATAGAGTGGATTCAGGTCTGCTTAAAGCCACAGTCACAAGCTGTAAGAAAATGAGGCTGGTAGCTTGCTATTGAGCTGAAAGCCACTGCTTTTAGGCTGGCCACAAGCTCTCAACTGTGTTGCCAAGTTTTCCTTGGCACACTAGACCACATGGGAGAAAGGTGTCCATTTGCAGTGTTGTCAGACAAGTGCCTTGGTTTCATGCTGTCTCGAGCTCCTGCCAGGAGCCTGGGATGTGTGCTGGAGGGTAGTAGCCACCTGTCTGGTCAGTGAGATTCTGGCCCCCTCGCATCTTTTCACGTGCTACAGGAAAAGCAATGTTTGCCAAGCCAACTGTTATTCCCAGAGGAAAACCACCTACATCCTGCCCTCACTGTTTTACATTACCACTTCAGAACAATGTCAGCATCCATCTCTGCAGGCTCTTCATGAATCTCTTGAGACTAAACCCCTTTAAAAACATGTTTTCATATATGCTTTCTACAGAATTTCCATTTCAAGAGCACACTGCTATGTTACACTGACTTTATTTTCCTTCATTTCATCTCCAAATGAAATGAAAAACAACAGTTTCTTAGTGGCATAAGGAATCTGCGGGAGTGAAGGGAGAAAGACATGCCATATATAAGGTTCCTTACCAGTCTAAAGATCTTTCATCTAATATTCATGAATATGATCTTCTTTTCCTCAAGGCCTGACAAATACATCACCCTGTTTCTTGATCTATGTAAACATCTGGAAGGAAGATTCCCCCTTGAGTTTCTATCACACAAAAGTTGCAGAACATGCCAGTTAGTCCACAGAAGTATCTCCAATCCATCACTACTTTTTCTCTTTTTTTGCAATGAGCAAAAGTATCTGAGAAGTCTGATGTAAAACGAAGAGGTGGCAGATAATATGGACTCAGATGCTGCTGCAAAAGGTCACAGTGAAGAGGAGGAAAGAAGAGCTGAACCACACACACTACTTTGATAGCAGGCAAGAACTCAGAGGAGCTGAAAAACCACCCAGCAGCACAAAACTCTCTGTTAAAATAAAAAGAAAGTTAGAATTGTGTCAGCTCCATGACAAGTATATTGCCAATAATGAAGGGTTGTTTCCTAAAGAAGAGTTGCAGGCTGACACCTGAAGCAACTTGCAGTTTGTTTTAAGTCAGTCCTGGTTATTTCTGCATTTTTTTAATGAAAGCTTCATTCACTGCTTATTCTGGAAGAGCTGCTGGAGAGAACCTCACTGCAGTTACAGAAACAGTACAGCCTCTTTACAACCCTAACCTGCACTGTCTGGTCGACTGGACAGGTAATGGGCTTGAAAAGTGCTGTGGTCTTTCTGATTCCTGCTCTTTTCAGGAGCATGAGGGCAAAAACATCTGCAGACCTGTCAAAAAAAAAAAAAAAAAAGAACCAATAGAAAGATGGATAAAACAGAAAGAGGGATATAACAGAATTTGCTACTTTATGTTACCTGGTCTAGGTGGGACTTGCTTCTGCAGGGAGGTTGAACTAGATGATCTCTAAAGGTCCCTTCCAAGCCTTACCATTCTATGGGTCTCTGATTCTATTCATGCAACTTGTACTTAGGTGTGCAAACTGGGCAGCATGCTCAAAAATCAAGTAAAAGGAAAATAAGTAGCCAAGCTTTACCAAGCAGAAATGTCTATGACATGATCTTAGCCAGAGACTCAAGCTGTCCATCTTCCAGATTTTGATTAATGAACATTCTGAAAATAATAACTTTTGAGCAGTGGTTCTTTAAATTTTTTAGTGGTTTCAGCTTTTGCAAAATATGCAGCCATTCTATATTTAATTTTCAGACTGGCAGTGGCTTAATGGTGCTCAATTTATTCACAGAGAAGTGCTCAGTATTGTGCATCTCAGCATTTACGCTTGCATGCATCCATTGTTCATGGATTTTTGACAATCTCTATGTAAATTAGTAAGAAAGCATTCCCAAACACACCTATGTTTGTCAAGATTCTTTGCCAAGTAGTCCCAGTTCCATCACCACAGAGGTTTCTGGAAAGCTTGAGCTATTTGGGACAGGAAAGTTAAATGAATCCAAGAATCTAGATGGAAAAGAAAAAAATATTACTAAGTTTTCAGAATTCATATTCAGCATTTACAAAAGGAATGAGAAATGTAGTTTCTGAGTCAAAGCAGTGTTTTACTTAAGAAATGGAAGTTCAGATAGAGTAAAAAGAGACTAAAAATGTGGAGGCCTAAATAGCATAATATGTTTTGATGCGACTTAACTAAAATGCCTTTGCATAATCCAAAAGCTCTCCATCAATCTCCTTTATGATTTTGTGGGGTTTCCCTGTTAATTAGAGTCCAAGGCAGGGAGTTTGTTTGTGTTTTGAGGTTTCTATCCAAGTCCAGAAGATATTTTCTTTTAAGGAAATCTCAAAAATTCTCATTAAATAGGAAATTCTCCTTTCAGCCTTAATTATAAACCTATTTAGCAAGGGCCATGCTATGAGAATGAGCTTCATTACATCCCAAGTTAACCTGCTACATTACATCAAAACTGAACTAGTCATAAGCATGTGGAAGCATGGTTATGATTCTTGCAATGTCACCTTGATGGACAACAGCCTTTCTGTATGCAAGTGCTCATCACTGTGTATGTAAAGGCAATGGAGGCATTGTACAATGTTAAAAAAAAATGCTACAATCCACCTTAGCAAAAACATTTGAGACTGTTTGTTTAGTTGCTGTTACCTCAGAAATGCAGTCATTGTAATATGCATCATGATGTGTGGTAGAGCTACTTATTTTGCTTGTTAAAAACCTTGAAGAAGTTTTGAGTTCTGGCCACCACAGTAGAGACAACACAAGTACAGGTTGAAACACAGCTGGTTTTACTTGCCTGAGTGAGGAATGAGTTCTCAATATTTGAAGAAACTCTGCTTTAAAAATATCTTCTGTTGGATTGCCTCGGATGATTTAGTTTGTGAACCATCACTTGGCTGCTCAAAGAATTTCCCTTCTTCATATTATATTTAAATCTTGTTTAAATTGGGATATATTATTCAGAGAACATAGGAAACAACCCAATACTTCTGCACATTTATTTCCTATCCTGCCTTCAGGACACATTTTAACACTGTTCTTGGTGAATCAGGATGACAATGTATGAGAGCCACTTGCTTTGGGAGGATAGCAGCCGTTGCTCAGACTGTATTATTTTTTGGATCATTGTGCCAAGTCTAGTAAGACATGGGCTTTCTTTATTTGCCTGAACTGTTGTCTACATTGTCTTAAATAAGAGCCTGGGGGTCATAGCTCTGAACCAGATAAACAGTTTGCATAATGTGATCCTGAAAGATGTATAGCAACAAAAGCATCTAGCCCACACTGTATGTGAGATTAAAATACTGTATCCATAGGTCTGGCAAAAAAAAACCCCTAAACAAGTAATACTCCTTTAGCTATAATTTCAATTGCATTTTGAATAAAGAAATAAAATCCCTGGAGAGGAACGGTGTTGGAAGAATCAGCCTGCAATCCATAAGCGTGCATTGCCGCCCTTCTCACTCTTGAGATGCAGCTAATCCAAAATACAGAAAGCCTAAAGGAAGAGAAAAGGTTATTGAACAACAAGAAAAAAAATCGTCAGTGAATGAAAACTCACATAACTGTTCTTGACAGCTGCAATTACCTTTGGCCTGCAGCTGGTCATGAGAATGGCAGATACCAGCTGGGCAAAGTGTTGCTGAGAGACATATAGAGCGGCCAGACAGAAGGGCTCTGGAGCACCTCTGAAGCATATCTGACAGCCCTGCTCTTCTGTGCCTGCTCAGTGAGGAACACAGCTACTGACTGTCTGCATAATCTTCCATGGCCAAGTAGGGAAGCCTGAATGGCACACATAAAACTCTGTGTAAGAGGCAGCTCATATTTGATGTAGACATACCAAATTCCTGACTGGGATGAGGTGGCTGCAGACTCTTCAGTGAGTTTTTGCTTCAGTCCTCTCCCATCATCATAGAAATCTTGTTTTATTTAGCCTCTCAAAAAGTAATATTAGGCATTACTGTGGTGAGCAAGGCCAGCGTATGATGGGGAAGTTCAGTTTCTCTGTGAGAAACTCTGTCAGTAATTAACCAACTTATTTGCTCTTACAGAAGCTTTTCTGTAATTACATATTTGATCTATGGGTCTATTAGCCATAGACCAGTTTCTTTACTGTGCTGTGAAATCTTCTAAACCTTCAAATGCAACAGTGACATCCAACAAACAAAACTCATTCTGCAAATAATCTGGGTTCCACTGTGCAGGATGTAAACAGGTTGCTTTCCATATGACAAGGACTGTTGGCAGTTCCCAAGGTCCTGTGGAGACCTATAAAGACTCAAATGTGTGTAATTAAAGTTACCTATATAAACATTTTCATGAATGTGGGATGATACACTTGAGTTCAACTGTAAATTATGCAAATCACTTGCTTAACTCTCAGCCATATCCACTTTTTGCAGACAAAACCCCTCAATGTTGTGCATTGCAAGACAAAAGTTGGGCTTCATTCAAGACAATTTAAGACAAATAGGTGAATTAAGAGACTAAGCTTCAGAGATTAAAAGGAGATTAAAAGGAATCAAGCCTTCTCAGTTACCAAAGAAAGGAGCAAAAAGGAACCTGGGGGAAAAAAGTGCACACAAGAACAAACCTTAAAACCAGAAAAAAGTATCTGAAGAAAGTTTCAGTCCCAATGGATTTGAGCTGTGGATGTAGATCTCAAAGTGACAAACAGATAAAGGAAGTCTAGGACCTGAAACTTACACTGCCTGGGCTTATTTGTGCATATAGAAGTCTCATATTGTTTTAGAAGCCACTAGATATACAAGATATTGTTTTATTAGAAAATCAGCAACTGTTTTTGTATTCATAATAGTTTCTCTTAGAAAATAGCTCTATAGTATGTTATTACAAACAGATTGAGAAAGAGAGACTGGGTTATTCACTAAATTTGAGGAAAAACAAGACTCTTCAGGTATTTTCTTATTATTTTTTCCCCAGTCTAATCTAACATCTTGACTAGCTTAGACTCCTTACATCATTATTTCACAGTGGGTCTGGGTGACTTCCCTGATGGCTTTGGAGAATAAATACTTTTCACAGTCCTCCCATGGCCTTCAAATGAGAAACTGTTCACACAAGTGAGTGCAGATTCAGAACAGCGCTGAGCTTTCACTGTCAGTGCTTTATCACAACCTGCTGTCTCTCTCCTGCAATCTGAGATGCTGAGCTAGGGAGAGCTGGCATTTAAATCTCCTCAGCAATAGATACCCCTTCCTTGCCTGGCATCAATAGCCCAGTTCTGACATCATATTTATGTGATTTCTCATGTACTTGGGTGGTTTTTCTTTGTGCTCTTTTTTCTTGGTTTTGTTATTTTTGACAAGTTTTGTTCCAGTTTTGGTACTTTGTTTCAGCTGAGACTATATTTCACATTTAATGGCTGGAAGCTGGAAAGATTCCTGGTTTAAAAAAGAATGTAAAGGATGTTTAACTGCAAGTCCTCTTTGAATCATTTTTCTAACTACAGTCTTCTCTTCTTTCCATTTATCTGCAGGTGTCTCATGATTTTGCAATCAATTTCAATGAAGACAATCCAGAATGTGCAGGTAACACATGAGGACAGATTGGCAAATTTTTGCTGTATGCAAAATGTGTTTGCATTTTTTATTGTATCTCTTGGGTATTATTCAAGGTGTTTTTTAAAGAAAGCAGCTAGGATTTTCAATCCTGACAGATTCCAAGGCATCAGGCTTAGTTTGCCTGCTGCAATTCAGCCCAGTGATGTCCAGCACCAAAAGGCCAGGATAGCAGCTGAGGACTTCTGTGGTAGAAGGAAGCTTATTTTCATGACAGCAAATGCAGCAGGAGGCTATTTGAACACAGTGTGAGATATTGGTGTGTCCTAACAATAATCACTAATACACACTAGTCAGAGGTCAGATTCATGTAGAAGATGTTGCTGCATGTCTTGTATTTGTGAGGCTTGCAGTGACTGATGTTGTCTTTTCTAGAATCTCCTGCCACAATTAACACATTTTGTAAAAGACAATGAGTGGACAACAATCTTTAAACAGTCTAACAAAAAAAATCCCAGGCTAATACTTAGTTGAGAGTCTTGGTCAGATGATCACAGCTGCCTAAAATCCGCAGGTTGTTATTCTACTGTATCCTTCTGCCATCATCCAAACACTGAAATGTGTTTTCCAAAATGCTCTTCCTGTTCAAATTTTTTAGCTGCTGTTTTTTTCAGCCTTTCTCAGGCTTATTAGTGGCTTTCTTTCAGGCACGGTCAGTGGAATATGTTCAGAATGAGAATTAAGATGCCAAGACATAAAGTGAGGAAAAGAAGAGAAGACAAGCAATTCAAGAGAAAGAGACATTAAAAGAATTCAGAGTTCACACATCTTAAATGCAAGACCTTTGGTTTCGATTGAGTGGGCATTCCTGCTTTGTTGGTGCGCTTGGATTGTTGGCCTGCCCAACCTCTGCAAGTCATATGCTTGAAGTGTAATTTGGCATAAGTCCTAAAGCTGCTTGATGTGTTCACATAGCTTTTAACATTGCTTTTAAGGAGTTAAAAGAAGAAGAAATTACACATAAGCATCTAGAAGAGCCCGAAGCCAGCTTAAAATGGAGATTTTAGTTGCCCTGAGGGTGTGGGGATGAAGTGGGGAAGCAAAACAGACTTCAGAATTTTGCCTGGACCATCATATTTTAAAATGTGTTAGCCTCCCTGCTTCTGAACACATTAGCCTTGACACAAAGCCAGATCAGTTTAAAACATCTCAGTTGACAATGATCAGCATGAGATCATAACATATTTATGCCTGTAGTGTTCAAATACAGCATTGTTTCCCAGTCTAAATACAGATCATTTGTGACCTTCTGTGTGCCTCAAAAAAGCCCTAGCAGTTCATGCAAAGAATGCTTTCTTATCCCCCCTTTGCTGCCTCTTTTGAGTCCAAGGCTAATTCTTTTCTCACACTGACATTGTTGTATAATATTTTGTGTTGATTGAAAAGTCTGTCGCATCTATGTAGTTCCAACAGCAGGTCAGAGGTTGGACAGAGAAACCTTCTGCAAGTAAAGAGCTGACTATCCAGACCATACTGTCTTTGCAAAATAAAATGTAACAATGGAAATGAGAGAAGGATTATAAAAAGAGAAAGGAGCTGCTTTGTGAGCCTTGCCTTGGCTTATGTTACTTCATATTTGTTACATGTTTAAACTTCGTTTTTCTGTAAGAATCAGTTATCGGATAAGCTAACCCATCAGCTGAAAGGAGTTTTAGGGCTAAGAGGACATGAAAAATGGTTGCAGGATGAAAGAAGGGCAGGGAAGACATTTTGCAGCTTTTCCACATGCATTAATGAGATACAGAAAGCACTTCTTTGTCCTAAGTGATATCTTTTACAATAATATCCATCTGGATGAAAGCAAGACAAGGACACAGATCGGAAAACATGTTGTCTAATCATCTGCTGTAACTTGCTCATCACCTGCCTGTCACAGATGCTTGATTAGTTCCTCCCACCAATTGTTCTGTGATGTCTTCTAGATGCTCTCACTCTATTAGGTGACACAGCAAGCAGTAACACCAGCATGTCATGTGGACAGAGAGGGAGGTAAAAGGCTTAGTGACCACACTATTTTCCCTTGCAATATTTAGGATATGTTTTGGCCAGAAAACAATGGAAAATTGCTAAAGAGTATCTTGCTTTAAGCCAAGAAATGGAGGTTGGATCCAATAGAAGAAATATGTGTCTTATTTGCTTTTGAGAAACAAAACCTCTTTCTTTATGGGAGTAGTGAGCTTTCACTGGCACAAGGTATCATGAAGCATCACTCTGCATTGAATAAGAACTGTGTATTGATACAAAGATCACTGGAATTAATAAAACACAGCTATCCTCACCTTTTCTCCTAGTTTACCATTTCCATTCTTGAAAATGTTAGTATTTATATCTTTATATTTACTATAGTTATAATATAGTATATTACAGTCTGAGTATTTAGTCTTCTTTATCTGAGGAAGAAAGTGACAACCTCTAATCTGAATGAATGCTTGTACATTTGCATGCATTTTACATGCATCTTAAACCCATATATATAAATATATATATGCATACACTGTATTTCATCAGAGCTATTGGAAGTGGATTCCAACTAAAAATGTAATGAATTGAATTGTGAAGAAAAATGTACCTTAGCTCTCCTCAAAATAAAGGAGTCCAAGAAAAGTAAGCCATAAAGTAAGGCACCCACACATCCTGTTGGGTTTGGAGATATAAGGACAGTAGATATTTCTAAAAGATATTAATCTGAGATAGCAAACAAGAAATTGTGTTTCTAGAAGGTGTTTCTGTCTAAAATGCAAGCAGGTTTCTGACAAGAACATGCTAAAGCTGTGTGGAATGCAAGAAGTACTGTTTATCTTAGACTATTTTAATGCAGAAGAAAATAAACTACAGTGTATCTTATCATCTTAGGGAAGATTTATGAGGCCTTTATGTAAGATCAGTATGTATAGGTAATGAAACCCTTAACAGATTTAAAATTAGGAGTTAACAAAAGGTCAGTTTTGCAAAGTGTAATTTAATCACTGGAAGTATCAAGGGAAATTTTGTTACATTGCTTTACATTTTAGCCAGTCATAGTTATAATTACAGCATGTTCATTTGTCTGTGAGCACTGCAATGGAAAAATATGTGTGTAGTTTTTTACAAAGAGAAAACACTGCATTCTCCACCATTTTTTCACGGAAGGTTCAGGTGTATGGTTGAGTAAAGTGTCGTGAGTGAGCTAGTCTCAGTGTAAACTGAAACTGGCTTAGGGTCTTACTGAAGTCATTTCATACTTCAGCATCCTTTACAAAGCTCTTTAGTCTATCACTTTCTTTCCAACTTTAGACCTCTAATCCTTTAAATCTGGTAAGCTGGGAGTTCTGAAAATGGAGGCTAATATGCATCACTTCAAGAAATCCTTCTCAATGATTGAAAACACCAATTTCCATTCTGTGATCTGTCAAGTGTGTCAGCAGAAGTCTGTTCTCCCTGGTCTGGCTATACATCCTGAAATGAAAAAACCAAAAATAGCTAGTTCTCCATCAAAACTTCTTGACTCAAGCTCATTTTTCTGTAGACTGCAAAGCATCCTGCTGTTTCTTCCAAGATTTCACAGCTTTTGGTCATAATCTAATTCAACCTGTAAGCAATTATGCAAATTCACCTTGAAAAATTATTTCCTTAGCACAGGAGAATCAGGTATTTGAAGAGAGGTTTGAATTCCTTGACAGCACTCGGCTATAAGTACAAAGGGCAAATTTGTTGGTAACAACCATGATAAACAGAAATAAATGTTTATCTGAAGAGAAGGAAAGAGAAGTGCTGAAGTGTTTGTAATCTGTGACTACCCTTTTGGCATGATTCTTAGCTGGTGATGAGAAGGTGATCACTTAATGCCTTTGAACTGAGGAGGATGCAAGCTGATACCTGGAAAACAGGCATTAAAAACTGCTGGGAAGGAGAAGCATGTTGTAATGAATTAAATATTACAAGTTAGATGCAAGGCAGCTAGAGACAACTTCTTGGAAATTATCTGGAGTTGTTAGTCTTTGCTAATCATGTGATATTTTAAATTTATTCATGGAGAACCTTCCTTTTATTTACATTTTAAAGGAGCATGATATTAGTGATGTTCTCCTCATTTATTTGCCTTTCATGTGGCTTTTCATGCCAGGAATACAAGGTGTTGTGGAAGCTTATCAGAGCTGCCTTCCCAAGCTGCAGCTGTACGGGCCAACAAATATTGCTCCCATCATCCAGAAGGTGGCAAAGTCAGCATCAGAAGAGACCAACACCAAGGAGGCCTCGGTAAGGGCATAATGCTGTGTTTGGCTTCCTTTCTTGTCCTTTGATAGATCTCTTGTAGGCCATCAAAACAAGGCCTTTTCATGGATGTGAATCTTGCCTTCACACTTTTCACTAACTGCCTCCATTAAAGGCAGCTTGAGTCTGTGTCAGCTGGAACACTGTGTCTAGCCTTTATGGCTTTAAACTCCTTCCCCCACGGTTGTTCTTCCTTCTTTTAGAGCCATTTATCTGCAACACACAGAGTTCCTCACAATGGAAACAGACATAGCGCCACTAAGGTTACATAAATTTAGGGGCCAAGCCCTAAAAGCATTGATTATACAAGGAAATGAGTTCAAATGATTCTTTACACAGACTACCAAACTTCAGCTCTCTTGCAGAGGCTGCACTAGAGGTTTATTGTTCAACTAGGGGAATTCAACCAGCCATTCCTGTGTAGTGGTCTTTGAAATGCATTAGGCTTATTTTCCTCCTGAAGCTGGATGAAGCTGGAACACTAAAAGTTCCATTTAAACATAAGAAAATACTATTTTACTGTTGAGGTAAGGGAGCCCTGGCACAGGCTGCCCAGGGAGGATGTGGAGGCTCCTTCCTTGGAGATCTTCAAGACCCACCTGGACACGTTCCTATGTGACTTGATCTAGGTGAACCTGCTTCTGCAGGGGGATTGGGCTAGATGATCTCTAGAGGTCCCTTCCAACCATTCTATGATTCCTCCTGCCTTCCAGACAGAATGGTAGAAAAGGAGAATAAGAGAAATGGAGAGAATATGTGAGCAAATAGGTCTGAAACATTTACAAAAGCAGTGCTGTGGGAGTGAAAGACTTAAGAGAGAACTTCTATACTGCAGCAAGAAAAATGCCTGTCTAGGAAGATAATAGAGTTGTCCATTGGCATACATCTCATCACCAGGCTTAGAGCTTTCTCTGTTTTTCCTTCATGTGCATAAGTCTGGGCTTATGATTGTCACTCCACTGCTGTTTCTAGGATCTTGGTAGCAATTAGGGTCCTAGACCTAAAAAGGGAAATTCTGTGTTTAAATGTCCATATCCACCTAATCCTGAGGCAGCTCAGTCTGTTCCCAGTGCTGCCTCTGAGCTAATATGTCATATTGAATGAGTTGCATCATTCTTCCAAACTGATGCTTCCCCTCTTTGTGCCTGAAACATATATACAGCATGAATCTTCAAGATCAAGTTTATTCCCTGTATTATGTTTTGTTTTCTTCATGGCAGCAGGTGATGGACAGAACACTTTGAGTTTACATCACTGTGTATACATAAGCTTCAGTGATGTTTAGTGCATTGCTGTTGCTCATGTGGAGTGACCAGATTCTATGATCTTCCTAAGTTCATCAAGGATCCAAGTGAGCATCACTTTTGCCCATTAGCAAGTGCATAGCCCATGATGCCAGTTCAGCGGGCTTTGGAGTCTGGGGAAAGAAATGTCAAGCACAAAAAAATCACCTGCTCTCCTTTAGAGAATAAGAAAAGCCTCTTTTCAGGGCTCTGTATGAAGTGTGTGAAGATGAATGTATTTCTCCTTGCACATGCCCTTGCTCTCCTCAGGGACTCCATTATTCTGCAGAATGCAGTAGGCTTGCCACGTGTGGTTTCTCCCACGGGCAACAATGGGTCACCCTCCAGTTTGCAGATGGCTGCATCCATCCCACCTGCCTGTTAGCAAAGCTCCTCTGCAAAGTGCTGTCATAACCTCCCTGACAGTTCTGCTTGTAATGCTTCAATACCCTACTCCACCCTGCCCCTCACTATTTCCCAAAGGGCAAAATAATGTAATTGGAAGCTGTCAGCAGAAATGATTGTGCAGCAGATGAAACAGAGGGATAGTGAGGATCTCAGGACTACTCCAGACTGCCCAGTAAAGTCCTGAATCCCAGTCCTAGCAGCAGTTTCTAACTCCCTTTTCTACATTGCATCCCTTGGCCTCTGGAAAGAACTGAACTAGACGTAAACTCTACAAGAGTAGCTGAGATTTGGATGGATAATGCACTTAGCCTTTGAGTCACTATAAAAGCTCTTTTCTATGTAAAAAAAAAAAGCTCATGAGTGAGTTAACAGAGAAACTTTTATACTGGAAAAGGCCGAACAGCTTTGGAAAATTAACTAATGATATCATTTTTCCCTTATTGTCCAACCACTTCAGCAATATTTCATCTTGCTGATTCTGACGGATGGCGTCATCACAGACATGGCTGACACCAGGGAGGCCATTGTCCATGCCTCTCACCTTCCCATGTCAGTCATCATCGTCGGGGTGGGCAACGCCGACTTTAGTGACATGCAGATGCTGGATGGTGATGATGGGATCCTGAGATCTCCCAAAGGCGAGCCTGTGCTTCGAGACATTGTCCAGTTTGTGCCCTTCAGGAACTTCAAACATGTAAGCTGACTTTTCCATCTATTCCACAGAAGGGTGAATATGTAGAACATAGAGTGAACAGTCCCAGAGTCTGGGCCTAACTTTATATGGGAATGAAGCGTTTAGCAAGTCTATGGCATTATTGTCTCAGCAATGGAGTAAAATAAAGGAATACAGAATGAATTATGCTCCATTAGTGAGATGATGAGGGGGAAAAGGAAGAGATAGGGCAGAATTCATGTGCTCCTTGTGGTGCCAGTCCTTACTTACATGTTCTCTTTGATTTTAGTTTGGTTTCCCTCCCTGAATTATTTTTCCTGGTGTACCTTTTCTATTCTCTTTGCATCTGTTCTATTAAGATGACTGAAGATGACTGTATTCTGACTTCCATGCCCTCATTTCCACAGGCAGTTGAACTGTGATTTTTGCCCACAGCGTTCCCCAGGAGGTTGTTTCCTTATTGAAATTTAGGTCCCTCAGTTCTCAAAGTCAGGATTATCCACCCACAGCATCCTGGTTGCCTCCAAACCATTTTTTCCAAGTTTTATCCAAGAACACAACCAAGAAAACAGTGTTTACTCAGAGCTTCCCTGGGCTCAGAGCCAGCTGTTCCTGTATTAGCTCAGCATGGTGTAGGAGACACTGTAAGAGAGGAAGGGACAGACCCAACATTCAATTGCTAAATTTGAAATAATGCCTTGGCCACGTACTTTTCTCCTTGGTTGCTTGCCCTACATTGCTCCCTTCCTTCTCTTCCTTCAGTTACATTCAAGTGGTTCTCCAGAGTGGTTTATTGCTCTCCTCAGTGTTTAGAAAGGATATTCTTGGTATTTGATTTGAAACTTTCTTTACCCCACAGTGCAACTATCTCATTCTTCTCCCGAGATTGCCCTTTCCAATCCATTCCCATACACTAGTGATCCTTAGATCTGAATATGTTACACAGAGGTTTTAAAGTCTGGATTGGTTTGGGTTTGCAGTGCTTGCATTTCTTCAGCTTCTCTAGGCTTTTTGTTAACACAGGAGGGGTTTTTCTGTTTGCTACTTTGAAAATACCTTCATTTTATTTTCCTCTCCTCAAGAGCTGTGATTTTTCCACACTTCAAAGTACATTTTTGCCCTATTTGTCTCCAGCTAATTTCACTTCTTTCACAAACTACTGAGGAGTAAGAGAAACAAACTTGTCCCTCTTCACCATGCCAAATGGCTGCAGATTTGCCACTGAACTGCAGATAAATACATCTCCACGCTGACAGTGCCACTCACCTGTCTGCTAGGAGGAAGTATGAACACAACCTGCCGATGACTTGTTGTTCTCCTTCATCAGATAATCACAAGTGTCTAGTGCTGCACTGTAGCCTATCGTGAAAGTGTGGAGAGGAAAGTTATTTATGGGCTAGCGCTAGACCTACTTTCAATTAGCTGAAAACACGTTTGTGCAAGGAAGTGGCAAAGCCAGCTACATTTGTTATTTTTTGTTTTATTTTGTGATTTTTTTATAACAAAGTTGAAATCATCCTTGATTGAATAGATTAACGCTGACAGCTGCAGTTCTGGGCCCTGTGTATATTGTGCCTCTGGTGTTAATTTGTGAGTGAGCCTACGTGTGATTTTAATTGCTAGCCCTGGTCAAATGACAAGCCTGTATTATTTTTAGCTGGTTTAGATTAACTTCCCCAGTACTGGGAGAGGATAGCAATCTTAAAAATTGATTGCTCTTATTAAATAATGATATTTTCCTCCCCCTTTCTCTCAGTTGCAGAAGTAATATAGATGTAGAGATAGATCATATGTTTGCTATATCAGAAAAGTCAATGTATCTTATGCAACTTGATATTTAGTCTTTTTTTTTGTGATCTTTCAGCATTTCAGCAAATGTCAGTGTAATGTATAAATGCCCATAAGAAAAGCCACTTCTGATTGAATTTCTTTATTGGCATATCCCAAATAATCTCTCTCTCTGAACAAAGTGACATTCACAGCTATCTTGCTCACTTATCCTCAGCACAAACAAAAGACCATGCCTTTTGCATCACCTAGTGAAATAATATGTGAGGTTTTGATTCAAACTTCATTTTCCCCACAGAGAAATGCAGATTTAACACATTTGGGAGATCTTCATCAGATTAGTTCTGGTCAAACACAAGAATTACCATAAATCAGCAGATTATATTTGACAGCTTTCAGTAAAAGATGTATTTAGTTATAAAATCACATCCCTTTTGTCAACATACCTTGTGTTTAGTTTTGATTTTTGGGTTGTTCAACTAATAAGTAGGAAAAAAAAAACCTAGCAGGATCTTTTTCTGAGACTGCAAATCAAGTTGTATAAGGTTTACAAGTTTTTCTGATAAATCAAGTATTTATTTATGCCTAATTCTGTGTTACCTCTACCACTGATGGAAGGAGAGAAGAAAATGTTGTTTCTGAGAAACTATTTTTTGTTTTGCTGGAACAGTAAACCAAAATTCATTTGGAGTCAACCCAAACAACATTTTTTTTCATTACTTCAATTCTCCAGTCAGCCTGGAACTCAAAATCTCATAACTCAAGAATACTTTATCCAAAAGCTGTCCCCATGAGAAAATTGAAAGGAGGGAGAAGGAAGTTGTAAAAATAACCTGTAGAGTGAATCCCTCTTATTTTTAAAGTTTGACTTCAGAGAGGGTTCTGATCCTGCACAGCACTCACACAGGCATTTAACACATTTCAATTAGAATCTCTCACACACCTAAATCTCATTCCTCCTTCAATGTTTTACAGGCTTAAGACCCAATGTAGACAGAAAGCTTTATTACAGGGTGTAATCTTCTGCATGATGTAGTGTATCAGGAGTACATCAGTAAAGCACCTTGCCTTTTTGAAACTCTAAAGGATATCTGTGAAGCTATCAAAATAATAATTGTAGTGATTGATGTCAAATCCTATAGTTGCAGATAAAACCAAGGTAACCATTACTGCTTAAGAAAAAAGTCCCATTGTATAGTGAGTGTCATGTGCAATTCAATACAGGGGAACATGACAAAGGAAAAACCCTTTCCTTGAACCCAAGTGAATTTCTTTTCTCTGTAACTGTCACCACCCCAGCAATGTGAATGTCCTTCACCTGAAACTGCAGAATAGCGATGCTCACAGTCACTGAAATGGAACTGAAGAAAATCACCTGTCTCAATCCATTCTCAGTCATATTTTAAATGCTGAAATTCTCTGCCTTTAAGATGCATGATGTATTTACTGTGCACAAATCTGATGCCGCAGGTAGGTTGTATTTCACTCTGCATTCTATTTAATCATAAAGGCTAACAACTGTGACTTAGTAACACATATATCACAAATAAGTGTGGAAAGCAAAGCTCTTAATCACTTCAAGGAGCAATGTTTTGCACAATGCATTGTAATTAAAGATTAAGCAGGGTGAAGCTATAAAACTGAATCAACAGTCATTTGTAATAGACACCAATTATCAACACGGGATTATTTTCCCACACTGGCTGATTCGATTGTTGTGTATTAGCCATCAGTTGAGAACTATGCATCTTGAGGTGTTTATTTCTAGGATGCTCTTCAAACATGGCAGTTACAGTGGAGAAAAATGTTACAGTAAAGCATTGACGTCCGAGTTAAAAGCCCAGCAAAGATAACCCTTACACAGCACTGCTGAAGTGGGGCTGGGTTTTGGCTCAGAAGTTACTGAGTCTGATTCTTACTTACACAAATGCTGCTTTGCACCATGTGGTCTAGAAATGAGATTGCTTTACCACCACAAAAGTATGTAAAGTACACATGTCTCAAATCATCAGACAGGAAATCATCCCTAATCCCGGGTTTTGGGATACTCTTTGTTAGAAAGAGCCGCAGGACCAACAGACATCACCAATACAATGAAACTCAAAAGCAACAGTTGTCCACATTCAGATTGAAGCACGAAGTCAAGCCAAGCTACCCCAGGGCAACGTTGCATGGGGCCATTTTTTACCTGTGAGCACAATAAATGTGTGAGCTTAAATCCCAGGCTTTTTGCTTAACATGCACGCTAGGAGGGGAGTTGCATAGCTCAGCTGACTCCTCAAGTGGAGGTGACTCAGCTGTGCATCTGAGCCCTGGCACAGCTTGTACTGAAGGGCCGAGTTTTGGGTCAGGAAGAATGGATGTGGCATCAGAAGAGAGGGGAGTGGTGGCAGGAGGGCGATGCAGACAGATAGATGAGTGTTGGCCTATACATGAGGACTACATGTGATCCAGAGAAGCTGGTGGCAAGTGCTCCTGCCCAGTAATTTTAAAGATAGAGCAGAGTAAAATTTCCGGGTTGCTAGGACTTGTGCATGCAGTGATGGCACAGAAATTTCCCCCCACTCCTGTTTTTACCCTTTATACAGGGTTGCATTTTTCGTAAGATGGCACAGAGGCAGACTAAGGCAAATAAAGCTTTGGCACACTGGGAAGGAGATTTAAAAAATAGTAATTCTGAATAGCAACATAGAAATCAGGCATTTGCCTGACTTCAAGGGGTATTTTCTGATGATTTCTGTGAAAACAGGTTTAGGCAAGACCCTAAACCATGCATTTCACTTTAAAGAATTAAAATAAATGGGTTCTGTTACTGTGTAATTTGCCTGCACAAATATTTTGGTATAAAATGTCACAATAGCAAAACAGCAGTTCATTTTATCTGTTACTAACCACATAGGTGACTCAAAATACCAAAATACAAGAAATAGTTTCGCTTCTGGTTTTTCTAGCGTTATCTTTGTATTTTAGTATTGTGATGTTTGATACTGGAATACATAATACCCCAGGGGCTTCCTGCACTAGCTTGCTTATGAATAGTTTACCATGTACATCCTGTGAAATCCTAATTTCACTGTATTATGCTGTCGTAGCATAAGGTCACCAGCACATGAAATAGAACAGGGCAATAAACACTCAATGCAACTACTTTGTGACATGGTAATTTCAAAACCTGACTATGAATGTACCAGACAGTGAGGAGGGAAGTGTTCATGAATGTGGGTAAATGTACTTGGTATGCACAAGAATCCTGACCCAGCCACCAATTGAGTTCCCACGCAACCTCTGAGCTGCGGTGTGAGATCTGTGTGTGCTTCATCTGGAAATAAACACATTAGTTTGAACCTCTCAAAGTGATGTTTAAGCACTTGCATTTTTATTGCATTTTTGTGGTAAGACCCAGGGGGAACACAGCAGGGCAGACTGGCTCCAGGGGCTTGGAATCAGCTCTACACAAAACACTTGGAATCAAGCAAATGCAAAACACAGAGCAAGAGGGTGCTATTGGGCTGCACAGGAAAACAGGAGTCCAGTTTTGTCACTGCCACATTCAGAGCCTGAGGAAAATCCTTGCAGCACATGCAGTAACAGTTGCCCACAAAATACCCAGAGCCCCCCTTCTGCTTAAAATGAAGCACTGTCAGGGTATGAGACAGCAACTCTGTGTTATCAATGGAGGGCATGGTTTCTCCTTGCACTGAGGGACAGCCCTCCTCCCTGCTTGGGGTGAAAGTACTCAGCAGCCATCTCCACATTTCAGGGTCAGCAGTTCTGAAGTCTAGTTGACACCCACCATTTATACACTACAAGAAGAGCTTTAAAGCCTCCACAAAGCCTAGGACTGAAGCCTAGGACCATGGTTTAATTCCAGTGAAAACAAAGCAAAGTTCATTGAATTAAAAACTTCCTCAAACATTAAAACACCAGGCTGGATCCTGAAGAGCAGAATGGTGATGAAGACTTTCATTTTACAGTGATATCCATGCATGTTTGATTTGAAGCTCTGCAGTGTTCCTCACTAAGTACCGATGAATGGAGTCTCTGCAGTCTCTCATTGCGATATGGTGCTCTCCCAGACTGCAGGGAAGTTCAGTTACTCTGAACTTAACACAGTACATTTAAACAGTCCAAATAGGCCTTAAAAACATGCAGAGCACTTTTGGCTTTAATATTCTTCCAGGCAGCTACAGCTACAAGCCCAAACTGACTCGTAAAATGAGTTTCCAGCAATAGTGCCCCTCACTTCGAGTCCTATTTGCCTTCCATTTCTGTACCATCCTTCCTACCTTGATCTTGTGGCACAAATACATTTGAAACCCCATGGCATTTCTAGCAGAGAGACAGGTTAACGCTTATGTTTTCTACCATTTCCTGCAGGCATCCCCAGCTGCTCTAGCAAAAAGCGTTTTGGCTGAAGTTCCAAACCAAGTCGTGGACTATTACAATGGCAAAGGGATAAAACCAAAATGTATGTCAGAGTACGAGTCTTCCAGGACACTAGCTCCATGAACCTGCCTGCACTCTTTTACAAAATAAACAACAGAAGCTACTGTCTACAACTACTGTTCTTCAAAATGAAACAAACAAAGGAAAAAAAATAGCACGTTTTGGTGATTTTTAACTCAAATAACCGATTTTTTTTTTTGCATGTGTAGCCTAAAGGCTTGAATCTGTTAAGCAGTTGTATTGTTGAAAACTTTTTATGAGGAAAAAATATCCAGGAGAAAAAAAAAAAAAACCAAACAAAAAAGTGAACTCTTTCCAGCATGTCGCCTTGAAATCAAGTTATCTGTATCTGTTTTTTATACAGGTTTGTTGAAATTTTGCTAAATTTCTTATCTTTACACTGTAAAGCATTTTGAAATATTTACGGAGAGTCGATAGCCAAAATGTCTTTGGTTTAATCTGCTATGAACTGAGAGATTTTTCAAAATGGCAGATGCATGAACTGTATTTTGCATGTTTAAAATAAAAACAACACAGTTTTGCAGTTGTTGTCTTTATTTCTCTCCCTGCCAAAAGGCTGCCTGCTTTCAGCTTCTGTATTCCAAGAAAAAGGTAATAAAGCATTTCAAGGGATACCTGGCCTGAAGCATAGGCATTTCTGATTTTAACAGGTTATGACATCGGTGCCCAAACATACCCACTCAGTCTGTAGCCTGAGTAATTTCTCAAAAGCCTGACACCTCCAGCTGTTATGAAGGGTTCAGACTGCAGCTGTAAACAGATCTGGCTTGGAGGACTCGATCCATCAGGATTGCATGTCTGAAAATACACCTACTTATTCCAAACGACTTGTCTGGCTTTCAAATTAGCTGTATTTTGGCTTCTCCAATTTATAATCTCTTATGTTTGGGAGTTCTTATTTTGTTTCATTTGTGGTTTTTTAATCTCATACCCAATGTCCAACTTTGTGTGATGTGTCTTCCAAAAGAAATGTGGCATGGCCTGATTTCCTGACAACCAGTAATTTGTAACTTCATGCACACACAGATCGTTTGTGTTTGACAGAAAAACTGGTTTTGTACCAAAAGAGTATTCAAGCCACCTTTTTGTTTTGTTTTGTTTTAAAATAGAGGACACAGTGATTAATCTTTCCATTGAAATGGTCAAGTATAAAAGTGAAGAAATGAGATCATAACTATTTTTCTATAGCGTTCGAATTTTGGCTTCTTAAATTGCTAAAAGACAACAGCGAAAGATGTGATTTTTTAGAACTTAAGGACGAAATTTGACCAGAAATAATGTGTGTGGAATTGTCCAAAGGACATGGCTTTGGACAAGTTGTGCTTCCTCTGAATTGAAAAACATTCTTACAGCTAGTTCCAGAAGAAGCTGTTTGAGGCTAGTGCTGACTTTTTTGGAAAATCTCACCTGTGAGCAAGGGGGTTTGTTTCACACAGGAGTTTTTGAATGACTTGGCAGGTAATGTAGAACTCTAGCTCCCTGATTCTCTTTTAGAAGTAACTTCCATGGGATCAGCTTTGATTGATGATTTTGTACCATAAAATGAAGGCAATGGGATAGCCAAGATGCATGGGGCTGCCGTCCCCAGCACTTTCAGTTCTGCTCCATCTATATCCTGCAGAGCAATTGTTCACGCTTGCTGGTAAAAAATCCTTCAGCTGATCAGACATTGAACAGCAGCCAGGATTCCCTGGTCGTAAGTAAAATTGTCGGAAAATGTCCTGACTGATAGATCTCAAATCCACATTTCCATTTAATGGCTGACCGTTCATTTGAGACCTTACCCCAGCAGGCTGCACATCTCTCACTCTGCAGGTGTATTTCAGCCAAAAGCTACTAGGATTTTCCCTTATATCTCATATACCACTCAGTCAAAGTACCTTAATTATCTACAACATCTCTAGTTTCTTACTCCAATTTTTCCCCCTTTTTCTTTCCCTCCCTGTTCTCAGAAGGAGCATTTTCTAGCTGTTAAAGCATGTGACTGAAAAATCAGCGACTCTATGTTCTTTATCCCTTCAGTATCTTATTTTGTAATCTTGGCCAAGTTGTTTAACTTTCCTGCACTTCAGATTCCTCATCTGTAAAATGAAAGTCACTGTCTTGATTCATAAATATCTCACAATGGTACTGGGGGACTTTAATATTAGAGAAGTGGTTTGAGATCCTCAGAGGCATGACAGTGTTCTTGACACATGAAGAGGATTGGTTTACCCTGGGGCATGGGATGTAATGTACAGCTAAGGAGGGGATAAGCCCTTTCTTTATTATTTGCCAGACTGAAGGAAAGTGAAAGAAAGCTTTTAGGAAGAAAAATCAGGAATCAGATAAACTGTTCATCTGCTACATATGATCTTTGGATAAACTGATTTTTGAAGTGTTGATGGTTACATAGAATTGGGCAGTTACAGGTCTTCATTAGCAGAGCTGTTAAAAGGTGCTTTTTGTAGCACCACATAAAATGTAGAGAGAAGAGTTTATTGTGTGCTGAGCTATATAAATCAGCAGTCATTTTCGTGTATGTGGGTGGTCTATATGTGTCTCCAGAGAATCAGAGTTGCTGCAGATCTTTCCATTTACTTTACACAATCCAGATTATAAATGTTGTCTACTTACAAACAAATCATTATCCGTGGTAACACAGAACTACAATTCTGTAGCAGCCCTAAAGGTACTTGAAAAGACACCTCCATGAAAATGAAAAATCAATTGGAAATCTCCTTCAATCTATACAGATCCCAGTATGTAAAAACAAACAGGTAGTGATGTGGCAAGGCAGTGTAGGGGAATGCACAGAAGACAAAAACAGCCATACGGTAAAGGCTTTCTTAACCAGGCTTTGAATGTTATTTCCATTGCTCCAAGTTACTCAGAGCAATAAGACAGCATGGGCTTTGTGCAGGGTAATATCATTAAATATGTGAATATATCTCCGAAATGGCACTTTTCCTCATGTTTTATCTGCTTAGGGTTTTAGCAAGGCCATTCTGCCTTTAGGCTCAACCGCTGTCAATTCCTCCCATAGATTTTATTCATGCAAATTCAGGCTTCTATTGCCTTTTGATGGGCCATTGCAAATTCTGAAAACTCCTTTAAAATAAATTATACGTTGTCCTTTTGAAGTAATTGCTCATCTGAAATATCATCTTTGCCAACTGCAATCCTGCCTTCCTTTTTACTGTCTCTCAGATCTGATTCAAAACCTCAAAGTCTCAGAATACTCAAAGATATTCATGATCCCCCATTAGCCCAAAATACATTAACTCCATAATTTTGGAGACAGACACTGAGCTGAGTTACATTTTCAGCTGTGTATGGGAAACTAAGTCTACAATCGTTTTTAAAAGCTCTAATACACTGGTAATTGCTTATTGCTCTAAGGTAAAACCTACCCGTGTGAAGTTCTTGTCATGATAAGCAATGTAGTGTTCTCTAGCATTTGATGAAAGAATATACAGATCTGAAATGAAAATTAAATGATACTAATAGTATTGCTTTAAAATGTGCCTGTTCTTTCAGTCTCCAAATATCAAAGGTACACAACTGATGACAGATGACAGTTTTACAGTTTGAACTATTAGAGACCTGCGGAGTGCTATGTGGAACAGGGGTCTAAGCCAAGCTTGCTACAGGTTGCAGAGGTGACTTTCTGACAAACACACAGGTGGAAGGCTGCAGTCCTGAGCAGATTTGCATGACAGAGGCCTGCAGCTCTGCAACCCTCAAGTACATCCCTTGGCTTTACTCACACACCAAATACTGTGAGAGAACGGTGTGTGTTTCAGTGAGATAATAACGAGTCTCACTTACTGCAGTAAGGTTTTTGCTGGTGAGTTGAACAGAGCTACCTCCTCCAGCTTGGCTCTCTGGCTGCACAAACAGGACACGGCTTACTCCCAGAACGAATCCAACTGGTTACTCTGATTGACCTTTCTCACTTTGAATTATGGGTCTTGCAGTCATCATAGAATCATAGAACCACAGGGATTGGGAGAGACCTTTAGAGATCAACCAGTACAATCCCCCTGCAGAAGCAGGTCCACCTAGATCAGATTGCAACAGAACACATACAGGCGAGTCCTGAAGACCTGCAAGGAAGCAGCCTCCACATTCTCCCTGGGCAGCTTGGGCCAGGGCTCCCTCACCCTCACAGTAGAATAGGTTTTTCTTATGTTTAAATGGAACTTTTTGTGTTCCAGCTTCACCCATTATCCCTTGTCCTGTTGTACCTGCTATGTAAATCTAAATCCATCCCTAACCTTTCCAGAGTGAAAGAGGTACTAGACAAACTCCCTTTAGTCCAAAGTAGTAAGGGCATTTAAGGCACAAAGCATTGGTACAGTTACATTCTTTTTTTTTTTTTTTTGGAGTGGGAAGGATGAGCTGCAGGGCTCCCAGGATAAGGTTACACTCCTTGGGTAGTTTTTTTTCCCCTTTATTTACAGGAATTGCCAGTTTGCCACAAGGAAAATAAAGTTTATAGCACCATCCATCCTCCTTCACTCATAGGTCTTGCTAGTACCTGCAGCCCTGGGCTGAGGAGTTGCACTTTACCAGAGGCAATTTCAGCAGAGAGCTGTATGAGCGATACCAGCCAGCCCAGCAGCACGTTTGTTTGCAACATTCACTGCACTCACACCCACTTTTTTCTCTTTTTCCATTTTCATTACATAGCTGGGGAGACCCTCCAAACTGAAACCTAGGTGACTCCTCTCTAGTGAAGGCTGCCAGTCCAAAAGTGTTTCCATTTCCTTATTCCTTCAATTCCAAGGACTACCCCAGGCAGCAGACTGGCAGGGAAGGTTATTTTGTAATGGGCACTGTTTATTTCTCTTCCTTCTCTTCAAAACAAAAAAAAAAAAAAAAAAAAAAAAAGAAAGTGCTAGAAATTTCTACTGATGTGCAGAAAGCCATTTTACTGCTGTGTTCAGGAGGGCACTTGAATTCTCATCCCACTGATTAAAGCAGGTAGCTTGCAATGTGATTGCATTCAGAGTTGCAACCATCTTACTGTGCATACATAAAAAGGAGAAAAGAAGCACGGCACTAAAACTTTTCTCTCCCAGATGTGTGCACTCCCATGTATTACTTCCAAGTTACTGGTATGTGAAGTCCTATGTCACCTCAGCTGTGCAGCATGCTAGATGAGAAGAGCATCACACTGTGGCAAGAAGGCTAGCCAGCATCAAAACAGCCCTCTTCTCTAGGCGGGAACATCCATCATGATTTGGCAAGTCACTTAATCTTGCTGTGTGCCTTGGTTCTGCATTTTTAAAATGAGGATAAATAGCATTTTGCTACTTCCTGGTGCCTTTGCTAAGGTAAGCACCATTATAGGGCTGTCACAGTGCTTAGAAACTAGGAGGTATCATTTTTAACACTTCTAGATCCTTTCTTCCTCCTGGTATAGAAGACTGTCAGAGCAGCAGCATAAGCTACTGATGGACTCCACTAGAAAACACATCTACATGAAATTTAGCAGCAGCCCTGTGATGTTGCTGTTCCTGATAGCAGAGATGACTAACCAGCTTCAGAGAGGGAACATCAGTTGGACTGTGATCTTCAGAGATACATTTCTGAATACATTGTGTGTTTACTTCTTAAAAGGACAAGAAGTAAACACAAGGACAAGGGGTGTGTGTGAAAGCTGCTAGTAGTTTTCTGGATCACAGTTTTGGGTGTTAACACCAAAATTCTGCTCGGTTACCCGCTCTAAGGTGCCTGCAGCCTCTCAGATCTAATTAGCTGGCTGCAAGCCTCAAGTACACTCCCCACACACATGTACCACAGTGGGGAAGAAAGCCAAGCTGCAAGGTAAAGGGCAGAAATGATGACAGGCTTCATCTGACCACACTGATCAGTTATGTACCTTTAATAAAGATACCAGGTTGCCTCGAAACCCCTTGCCTGGCCCACTTGCTTTACCTGTAACGTCACTGGCTACAATACTAGATATACTTCACATAAATGTTGACCCTCACATTCATGGCCTACCCACTCACATGGAGCACTTGCAGTTAAGCCCTGCACCCTGCCGCAGTTTGACAAGGCAAAGATGACACTTCTGCCCAAACCCCTTGGCATCTGCTCAGTGCCTTTGTGCTAGCAGAAACTTTTGAATCCTTGCAAGGATCCTGCAACCTTATGTGCCCAAGTAGTGCTTGCCAGCTGCTGACACTTTCCCTTATAGACTGTTATTTCTTGGATTTCACCGGCTTACAGCTGGGATGGAAGTAGGAGAGTGATGGCAGATGCCATCAAAAGTGGGGTGAAAGGGTATCCGTGGCAACTTCTGCATGTCCTCTCCCATTGCCCTGGCACCTCAGGAGCAGCCGCAGCTGTGGGGCGGTTCTGGTGGGATGGACCACACGTGTTGCAGCCAAAGCACCTTTGCGTCCTATTGCTGAACTATACAGTGTAGTGTGTAATCCATCCCACTGACATTCAGTGCTTCCATTGTCTTAAGGAGCAGAACACAACATAAAGTTTTTGAGCCTTCAAAGAGTCGTGTCATTTGACAGCAACCACCCACCCGACAGTCTGCCATCACTGTTTAAGAAGGGAAATTTGTAGTGTGTAGGATGGTATGGGTGGGAAAAGATAAAGGTGACCACAGTCATAGAAGGAGAAAGGGAAGAGGAGTGCCAGACCACAGACTTCCCTGCCACCTGCAGGGAAAGAGCAGGCTGTGTCCCCCATGGAGGGCAGTGGCAGGACTAGCTGTTGCCAGCAGCTCTGGGAAGATCCTGTGCCAGAGGGGGTGAGTGTTGTGGACTCCCAGCCAGAGGAAGCAGAGAGGAGCAGCCCTCAGGATGAATGCCCACCAACCACAGTGGCTGCTCAGCCTGTGATGGACCCTGCGTTGGAGCAGGGAGGAGCAGCCACGAGCCCACCTGCCCTGAGGAGAGACAAACGGCAGGAGCCATTGGGAAAGGACTGACTGAAACTCCCATTCCCTGTCCCCTGAGATGTTCAGGACAGGAGGAGGTAAAGATACCAAGATCAGGGCTCTGGGAGGGGGAGGGATGGGAGAAAGGGGATCTTAAAGGGCTGGTTGTACTTTTCATCATCGCCCTACTCTGTAGTGTTTACGGTTAGGTATTTCTGCTACGGTTTTGGTTGGTGGTGGATTAAATGAAGTTTCACTTTCTTCCCCAAGTTGAGTAGCCTTGTCTGTTTCGCCCAGGACCATAACTGGTGAGTGAGTCCTCCTTGTTCTTAGGGGATTCCAAAGGCCCTGGGTACTTTCCTCTTCTAGGTGCTATTGGGAGGGGGAGGTGTGAGAGTGGCTCATAGTGGTTGGTTGTTCCTAGATGTGCCTGAACCATGACAGTATTGCCTGATGTCATCTAAATGGTCAGCTCTTCTATTTAATACAGCTGAGAATAATTTTAAGTACTTATCACTTTGTAAGACACCTTGAAAAAGAGCTATTCTTTAGTAAGTCAGCAGTGATTTGACACTGAGTGTACTTGGTATATCTTAAATTCGTGAATCATAAACCTCTTGTTCTTAATATCTTTTTTCTTTCCAGAGAGTCTAGATTCTCTGCTGTGGAAAGTTAAGCATTTCTAGAAGTTCCTGCAAAACAAGGCTTTACTTCTGTGGTCTTGTTAGTTAAATCTATGATTCTAAATCAAATAAATTATATTTATGCTGCTGTGGATCTAATTCATTAGAAGCCTTGAAAAAGACACAATGCTTTTCAATTACTGCTAAACTTTTTGAAAGCCATGAAAAAGCAGTGATCTATTTATGTACATTGCAATTGATTTATTTCCCTTTTCTGATCTTAGAAATCTTCATATATCTCTTGTTTATATGATGTACCTGTAGAGATACTAGTTGGCAGAAGATAAAATGCAGACCCAAGAGTTTTAAATTAATTTACAGAGAGTTAAAATGTTAGTCTCAAGATAAAAGCATAGTATGATATATCTGTTTCTCTGAGTGATGTTGACAGTCTGTAATCACTTTCTGTGCTTGGCTGATCCTTGAGTATTTTAAGATCACTTGTTTTTTTATGGCTGCTCTTTGTTACAGAAATCAGAGTCTGCACTGGGAATTTTTAAAGAAGATGAAGTACCATGGAAGCAGAAAACTAATGTAAGCAAGGATGCCATAATTAAACCAGGTAGTCTTTTTAAGCTACTTAAAATTATATGCATAATCTTCTATCATCTGCCTCTTGTAGACCTAAACCAAGTTATTATGTAATTTCATTTTTATTTTGTATGGGAATTGACAAATTCTTCTTTCTTTGTCATTGAGCAAAAACAAACTTTTTTCTCAGTAAAGCTCATTTTCTAGTTTTCCCTTACTTCTCAGAATTGTTTTCCCTTTTCCCTGGATGTTATGTTTCCATGATTATAAAACAGGCCTGATCTGAACTTGCTAATGTGCTGTTAGGACTGTGATTCTGCACGCGTTGTCTGGCACACATACATAGACAGCATGGAAAAGCTTGAAAAGCAGCTTGTGAAAGAGGTGCTCAAGCTTAGCACAGGCAAAGAAGTCTATAATGCAGCATCTGTGGTATGCAGAAGTGTGGAATAAATGCTGAAAGGCATCAATTCCCAGAAAGACTGCTTAATTTTGATGTGCTGAAGAGAGATGTGGAGATGTATCATGTGGACCAAAAGAAATGCAAAAAAAAGATAGTGAATACATTTATCAGGACAACAGAGCTGTCGCATTCCCTTCTCTGTTTACTCTCCTGTTGGGGCTTATCTCCTTGCCAGCAATGGCTAATGATCTTTAACGTGGGAGGAATGATTTCCTCTCAGACCACCTCAAATGCCAAATTAAAGCTCAAGTGGGAGAGGATGTCCAAAATAAAACCTGGCATCTTGAGGCAAAGACTAGCCATGCCTTTTCCGTTGCATCCATGATTTCCACTGCCCCAGAGAACTGAGAATTCCTGTCTCTGTATCACAGTGAAGTGTATTTTTGTTGTGTTGCCCTACAAAGATAACATTTTCCACTTGGTGCTTTATTTTTTTTTTGTGTAATGGAGATACTACTCAACTGTTCTGATTGAAATATCATCCATTGTAATTGTCTCATATATGTTTAATACTTTCAAATGTCTAATTCACAGGGCTTTATATATCTATATGGGGAAACAGACCATATCAGTTCAGCTGAGTAGTCGGTTCTAACATAGCTACACCTGACAACACATATGAGGGGACACTATTGACAAAAAGAGGTGGAGGTGTTGATTTGAATTAGTATTTTCCTTTGTTAAACTTTCCTGTGTAATGCTTAGGTCAGGTGCATTTCTCATTCAGCTTCTCACTTGCATTCAGTAAATAGCTTATAAGAGACAGTAGCTTGTTTGGAGAGCAAAGCACGGTGTCGTTAGGAATACAGTCGGTCCATGTAGCCTGTGTCATACCTTAATACAGAAAAGCTTTTGTTTGTTCTTGTCCTGGGTTTGGCCAGGATAGAATTAACTCTCCCCAGCTGCTGCTGGGGGGGTGTGGCCAGGCTATTCAATCCCATGTGCCATCATGCTCNATTGTTCAGTTAGGGCTAAACCACCACACTTCTAGAAGTATTTCAAGACCTAGGAGGGGTTTTTTTTGGCAATGTAAAAAAGTACTGGTAAAAAGCCACAGGGTATTGCTTTGTATCTTTCTATATGTATTTGAAAATACTAGGAAGCTAAAAACATACTAGATTCTTGGTCATATTCAGTGAATCCATCATGTCTTTTAATTTAGTATTTCTAATCTGTTTCCTCCAGATATTTGTACGCCCTGTTTTCAGAAATCATCTATTTTGTTTGTGCTACTGATTGTGGTAGTGTAATCCTACAAGTGAAAGAAAAGTTCTTCAGCTAAAGAGAAATCATTTTATCATGAGTTTTCTGTTAATATGATCCTCTAATCATTCTAGTCTTTCTACATTTAGGGTTTTTTTTTTAACCTGTTTCTTTGTCTTTAATTCCAATTTCTACTTTTAATGTTTCCTTTCTTCTTGATTTCCACTTTGCTGGAATGCTGCATGTGTGATATTCTCTTAACTCTTGGGCAAGAATTAAACTATTTTACTACACTTCTGCCATCCTTGGTCACTCTACCTGTAAGTACAGATTTCACAATGTTACAAAAATATCTAGGAAATGCTTCAGTGAAGGACAAAAAAAAAATCATCTTGGGGATGATTATAGCATTTAGCTATAGTATTTGGTCTGCACTGTGAAGGGGAAAGTGAGAATGCACTTCATGTTAGACTTGTGTTCTGAAGACCCAGCTTCTCTCTGCTGAACAAAGGAAATCTGGGGAGATTTGATCCACAGATTGATATGAGCCTTTGTACGTGACTCTCTAAAGTCCTGTTTTCAGAAGTGAGGTAGGCACTAGAAAGCTACTAAGCTAGTGTCATTTTGAAAAGATACCTAAGGGATATAATGCTGCATTACAGTAGGGAACGCTGCTTGAGTTCCTTTCCTTCTTCCTGCAACTTCTGTTTTACTAATTCAAACAATTCTCGGCTTAAAAGACAGTAGTTCCTAAAAACTTACCGTTATTGCTAATGCAGTATTCTGACATATTTTTATCTGAACATACACTTTACATTAAGATTGTCACTGATTTTGTTTTACTGGAGGAACCAGAAGTGTGCAACACTTGGAATGATATGTATGAAAACAATAGTGCTGTTGTTAGTAGCATAATTATTCTGGTAAAAAAGGAAAGGAAGCTCATGTCACCTCAATGATTGGATAATACAGTGGACTGTAAAAGGTAATTTTTAATCAGCTCTTAATGATGAGCAAGATATCCTTTTGGGTGGTTCCTTCTGCTAAGACATGAATCAAAAATATACTCCTTAGCTAGAAAAAGCTTGCTGTTTTTTTGTCATAGCTTGAACAAAGTACTTGCACTACATTTCAGAAGTCTTGGTTAGCATCTTAACTTGGTTACCAAAGTGTAGGGTGTGAGAGAAAAAGGTCTGCTTTATTAATGAACCATCAGAACAGGGAGATGAGAAATAAAACTGAAACTTAAAATACCTCCCCCCACCCCTTGCTCTTCCCAGCACTCTCCCTCCTTCCCCCCACCAGCAGCACAGGGCATGGGGGATGAGAGTTACAGTCAGTTTGTTACAGATGGACTTTGCTGCTGCTTCATCTCAGGGTGAGGCCTCCTCACACTTCTCACTGCTACAATGTGGGGTCCCTCTCATGGGAGACAGTCTTCCACAAACTTCTCCAACATGGGTTCTTTCCACGAACTCCCAGGTCCTGCCAGGACTTGCTCCAGGGTAAGCTTCCCGTGGAGTCACAGCCTCCTTCAGGCATCCACCCGCTTCTGTGTGGGGTCTTCCATGGGCTGTGAGTCGGTTTCTGCTTCCCCTGTGGCCTCCAGCGGCACAGCTGCCTCACCATGGTCTTCACCACAAGTCACAGGGGATTGTTTCTCTCACGGCCTAAGCACTCTTCTTCTCCACTGACCTTGGTGTCTGTGGAGATGTTTTCACATCCTCCCTCTCTGTTGCTGCTGCAGTTTAGCAACTGTGCAACAACTTCTTCCCCTTTTCAAATACGTTATTCACAGAATTGTTACCTCCATCACTATGGCCAAGACTGGGTCAGGTGCACGGTCCAGCTTAGAATTGATTGACATTAGCCCTGTCAGCTACAGAGGAAGCTTCTGGTACATCTTTGTTTAAAGAAGCCACCCCTGTACCCCTTCCCTGCCACTCCACTACCAAAAACCTGGCCCAGGCAAAACCACCACACCAAGTCTTTGGTCACAGAAGATATCTGTGTCACTGGAAAGAGCCAGAAATAGATAAGTGTCTATTGCATAAATGATCAACCACTAGCAACGCTATCTTGTGATATAATTGCTCCTTTTTGAACGTATCTTACAGCATTTGCTATGCATTTAAGAAATGTTTCTCTTGCAAGTATTAACTATTTCTTGTATTTCTATATTTTATCCAAAAGTACAATTTTACAGTATTCCAAATTGTTCCTGTATAGAAATGAACAATCTGAATGACATATTGGTTTCATGATGTCAGGGATTTATGCTTCTTGATTACAGTTGACATGTACTGTTGTCTTTTGAAGTGGTTGCTTTTGATGGTTATGTGTTTTTTCTCTGAATTGCAAGTACAGTTCTGCAGCTAAAGAATTAATCATGTCCCCAGTCTGCTCTCTCTGGTAACTTCACAGCTGTTGTTATGCAACCCACTTGCAGTTGGTTCTAGAGAGTTTGATAATTCCTTATTCCAGTCAGAGGTGCCAAAAGTAGTCTACTTGGAAAGTGTGGCCAATAATAAATAGTTTCAAAGAAAAAAAAATAGCATTTTGGCAGAATGGATGCGAGTTTTCCTATAGCTTAGTTTCTGCCATGTATTTCACACTTATTAATCCAGTAGCAATCCGCAGATATAGAAAAAGATAAATGTTGAGCCTCTCTTAAAGCATGAGTAGTTTTTCAAAGTGTTTTTTAACTTACACTGCAATCTTTTAAAGTAAGCTGATTCATGAGAAACTGGTATAACAAAGCCTTGCATCCTTTGGATTTCTCTCTTGTGGTCCTGATCCAAGGTAATCCTGGTCCTCCCTCCCACAAATGCCTTCAGATCCCTGTGTTTGGCCAGAAGGTTCTAATGCTTGAACTAATAGGACCATGACATCGCAAAGTGCATTAGCAGAGAAAGGATTTCTGTAAGTTGGTGGAAAAGGATCATCTTGTTTAATTAAATAATCAGTGCAGCCATAAACCCTGTGGTCAGACATTTCCTGTTGGAAATGGACAGTGCCGATTTAAATACACTTTAATTGGCTTTTCTTTTGTGCAGCGGTGAGGCATTTTTTCCTATTGAGTTGTTTCCTGCAGTAAACAAAGAGTTCCAAAGCCAGTAATACCGTGATATGCCTCAAAGATTTAAGGGGTGAACTCTGAAAAAGATATTTTATTTATTGTTGTGGTTTAGACCTTATTTGTCAGATGAGCACAGATCAAGAGAGTGAAGTATTTTCACTACTCTCAAACTGTTTCGAAGAGATGAGTCTGTAGTTTGGAAAACAAATATCCCTTGGTTTATTTTTATGCTAGTCTAAACAGCCACCTCTTTCCTCACTTGATTCTTGGGGCCTCTCATTAAGTTCTTTATTAGACAATTGCTTTTTGGTCAGGTTTTTTGTCTCTTTGTTCTACTGTCCACTTGGTGACATCTTCATTGCAGTACCATGTTTTGAGGACCATCACAGCAAGAAGCATTTTATGTTAGTCTTTTTGGCTATTTGATTCTCTTCTGGTGCTTCTTATTCCGTAAAGCTACCTTTAAGTGTTGCACAAGAAGAAGTTTGTAATCTAAAACCCAAATGTCCTCCTGTCTGCTGAGCTTTGCTAAAGGTAAAAAGATCATGAGCCTCACTGAAATTATTGGTTATCTCTAGAAACCTTAAGTCTAACGAACCCAGGTTTATTTTCTTAATTGTTTTTCTTTTTAGAATTGGTAAAGGATTTCAAGGTGTGATGAAAAGGTGAGGATCTAAAGGTCAGCCTGTGAGTCACAGCCAGACAAAAACTGACATCCTGGAGCAATATCTACCAAAGAGAGGATTCTTATTTCCTGTTTAAACATTCTTCAGGATTTTTAGAACTGCTCAATAAACATGAACTGTTTCACAATAGCTAGCTGTGACCATCTAGTGTGAGGCAGCAGAGAATCCCAGCTAAAGGAGGTTCAGAAACATGTATAAAGAGCAATTCAGACAGCTCTTCTTATGCTTCCATTTATGAGTACTCCATATTGCTGTTAAATGAGTAAACATTTCAACTGAGCAAATTGTGCTGTTTTGTAGTATAGCTGAGAGAAATAGTCTTAAGGCTTCAAAGAGTTCTAAGAATCTTTTCTCACAGCATTTATAGGTTGGAAAGGATTTACCTGTTATTTTATGCTGCAGATACCACACTATTCTTTGGAACCTTAGTTGCTTTTATCACTTTGCCTGGCTTGTGTAGCTGCCTAATGAACTTTGATACTCAAAATATCTTATTGGCTTCTAGGTATTTTTCAGTATAGTACAGAGCAATATTTTAAAGTTTTGAACTTGTTGTGGTTTTGGCCAGCCAGGAACAAAGAGCCACGAGGTTGTTCATGAGCTTCTCCCTCTCCCAGTGGGACAGGGAGAGGAATGAGAGGAAAGGGAGGGAAAAACCCCATTTGTGAATTGAAATAAGAACAGTTTAATAGACCAACACAAGTTAACAAGAAACAGTTATAACAATAACTGAAAGGATATACAAAGAAAGTGGTGTGTGGTGCAGTTGCTCTGTGGAACAAATTCATTTAAAACTTTGTATAAAGGTTGCCCAATATTTAGGCTGAACTAAGGGGCCTTTTCTAAGCTAGCTTCATCATACAGAATTAAGACCAACTGAGTCACAGTACTAAACCTGAATTGTCTGTAATTTTCTTAGAAATCAAAAATTTAAGAAGGATCACTAATGCTCAAGAGAATAGTAAAAGCAAAAAGGCACCAGACAATGAAGTTAAGAGTAACGGAGACTGTAAAAGCATACAGTACTGAGTTATAGTCTTTCATTTCAACTAGAAAATTAATTCTACAGCTGTCACTGTTTTCTCTGAAGACTGAAGAACATAAATATTTGAACACAGAGCACTTGTTTTAGCAGATGATATTTATCATTACAAAATAGTCCCTCTTTCCTTTTCTTCATATTAGAATTTCCTTAGTAGTAAAGCTGGGTGTAATTTCACAAGGCACATCAAATGGGTAATAGTACTGGATACAGGTATGATGAAAAGGAAACCAGGTGAAAGGTTACAATAGGGCAAAAAGAGTGCCTCAGTTTTTATTCTCCACCTCAGGTACCGTTGTAATCTTCCATTGTTCAGTACAGAATCCTGTCCCTAGGAATTCATTGCAGGTGATTTCCTGAAATTATGATTTTAATATGAGTTTAAAAAAAAAAAAAACAACACAAACCATTCTTAATGAATAAGAGTGCAGGAAACTGGGACAAATCCCTTGATAATTCTATAGAACTGAAAATTATTGCACTTATTCCAGCCTTTTCTTTTTCACCTTTGTTTTCCAGGTTATACCTAGTCAGACAAAAATGGGATACAGAAACTAAGCAGTAACAAGGGATGTAATTAAAAATTCTGTTCTCAAAAATACATTCTTTCAAAAGTCTGGTTTATGTCAGTATAAAAGTCGTGGATTAGGGAGATAGGAGAAGCTACAGCACATCTCGATTTTTTGATAGCCTTTCAAGGCAGAACTCTTCTGGAGCTCTGTGGTGGCATCCACAAGTAGTTTAGGCAAGTTTCCAGTTGCTCCAGTTTCCAGTGATGTAGGTGAGAGTCTTGTGTTGACAGGGGTTTTAGTCAAAAAAAAACCCCATACTTTTCTTGATTTTTCACAAAGTGGAACTGAGATGAATGCAGATTTTGCTCTGAATCTGTAGACGTTAAGCAAAGCTTGAATCCTTTTGTTGATATAACAGTATTTATAGCAATTTTTTTGAATACTTAACCTCTAACAGGAGGTATTTAAAATGCTAATTGATATTAGATATTTTCACCATTGGATACTTTTAACAATGGAAGTAAAAACAATATTTTCTTCAGTGCTTTTGTTGGGTTTCTGAGTGCACCTCTTGCAATTATATAAATAATCAGAGAATCACAGAATGGTAGGGTTGGAAGGGACCTTTAGAGACCATCTAGCCCAACCTACATGCAGAAGCAGGTCCACCTAGATCAAGTCACATAGGAACATGTCCAGGCAGGTCTTGAAGACCTCCAAGGAAGGAGCCCTCCAGTACATATGACCTGTAAAGAGGGGGAAGAAAAAGGAGGTCAAATTCATGACTCTAAGGAGCCCTGAGAGAAGCATCATGTACAGGTAAACTAGGCTCTTGCTTTTTTCTCTAAGTATTGCAGAGAAGCCTTATAATATTTCCAGTGCTGGGTCATGTGACTGTCATGAGAAGTCAAATGTGACTTGTAGCTCAAGAGGAGCTCTGGCTCATTGACAGTGACTGTATACTTCACACCAGCCAGAGCTCCTCTTGAGAATGTGCCACAGTCAGCAGCAGGAGTAAAAGATTTGGGCACCCTGACTTCCCCAAGAGCAGTTGTGAGTTGTGAGCCCTGCAAGCTCTCTTACCCTTCAAGACCTGATACTCCATGTCTCTGGGTGTATAGGAAAAGACAGATCATGCTTTCAGGAGCCCAAGGAAGATGTAAAAGGGTATCCTTCTACACTGGAAAATACTGAAAAGGTCCCAAATGGACAGAGTGCAGTCCTACCCCAGTTCTGAATTAGCTACCTTGAATAACAGCAGCAGTAAGCAAAGCAAATCCAAGATCCTGCCTGGAAGCACAGAAAGTGCATTAATTGCACATCAATTGAATGGGTTTTTTTCCTCTGCATCCACCCAGGTGCAGCATATTGGTTTGAACTGCCTATGTGGTGTATTCCCATACAGCAGCTCACACCAATTGCTGAGCACAGCTTTAGCACAGGTCATGTCTGTAGAACAATAGCAGGATGTCTTGGCACGGCTGTGGCCACAGTGGTTTCAAAATCCACTGAGGAATTGTTGCTTGAAGCTTGACCAGCTGCTGCTTTGGGGACCAAAATCTCCTGCATGCCACACACTGTCCTCCACCTTGTAGAGTTTGTGGGCATCCATGGAGGGAAAATCTATTAGGGGGTTACTGTGGGGAGATCCCAGGTAGCCCTCACCCACTGCACCAACCCATGGGCATCTCTGCTTCAGCTGCCACAGGAAAGAACCATAGCTCCTGGCCTACCCAACAGTATACCATGGCCACCTCAAACAACTGTCGCACATGAGCATTTGTTTTGTACACATGTGAGAGCCCAACATATTAACACATGACCACACAGCTGATTTATGCATCAGGGCCCAATTGTGTTCATGCAAGAACACCCAATTAATTTATGTTTGATTGCTCAATCATGTCACACATGAACACCCAAGAAGTTCACATATGAGCTCTTAGAGAGTAGTTGAACTCTTAGAGAGTAGTGTAGGGGAAAGAGACCTGGAGGTCTTGGTGGGCAGCAGGATGAGCATGAGCCAGCAATGTGCCCTCGTGGTCAAGAAGGCCAATGGCATCCTGAGGAGTATTAGCAGGGATGTGGGTGGAGAGAGTTTCTCCTCCCCCTCTACTTTGCCCTTGTGAGACCACAGCTGGAATATTAGGTCCAGTTCTGGGCCCTTCAGTTCCAGAAGGACAGGGAGCTACTGGAGAGAGTTCAGCACAGGGCCACAAAGGTGAAGGGAGTAGAGCATCTTCCTCGTGATTAAAGGCTGAGGGAGCTGGGGCTCTTTAGCTTGGAGAAGAGGAGACTGAGGGGTGACCTCATTAATGTCTACAAATACATAAAGTATGGATGTCAGGAGGATGCAGCCAGGCTCTTCTCAGTGATGTACAATGATAGGACAAGAGGCAATGGTACAACCTGCAACAGAAGAGGTTCCAAAGACATACAAGAAAAAATGTCTTCAGTGGGAGGGTAAGGGAGCACTGGAAGGGGTTGCCCATATGGGTTGTGGAGTCTCCTTCTCTGGAGACATTCCAAACCCACCTGGACATGTTCCTGTGTGACAAATGCTAGCTGGTCCTGCTCTGGCAGGGGTTTGGACTGGATGATCTTTTGAGGTCCCTTCCAACTCTTGAGATTCTATGATTCTGTGAACTCATATGGAGGAAACAGCCTTAAGTTGCACCAGGGAAGGTTTAGATTGGAGAGGAGGAAGCACTTTTTTCCTGAGAGGATTGTCAGCCCCTGTCCCAGGCTGCTCAGGGAGGTGGTGGAATCCCCATCCCTGGAGATACTGCAAAGCTGTATAGCTGAAGTGCTGAGGGACATGGGTTAGTGCTGGGCTTGGCAGGGTGAGGGCAGTGGTTGGACATGATCTTTTCCAACCAAAACGATTCTCTGTGTTGATTTTGCACGGGCATTTGCTCGCTGTGTCGTTAAATGCTCGCTTGCTGCCAGGAGTCTGCTGGCTCCTTTCTTACCTCCTAAGGCATCCTGGTCCTTTGTCTGATTGGGACACATCTCTACTGAGGTCATAGCCTGTACCTCTGCAAGAGGTGGTTCAATCCCAGATGTGGGACTTGGAGCTTCTCCTTTGTGAATTAAACAGAGTTCCTTGTTGTCTTGTCCCTCTGACGGGCAGAGAGATGCCCTTGAGCATTGCTTCAGTTCAGTGTTATTCATAAACTTAAGAAGGTTGCACTCATCCCTTCTTACAGGTCACTGAGAAAGATATTGAACAGGACAAGGAACTGGTCCCAACCCATTTTGACTGGCGCTGACCAATTCTGACTGGCTACAACCTGCTCTCCCACCACCTTCCTTGTTTTTAGAAAAGTCTCTATTGGTTTGCATCACTTTTATTTCATCTCATGCTTGCCAGTATTCCTTTCTATGTTTTTAGCTGCTTGTGCCCAAGCTGGGTGTGCTGTGCTGCAACTGAGGAAATGCCAGAATAGTGTGATGCTTTCACTTTCGTGTTCTCTGTCCTGCACCTTGGACCCTGTGAGACCATTGTGTGGAGTTGGTTGGCTGGTTGATTGGATTTTTAAGACAAGACTGGTCAGAAACATACCATTCTTGAATTCAGTTTTCTGTCTGGCTTCAGAACTTGCAGAGGGGCTGGGGCAGCGAATATTCTGTATATTTAACCACATTTCCTTGTTTCACAAACAACTTGTGTTCTTAGCTGTGGTTGCTAACATAACCTGAAGCCTTGTTAAACTACAGATGTGCGTTGTGACTTAGGCATCAAGTTTTAATGCCCATTTGAGACCACATGAAGTATGTTATGGTGATAGATTTCGGAACTTATGTTTGCTTATGCTACCTGTTCTGCTGTCAAAATACAGGATGTGCCTATGTGTAGCTTATTAATTGTGTGCAAATCCTTTGATGATTGTTTTAAAGATTTAGTGACGAAAATATGTCCTCTTTCCTCCACCCACCTGCCTTCCCTGCTCCTTTCTTCTAGTTCAAGGCCTTCAGTGGCTGGCTTTATTCCAGTCCCATGCAAATAATGAATTTTAAATATTTAAGCACAAAGCTGTACAATTTCAGTTTCGACTTAGATGAAAAATTGCTTTTTCCCCGAGAGATTCTTTGTCCTTTTTCTTTCACATTTCACACTGGTGTTCATATCTTTATACCATTCCCCTCTATAGTCAACATTTGGAAAGCCTAATGAAGACTCCTCTTTTATTGAAATGCTGATTTCAAAGTGTTAGGGCAGATGAAGTGTTACAATTCAGATAGTTACAAAACTCTGCTCTTAGATAAGTGAAATTCTCTCTTAAGTGCAAAACCAGTTGTTTGAATTGAATACTTGCATCTTAAATATAAGGTATAATAAATATATATTGGTGAAAATGAAACATGATTGACAAGATACTTCAAACTATGGTTTGGTTTTTGTAATTACTGTAGGATGTGAAGAAGAAAGCGGAGATCAATATCCTTATTCTGATTCAGGACCAACGTTGCCCTCCTGTGTTGATAAGTGTGGCTGATACAGATGTCAATAATTCATGCTCAGCTTTCATACATGGTCTATGGAGATCATTTTACTGGTGAATTGTTATTATTGATTAGTACCAGAAATTCAAGAGGACAACATGATAATTATATTTGTCATTAAAGACATATAAATATTTTCTTTTATTGTAGACAGCTTTTAACTGTCAATGTAACATGTATGGGTAACACTGCTTTTTTTTCTGTTTCCCATTTAAACACTCTCTTTGCACTTGGATTATTCTCAATAAAGAAGCTGAATTATTCCTTTTGAAATGTCATTGTTTCAATACTAAGTAAAAATACTAATGTTTACATTTTTCTAGGAAGAAGAGTTTGTATACATTTAATTTCAGGCAGAGGAAGGTTCATTTGCAAACTCTGTGGGAACAGTGTGAAGTACACAAAATGACCCCACGGGAATGAATGAGGCTGAGGAAGTTAAATGCTGCAGATGAGAAAGCAAAGAAGTTGAAGTAAGTTGAGCCTAATGTTAGCACTGTGTCCTAACCATGCAGTTTGCTCCATCCAGCAGCCGAGATACTTAGAACTGTCAAGGTAAAAATAAGAATAGGAAAGATCTTCAGCTACTTTAAGTGAATGGGGATTTTTGATTAGTTAAATCACAGTAGTTATTTATGTAGGGAAAAAGAGTCAGAACATTAGCCCTTAACCTAGTACTTTGAGAAGTGTGTTTATGGTTAAATAAGTATATAAGAGATTGACAGATGTGTTCAATCAGAAACCCTTTTTTTTATGACTTATCATTTTAAGAATGACACAGTCTGAAGAGCTGGATGTTTAGTTACAAGCCAGCTTTTGTCAGGTGTTTTGGCCTTAGAGATTTGCTAATACAAGTTAATAGCTCAGAGGACAGTCTTATGAAATGATCAAGTGAGATCAACAGACAGGTTATAAAGGCTTTACAATGACTGTTTTTTTAATTGAGCGAGACAATAAAACGGGGTTTGCAGAAGAAATAGCACTGTTTCTGAATGGAATATGAGAAACAACTTGAAGGCTGTGTCTATGTGTGGATTTCCCTTTTCAGTAAAAGAAGAGTATACAGTTTTGATGTCACACCTCAGTATTTTCCAGTTAAAAATACTCACATGTTTTATTTGAGGTGAAGGAAAATCAGAAAAGCACCACATTTATTTTGAATTAATTATTAATGTTCTCTCCAAAAGCATTTTGCAAAGTGCAGTGTGAATTAACAAATGTTTACTCAGTTAATTACAGAGGGAATCATTATTTTCCATTATTTTCAAGGTGAACGTGCTTTCTCCAAATGAGGTGCTGAGTTAGAAGGAAACAGCTTTCATTTTCACATTTGAAATGACTGATGTTAGAAAGCATTTCCTAGATTATATCCCCAGTGCAGAAATCAGTACAAAAATTCATAGCATTTGAACCTTTGGTGCCATTTTCCTTATTTGTAACAATGAGTGAATCAAACTGTTTATCTGTAGTGTCCTCAAAGGTTTAGCTACTGTCTAAAGAATATGAAGTACCATATAACATGCACTTTTCTGTAGACAGATGGACAAATAGTCAAGCTTTTCAAAAAGGGTCAGACTGTGGAAATGTACTTAGTGAGGAGAATGTTTTTAAGAGCACATTTATATGTTTTGTTTCTATGATGTTCTGAAATAGTGTCCTACTCTTTAATATGTAAGAATCCTGTGTAAGTACTTCCAAGATGTTAGTCTTAATCTTGTATGCATTAATATGCTTGCAAGTATGAAAACTACCTTTCTCTAATAGCTCTGCATTTTGGTGTTGATTTATGTACATCTGTGAAGGTATAAGCCATTAAATTAAAGGCATCAGTATCAGTTTGTTTGTGGTGGAGGTGGATTTTCTTAATAGCAAATGGCTTATTTCTTTTAGTGTAGCCTTGCTTATGTCTATGTGGTTGGCTTGCTATTTCATGGTATAAGGAGGGATGACCTGTGTAGGAGAGAACCCAGCTGCTGGAAATACATTGTTGGGGGAAGGTGGAGAAGATTGCTAATAGAAGACTGAGAGAAAGCAGTAAATGTGCGTGGGAGGTGTACCAGTGGAAGCACACAAAGGTGCCGAAATAGAAACAGAACAACATGCATGAAAGGCAAGAAACTAATGGTTCTGCCTTTAGAGGTCATTAAGCTGTTAAACTATAATGACAGAAGTTAGATACGTTTATATCTGTGATGCAAAAGTTGGGTCAATCCATTGTACAAAATTGAATGCATGCTTAATTGCTTTTGCCAAAGTCTCTGACATTTGAAGTGGAGGGCTCATGAGAAAAGAGAGTTGTGAATAGGCAAGAGAAATTACATGGTTTCTCTTCTTTGCTTTGTGAATACCTTGTTATTCCTGAAGCTGATGTCAAAGCTATTACTTATTCTATTCAGTATTCATATTCTTTTCTTTAAACATTTCAGTGCAATGTGCATGTCCTACGTGTCTAATTCTTAAATTATTAATGACATCTTTACATTTGAAAATGTAGGAACCATTCCAGCAATGGATTTGTCTATAGGATTTGGTTCTTGGATCAATGGGCTATGCAATAGAAATAAACAATAAAATGAGAAGCTAGGCTATAAAATGTTTTTTTTTTCAAGTTGTCTTACACGTTAATAAATCTTACTAACCCATACTAAGTTAGCACAAGGAGTCAGATGTCTGGATCCAATTTTAGCAATGGTAGTTACACTGACTGAAAGTTGGAAAGAACAAGGCAGTGTAGCTAGGTGAATGAAAATCACTGTGACAGTTTGGGGGTTTGGACTTCATGGTAGATCAGTTCCAGCAATGTCAAAAACACTTGAAAGCAAGCTTGCCTGAGAAGTTTAAGCTGATTTCCACGTTAGTTTTATGTAATCAGCAATGATCTTCTGAATGTGTTTTTATTCTGATTAGCAACTTTCCACACTTGAAAGGCATTTAAAAGAGTTCTCTGAAATCACAAACAGCTGATCAATTTCTTAGTCTCCATGCAGCTTTTGTGTTTTGGAATGTGAAAGAGATCTGAGTGAACATCGTGCTTTTGATGTTGAGATGAGCTTGGTCTATGATGGAAAGAGTTAATCCAGATTGTTCACAGTTGGCACAACAAGTTCTACAGAAACTTAAAGAACCTAATTGTAATTCTTCCAGAGAAATGCTGCGGGCAATGTAAATACTACTTTTTAACAATAAAATTAAGTTAGTTTTTCTGCATCATATTCCTTACTGTGCCATCCAGCAATCCTGCAAATCTTGTGCAAACTTATTCTTTAAAAGAGACTAGCAGCACTGCTGAGTCCTGCAGGACTGGTT
This sequence comes from Urocolius indicus, assembly GCA_013401255.1. Classification (NCBI taxonomy): domain Eukaryota; kingdom Metazoa; phylum Chordata; class Aves; order Coliiformes; family Coliidae; genus Urocolius; species Urocolius indicus. The sequence goes on from WBNH01004525.1 coordinate 666,688, forward strand.
GAGAGTGTGATGATTTTTTTTACATGGGACTGTTCCGATGTCACTTGCTGAACCAGACCAGCTTGCAATAGCTGATACACCTTGTCATGCTCTTGCCTTTCTCCCTCTTCACTTCTGGGATTCCAGGCACATGTTCTGCAGCATCTTTCCCAAGAGCTTGGGAAGAGGGAGAGATCAAATGAACGTGAGGTTTTGCAGACAGAAATCCATTTGAAATTCTTCTCTGTTTGCATTACTTCAGCTTAAGAAGAAAGGGATCCAGTTTTAACCTGGGAGTGGGCACCAGTGATAAATTGTGTGAATAGCAAGTTAGGCTATTCTTATTTTAATAAGCCAAAAGAGGAAGCTGTGCATTAAACACATATTCCAAGAGACATTATCTTGGCACCTATTTGTACTCTGCTAGAGAGAAGGCACTGTCCCCCAGCGCTACTACTTTCTTGCCATTTCCCTCTACAGATGGAATTCTACAGATGGAATGCAAGTTAAAGTCCAAATCCAGACTGTCTGTCGTACAACTCCACTCACACTGTCCTTTTCCTAAAGAATTTTACTTATTTTATACACTGGGAAGTTCTCTCTGCCTCTCTGTGTAGAAAGCTGTTCCTGGGCCAAAATATGGCAGTGCTTGTGAGTCTTCTTATTTCTGGCTTAGATTTACTTCTGGCTGTTACATGCCAACATTTTTAAGATGCGTTGCCTTGTTGCCTTGCAGCTGAAGTTGTTCCTTCTTTTGGTTATTCTCCTCATGCTTTTATAGGCAGCAGTAATATCATCTGTAATACCTCTGTGTAATACTTCTGTATTATTCATGTTTCAACACTGGTCACTTTTGGCATACCTGCACTTTCTTATTTCCCTAAGATGCTTCCAAGTTGTTATCTCCCAATTTACAGACTCTATTTTGGTTTTAATGCTTAAACACATGAGTCTGTTCTTTGAATTTTCTCCTTTTCTGTTACTCCAGTTTTCAGGGTCACTCAGTGTTTGTTGTTACGCTGTCCTGGCCCTGCTTTGTTTTGATGAAGACAGTGCTCTGCATGGACACTCCAGCAGAGCAGGCCTCTCCCTGGCCAGCTATACAGTCGTGATTTTGGTTACTCAGCAGTGTGTTGCTTCTGCACTCTTCCCAGTCTCTTTGTGGTCAGCATGCTTGCAGCCATGAGAAGTGATTTGAAGAGCTGCACTGCAGTGCTGGCTGAGCTTGCAGGTAAATCAAGTGTCCTTTTCCCAATCATCAGCCTATGTGGTGAGGACAACTCATAACCACACAAGCATAGTACATCCCCTTGGCATGCAATGACAGCAGGATAAGTAGACAGACACACCAGTTTATGGAGGAATATATTTGGAAATCTTCAGGCTGGGGACTTTGTCTCTTCAGTTCCTTGGTTCAGCTGCATTTTTCACACATGCTAGAGGAAAGGATTCTTTTGGTTTTGCTATTACTTTTCTTCACACTGCAGGTCTTCAGAGAGCCATGGAAGATGAGTAGGTAATGTTCCTTGCAATAGTAAAGGTTTAAAAATGTGCTTTAAATTTCTGTTTCTCTTAAGCTCCTATAGTAAGTTTCATCAGTTTTGCAACTTAAGAGTCTGTCTTTAATTTTAAACAAAACATATATTTTGATGACGAGATAGTTAAGGAAAGAGGTTTTATAGTTGTGTCTAATGTTCATTGAAAAAAATGTTGATTTTCTTCCAGGAAATGGGGGAATGGTCATCATTAAAATGATGTAAAACTAAGGTGGATGTAGCAGTTAAGTGTTCCCAATAGTATGATATATTCTTTTGCTTCACTCTTGATAACTTCATGTCTTTATCTCCAGTTTCTCCAAGTACAAACAAGAGACAAAAGAGCCAAAAAGTTTCCTATTGAGATTGTACTTGGAGTGGGCATCTGTCATTACTAAATACAATTTTCTTTGTGTGTGCGTATAGTTCCTGTATCTGTAAATTTCATATATTTTTCAAGGACTAGCACAAAACTGCTAGTGATTAATAACAAATTATCTTTGTATTTGGGTTTATATTTTTTTTCATTGCTGCTACAATTCTCCGGCTCATTTTTATTGATTAATTATTTCTGAATATTAAAAAGCATATTCTGGAAATCAGGGCAATGAAGCAGGAATGGCAATGCAAAACATGCCAAAATGAACCTGTGTCTGTGTTTTCTATTGTTGCTGGTTCTTACCTAAGAAATCAGTCATTCAGCCTCTCTGATTATCACAGAATCTTGAGGGTTGGAAGGGACCTCAAAAGATCGTTTAGTCCAATCCTCTACAACACACAGGAACTTGTCCAGGTGGGTTTTGAATCTCTGCAGAGAAGGAGACTCCACAACCCATCTGAGACCCTGTTCCAGTGCTCCCTCACCCTCACAGAGGAGTTTTTTGTTACGTTTCTTTGGAACCTCTTATGTTGCTTGTACCTATTGTCCCTTGTCCTATTAATGGACATCACTGAGAAGAGCCTGGCTCCAGTTTGCAATGAATTGCTCAACACCATTTCCCTTTGCCCTTGACCTATTTCTTTTTAGAAGATCTTTCTATTTGGCCTATGATATATCTGCCAGTGTTCATTTTTTTTTTCTGAAGATCACTGTATGATTAGTGCTTGCACTTAGCTTTCAATACTGGTTTTGTGAAAATTGTGTTGTCGTGCTGACAACTAGAGGTCAGTCAATAAGGAAACAAAATGCTGTAAAAATATCTGTATTTACTCATTTCCATGAATGACAATGAGTGCAGCTGGAATAGAATGATTACTCTTCTAAAACATGAGCAAAAATTATCGACAAAAATAAGTATCCATGAGCTACACCCAGCCTTGATGTTGTGGATGAGTCTGGTCTGTGCCTTCTTGTGCCAGCTTTAGAGTAAGGCAGTTCCAGCTAAGGAGGTTCATGAGATGGTTAATGTTTGATGATGTGGCTTCCTAAAGAGCAACTGGAACCATTATGTAAACAATGCATTATTTTCTAATATAGGAATATAATTAATCTTTATCTACAAATGAACTTCATGGAGCTCATAATCTACTTTCCTGATCATTAAAAAAAGTAACCAGAGGACCAGAAACCCATTTTTCCAGAGAACTGGATATTGAGAGAAACTTAGCATGCTTGGAGAGTCATATTTCCCATGGATTTTGTAGTACTGGTAGACTGCTGTGGCTTTTCTGTGCGGGCTACCACTCACTGGGCTGGGTAGGATGGAAAATTGCAGCTCTGGCACTACGTGACATTAATTATTTGAGTGCAGGTCCTTTTGCTTTAGTTACAGTGACTGCTAATGAGGACAGATTTTTACAGCATAATTTCTCTCAACTCTGTACAGCTTGATTCTTATTGACTGTCTTTAAGTTTGCAACAGTATTTAATAAATAGGAAACATTAGCTATGGGGCCTTACTTGTAAAGAATCCAGAGGAATCTTAATCAGAGCATGCATTGTACTTAACCATGTGGGAAATTACTGTGGAATATCTGAAGTTTCTTAGTTTACTCCATAGAAAATCCTCTAGGTAGAGAAGCTCATGCTATTTTCAACTGCCAACGCTGAAGAGCAAGGGAAAATCCTGTTACACAACTGTAACAGCTAAATAAATGTTCAAGGTTTCTGATTCGATTTTTACAGTAGAACTTGCCTTGAAATTGGCTACAAAGTCATAAGCTGCATCTAAAAGTGCTTCCAGATAGCTCAGTGCAATTACAGATGTAACAAAAACTACCATTTCCTTACCATCATCTTTGATCCTTCTGATCTGGATCAATTTTTACAGTTGAAAGATATTGGGTTGAAAGCTATCTCCATTACCAAACCCTCATACCTTTTACAGGAGCCAGGAGGAGTGTTAAATTCAGCAAGCTACAGTCTAACAAGCATGAAAACTTGAAGCCATGCACTGGCATTCGTGGCTAAAAGTGTCACTTTATATTCATATCAATTTCACAACTGATGAGACATGGTAAATGACAGTTGGGAAAGATGTTTTTTAAAAGTATTCAAAAAATTATACATGTAAATGCATCGACATTTCTTCATTGCAGCACTTAAGTGCCTGGAATGAAAAAGACAATGCAGCAAAACAACAGGGGATGTAAGGACCACCAATAAAATATCATATGTTGCATTTGGATTGCCAGTACATCGCTAGCTGGAGGTTCACCTCCATTCACATCTCTTTCTGTAAGAGTACCAGTTCTGCATAAACTCCTACTTTGCTCTTAATAGACGTGTTTGTGTGTGGGAAGGAGTCAGGTTAAAGGAGCAAAATAGCTCGAGCTAGCTACTTGTGGTATTTGAATTATTTGTGCAAAAGAAAAGAGAATGTAGAAAACTAAAGACATATCAGAAAACATGTGCCTTCTCTGGTCTGTATTACATTCCTTTTGATTTCTAGACACTGCAAAGATAACATGTTAAATTCCTTAGCTTAATATGTTACAAGACATTACACTTGGCAACCCTTTGATTTCATTACAATTCGAAAGTAACTAAGTACATTACAGTAATTGCATGCCTTAGTTCTGTATTTCCATTGCTAATTGTAAGCTATGGATGTATTGCTTTGAATTTCAAGTGGGCAAAGTTCAGTTGACTCTCAGATATGAAATGTTCACTCATTATGAAATATTGTGAGGTTTTTTTTTTCTACTCTGTTATTTTTATAAGCTTTGAAGAATTTTCTAGGTATCTCTTTAAATCTTGAAAGGTTAAAAGCCTATAATATTTCTGAGCACATCTTTAAGTATCTCTGCCCATGCACACAGTGTCTGTAAAATGGTACTTACACATAGTCTTTGTGCAACTGACTAACACTCCAAAATATGATTGTACAAGCAATCATACCCCTCAAAGGCTTTTAGGAAAATCATGTCTTGTTTTGGTTTTTCAGTCTGGCAAGTCAAAATAGAACAGAATAATATTTATCATAAGTGTCATTAAGCACCTTTCTGCATTATTCTTGCTACAGCATCCTTTGTAACCAGAAAGACTTGTCTCAATTAAGAAGATACTATGGCAGTGATTCCTCCTGTGGGTTACTCATTGGTCTTGCCTTTCATGTGCTTATCCAGCTTTAAGGACCTTAATGCACATTCCCTGACTTGCTACTTGCTGAAGTGATATCATGGGATTACATAGAAATTATGTAGAATTGTTTTGGCTGGAAGAGACCTTTAAGATTGAGTCCAGCTGTTGTCTCAGCCCTATCAACCACTACACCACTTCTCTAAATGCAACATCTACCTGTCTCTTAAGACATAATCATAGAATGGTAGGGTGTTGGAAGTGACCTTTAGAGATCATCCAGTCCAACCACCCTGCCAAAGCAGATCCCACCTAGATAGGTCACACAGGAACGTGTCCAGGTGGTTTTGGAAACCTCGGGAGAAGGAGCTTCAACACCCTCCCTGGGCAGCCTGTGTCAGGGTTCCCTCACCTCAACAGCGAAAGAGTTTTTTTTCTTATGTTTAAGTGGAACTTTTTATGTTCCAGCTTCTTCCCATTACCCCTCATCCTGCCAATTCTATCAATGGCAAGGTTTAACAAAGTTTGTACATTTTACCCACAAAGAGGAAAAAGGAATCAGTCTTTTGTATCTTTTTTTTTTCTTACTACTTTTTTTTACTGACCTGAAGCTTTTTTCTTCTTGTTTAAGGAATTCTTCCCTAGAAGTATTGCTTTTGAGAGCTGATTTCTCACATTGATGTAGCTCTCTGTTTAAACCCTTCTTCCATGAGGGCAACCATAAAAATAAAGAGATATTCTTAAGAATTTTATGAGATTTTGGGGGTCTAGTGTTTATGGTGATTTAGAAACCTCTATGTGAAGGTGCATTATCTTCAATTGCATTGTGCATTGTCTTCAATTTTTTATTCAAATGTTTTAGATTATTTGAGGACCACCAGGAATTGATCTCTATTCATAACTTCCTCAGGAAACTTAAGCTACTGACAAAGTTGTGTACTGTTTGCTATGCCCAGCTACTTAGATATTTTCTTAGTTTCACAGAAATTCACAGCTTATTTCTTAGAAGTAGTATTGCTCTTACAGCTTCACAGAGGTAAGTTACAGAATGGAGTCTTTTCATAGTAGTTATTAAAAAAACCAAACCTCAGACACTTAGAAAATGTGAGGAGAAGAAATAATGTTGCTCTAGTGCTCCTGCTTTTTCCCCAATGTATTTTTCATACTGATTTTGTTTGGCATGGATAAATAGAGCCTACCTCAAAATTTACCTTGGTCAGTGACTACAATTAAAATGATTCTGGACAAGTCTTTTTAAAGCCAACGTTGGAAGTCTCTTCTCTCTTTCCAAAGCCTTACACTGTGTGGATTTAGGAAGTAATTAGGAGCAAATGCACCAAAACTGTATATCTACAAGAAATACTAAATACTAGATTCTATAACATATACTTCCAGATATTTAAACCACTGAAATTACTTAGACAAATAGTTTTTATTCCACATTTTCCTACTGATAGGGCAATACAAATCTGTGATATGAAGAAAGATGTGCCAGGTCTTTACTTGCATCTGTGAACAGGATAGTGTTGAAAACCATTCAATAAGGCATCCCAATCCACCCCACAGTCACAGTTTTCTGGCTCATTTATTCACAATTCTCATTTAGTTCACAATTTCTACCACTTAAGCTTTCAGTACATGTAACTGTCAGACAAATAGCTGGAGGAAATGAGAAGAGGACAGCAGTGAAGGTCTTGGTTTGCGTTGTTCTACTATCTTATCTACTCCCCAGAGCAAAATATGCTCCTGTGATCTAGTTAACATGTTGACTTTCACCAGTTAATTTCATCTTGGTGTTTAAGGTCTCAATGTTGGTTTTTTCCCCAGGATTGCTTGGTTTCAATCACTTATGTGGTTTTGTACTTGTTCAACATCTAACTTAGACCACTGTTTATGTCCAACTTCAATGTGTTTTACACCTTTGCTACATCCAGACCCTCACACAGACTCAGCTGCTTACACCACATTTGGATTCCCATTTGTTTCCTGTTCTTTCAGTAACTTTCTGAATTTATGATTGAAAATATCCTGGATATCCTCAATTTATAACTTAAAAATTACATTTTTGAAGTGAGTCTCAGGGAAAATGAAATTACTGTCTTAAAGGACAGCTTTTTGTATTAACAAGTGGACTCTTTCCTTCCAAACACTGTTATTAGACTGAAAGGAGAAGTATAAGGTGACGGATTCAGCAGGAAAACTGAGTTTTTATTTGAAAATATGTTTTGACTGATCAGAAAAACTTTAAAGTAACTCAAGGACAAACGTAGTTTTCAACTGATATTGTAAGATAGCTTTGTGGTCAGTTTTCCTTTTAATTTGCAGCTCTTGCTCTGTTCCTGATGGAAACTATGCAAATAATAGAGCCTTTTTGTGCATAAAGGAAATAGCTTCCAAGACTCCCTAAATGCTCCCTGTTATTGACTCCATCGCTATATTGTTCTTTCTCTTCATTGACCCATCAGTCTTAAAAGGATTTCTGAATATTTGGGAAATTCTTAGATTTGCTGAACTTTAAACTGTGCTTGAAAAGGCAGCATGGCTTCATCTTTGCTGTCACAGCCTGCCAAAGCTCCTATTTCTGTATACGTGCCAATTAGAAACACAGAAGATAAAAAAAAAAAACAAAACAAAACAAGAAAACCATTCAGAAATTTAGGGAAAAAATGTGACAGACCTATTCCTTCTTGCTATTCACTTTTGTTAACTTTAGCACGTCCTTTCTTCCTTTCATACTTGGTCTCTGTACATATTGGTAAAATACCAGGAGGCTGAATGTTTGGGGAAAAGAATAATGTCCTTCAAATAAAACTTTTTTTTTTTGTAAACTTAATTTTTTGTTTTAAAAATTGAGCTTTTCCTTGGAAAATTGAATCTAGCTGCTTCCTTTCTAACATCCAACAGTAGAAGATCCCGATAAGGCTGTTCTGATTTATTTCCTCTTTATATCTGTTTTCCTCAACACATCACAATAGGTAAAACTTTGAAGTTTTTTGTCTTACACTGGAAAAAGCACCCAAACCAATCTGAGTGAGCTTCAATTATACTCATGGACTTCTTCTTCCTAATGGCATTAGTATTGACTTGAACTGCAGAAGAGCCCTTGCTCTCCTTTGCAGTAGAATTTCTCATTCTGGATTATGTCAGTGATACACATTTCTAGGTTTCAAACCTCTCTCCTAGTGATGATGCTTCCCATTCTGTTCCTTCCCATTCCTTTCTGTTCTCCTCTCTCTGTGATAACCCATGCACCGTTTGCCATCTCCTTTTGCCAGTGATTTGTGAGAGCATATACAAGTTTCAGGGGCAGACAGAAACAGGCAGGTTTCTGCTTAGCTTGTGAGTATGCATGTTAAATATGTATACACACAAATATATGTAACCACAGAATCATAATGTAATTTAGGTTAGAAAAGACCTCTAGCAGTCTAGCCCAACCTGCTGCCCATAGATGAGGTTGCTCAGGTCTGCATCTCATCAAGTCTTGAACACCTTCAAGGATTGAGGTCCTACAGTTTCTTTAAGTCTTGTTACAATGTTTTAGTCATTGTACACTTTTTTTCCTGATGTCCAACTGGAATTTATGATGTTCTAGCTGATGTTCATTGCATCTTGTCCTATCCCTATCAACTCTGAAAAGAGTCTGGCTCCACGTTCCTTTTATCCTCGGAGCAGATAGTTGTAGACATCTGTGAGCTTTCCTCTTAGGGCTGAACAGACCCCATTCTCCTTGCACTCAGGTGCTCCAGCTCACTTCCCAGCCTGGGGGCTGCTGGGATACTAGTTTTGGTAGGTAACTGCTGCTGAGGTGGCATCAAATTGGAATTTGCTGATGAGTTTCCACAGAAAGGAAAGGATGAGAGCACTGTTGAACTTGTCTTGCCAGTGGGCTGTCTTGCCAATGCAATGCTGAAGCAGAAGGTGGAGGAATGCTTTTGTTTGCCTCAGTCCTTATGAACAAAACATTGCAGGGGGTAGATAGTGGAAGTATCTGTGTCATGGGCCTTTCTTCTAAAGTTTTGAGCTCTCTGTGGCAATGTGATAGCAGAGTTGTGGTAAACAATGCTTTTAGTCTCTTGGTCCATGTCACCCTAATGTTGAGAGCTCATTGTATCTCATACAGGTATCTTTTTGTTAAAACAGCTTGCTGTCTCCAGTACTGTGCAGAATGAGAAATGTAGCTACATGGAACTATAACAACTCTTTAAGATGGGAAAGTGACAGCTGAGAAAATCTGCCTTTTTCCAGAGATACAGTGAAGACTTGAGAATAAAAACAGTACAATAGTCCGTAAGAGCTGAGTGTGACTTTGTAACTGTGAATACAAGTTGTGAAGAGGAACATATGTTATACTGTTCTGTTTTCTCTTTTTCTTCTCCCTTTTTACAATAAAAAGAACCTTCCTGTTGTCTTCTGGAATGTGAGAATACTGTGTCAAGGCACCAACTATAAGTATGACTTCAAGGCAAGAGAAAAAGATATTTATCTAAGTATTTTCATCTCTTTGGAGAAAACTGTGATTGTTGCCAAGTTACTGTACTACCTGGTGGATTTAAGCAAATTGTTACAAGTATCACATTCCTTTGTTTTCTGCATAGCTTGTCTTCTTGGGAAATAACTGTGCTTTTATTATAATTTTGGATAATGGGTTCTTACTCTTCCCTCCACTATTAGCATCGTGTTACTATATAAAAAGAAAACTCAAGAGGAACGTTATTATTCAGAGCTCGTTTTCTTACGAACATCTAACAGCAAATATCAGGTGTGTCAATGCTATGCCTAAGCTGCCTAGCAATACAGAGCCAATAGCTGAGTTTGTTCTGAGTGAAGTGTTGTGTGAGCAAATAAAAGGTCCCATGACTGGCCTTAGTGCATTATGCATAGCTAGATAAAGCACAGTGTATTTGTGGAGATCAGCTGATAGGTCAGGAGGTGTGAGGAGCTATAGAGCTTCTTTTGTGCTCCATATGGAACAGATAAGTATGCTAGATCAGAGGGATAACAGGCAGCTCAGGGTCAAATGTATTACAGTGTTCTTCAGGCTGCATGTTTTACAAGCTGGCAACGTATTAGAAAACTTTACATCAGATGTTACCATCACCTTTCTTTTGCAAGGGTCTGCGAGGAAAGCAAAGTCTCTGCCTACCACACATGTGCTGCACAGAATGACTTTGTCATGTGCAGGGAATGGTGTGATTTGGGCTTACTGTACTTGGAAAAGTCGGGAGTGCTAAGTGAGCAAGGGGGTCCAATGGACTACAGGTGGTGTCAGGACCATTTTAAATGTCATACTGTCTCCCAGTGCAGCTGTTGAAATGAAAAGACAGTGTACCCTGGATTCTGCAGCAGCCATTTTATTTCCTCTTTAGATGTGGCAGACTTGGCATTCACCTCACTAGTGCCACATTTTTACCCAAGTATTTTCCAGGCACAAGTAGGTTTAGTGGATGAAGGAAAGGCTCTGGATGTTGTCTTCCTGGACTTCAGTAAGGCCTTTGACGTCCCATAGCATCCTCCTGTGAAAACTGGGTGCCCATGGCTTGGATGAACCTACTCTGAGATGGTTGGAAAACTGGATGGATGGCTGGACACAGAGAATTGTGGTGAATGAAGTTAAATCCAGTTGGTGGCTGATCACCAGTGGTGTTCCCCATGGCTCGGTGCTCAGGACATTAAGGTGCTGGAGCATGTCCAGGGATAGAGCTGGTGAAGAGTCTGGAGCACAAATCTGATGAAGAACAGCTGAGGGTGCTGGGGGTGTCCAGCCTAGAGAAGAGGAGGCTGAGGAGAGACATGAGCACTCTCTACAACTACCTGAAAGGGCGTTGTAGTGAGTTTGGAGTCAGTCTCTTCTCTCTAGTAATGAATGGTAAGACAGGAGGAAATGGGCTCAAGTTGCACCCAGGGAGGTTTATGTTGGACATTAGAAAGAACTGTTTCACCAAGAGGATTGTTAAGCATTGGAACAGGCTGCCCAAGGAGGTGGTGNAGAGGATTGTTAAGCAGGAACGGGCTGCCCAAGGAGGTGTGGTGGTCACCATCCCTAGAGATATTCAAAAGACACAGAAATCAAGTGCTGAGGGATATGGTTTAGTGTTGGGCTTGGCAATGTGAGGTGAGTGGTTGGACTCACTGATCGTAAAGGTCTTTTCCAACCATAATGATTCTGACTGTGATACTAATTTCTATTTTATGTCAGAACAAAGGAGAGGGTTGATTTCCTGTCCTTGGAGTCCATGCTAGGTTTTGCAAAGGCATGAAGACAAAAGTCAAAGAGATCTAGCCCAAAGAGCACCATTTTTATTAAACCTACCCCTCTGAAAGTGCAAACCTAGGAGTTTCATGCTATGTTGCCAAGGTGTGCAACTGCACCAATGATGTTCAGGGATAGTGACAGTAACCAGCCTGGTTAGTGGAAATTGCAGGTGCATATAAAGTACCCAGGGTTGTGAGAAAAATAAGGTAGCAAATATGCTGAAGGATGGACTGCAGACATGGGAATGGAAGCATGTAGGGCCCAACCTCCCCTGGGAGTATCTGAGCTGAAAATACTAATTCAAGTGATCTGCACTTAGACTTTAACTGGGCCAGCATGGGTACAGCTTGGCATGTCGTTTTATGGTGTCTGTTGTGCTGAAGTCATCTGTTCCTGAAATTCAGCTGATCCTCAGTCACAATTAAATCAGCTGTTCTATACTCAGCTTTTCCACAGAGAACCAGAGATGTATCTCTTCATCTGTGGCATATGAAGGACTGGGAGTTGGCTGTGCTTAGTAGGACTCAAGTGTTATATGGAACCATATAGTTTAAATGAAAGTGTTGATGTTTTGAAAGTGCCTTCTTTCAAGATTCTTCTCATAAAACCACAAAGTTTTTAGGACTTGCTTTAGCTAAATCCAAGTTCCCATCCACTGGACATGCTGTCTTCTTCGAGAAATATCTCTTGGAATAGTTTCTGAATCATGGCCAGTAAAACAGAACATCTCTGATGTCTGAACTATGATTTAAAGTTGTGTTACTGAGCCAAGAGATGTATTACTGAGCTCGAATTAACTGGCCTTAAATGAACAGATGTCAAAATAGTTTTACAAATGGTGAAGTGAGAAATTCTGACAAGGATGCAAAAACTTGTGTGGAAGTGGGATATGGCCAGTGCCAGCCTCTCTGCATAGTTTGGAGGTATCAGCTTTGGATGATCATGGGCCACTCACAAGATATAGAACTTTACTGTAGCCAGAGCAGATGTTTTGAAGCTAGTTATGTGTAAAAAGACTGATTTTGATACCTTATTAGGGTTGCATTTTTTTTAGTACAATGATAAGCAAATACAGAATGTGGGAGGGGAAGACAATGACTCAGAAGACACTAGCAGAGCCCAATTGTATTATAATAAATAGGCTGTTTCCTATGTATTTGAATGCATGGATACACATAGATAGAGTGCAGGTGAACCTAATAAAGTTATGCTAATCACAGGAATGGCAGCTTCTCTGAAAGAAAGGAAAAGTAACATTCACTCCATCTGGAAAAGAAAATGTATCTTCATTTTGTAGTGTTCTTAGTAAACAGGAATGATACTTAAGATTTATTTTTTAAGGAGTATTAGGCTTTTCTGTCATGCTGATTCAACAATTCAGCACAATAATAAATGCTTTCTTTTGTAGGAAAAGAAGTTGGAGTTGGGAAGGTTCTTCTGGAAGCCCATGTATTGATCCTGTCTTCTCCCCCTAAACCAAGAAAGGTGAAAGACAGAAACAGGAAGGCTTAGAAATTGTGTCAGTGGAGTGTGGTGCTGTTATGCAGCTTCCATAAATATCTTAAAACAGAGAACTCAGAAATTGTGGCACCACTTTGGAGGTAAATCAAGTTTATAAAAGAAAGGAAGTACTTTTTAAACTACTTTGATGACAGTAGATAGTAAAGGTCATATCTCAACAGGAGAGCTTCAGCCACCTAGTGCTGCAGATAAACACATTTTCACTTATTCCATCAGTTCTTTCTTATGCCTTAAAGATTAGAATTATACCTTCTGCCTAAATTCCAATGTGTTTTAATGGATTTTAATTGTATTCCCCTGTTTAAATGCTTATGGGTTTTTTTAACCACATAAAACAAGTAAAATAAAAACCCAAAACTATTCAGCATTTTTATTATGTCATATTGTTTGAATTTAATTTCTTTCAATGAAGTCATAGTTAAGATAAATTGGTTTATATTCCTTTAAAGTGGTAGATTTATCTGAGGCGAGTGGTGGAAATTGGCATTAGCTACAGTTAGGACTATGGTGATTTATGGCAGCTGAATATTAAGTGTATTTCATTTCCAACTAACATTTCCTGTTATAATACCAGGCAAGGATAGATACTGAATGCTTTCCTTTTGAAAACTGAATTAACACATTCTTCCTGGACTTAGATGTAACTTGTCTCAATAAGTAAGTCAGTAAGGGACTGCCTAAAATCCAAGCATGGGGTTTAGCTTTCCTGGAGTATCTGTGTCTCTGTGAATGATGAGGGCTACTGATGGGACAGCTGGCGAGCCAAGCTCCCTTGTCTTCTGGTCCTGTCTCTTGCCACTGAGCCCTGGGCACATCTTCCATGAACAACTCTTTGCCTTGTAGCTTTCTGTCCAGAAGAGTGGGAATTCTGCATTTTATTCAGTCATCACAGCCTAGCCTCTGTTTAAAATTCAACACATGCTTAGGTGATTCTGCTGAGAAGGCACAGCTCCCGGAGCAGATGCAATCAGGCCTGGAGCCATTTCACTAACTCCTTACTCAGAGTCTGGGATGCTAAAGGATTTCACTCATAACAGACTGACTGAAGCCTTTCGTGCTGTGATGAATATATTTAGTTTTAATAACAATTACTGTACTTCCTAGGCTCATTGGCTATATTAATATTGCACTCACTGCTATTATTAAAACTCATGATAGTAATAAATTGAGAGAGTGTAATACCCAAGTGTGCATAGCTTGACCTGACCCCAGTATTTGATTTTGTTGTGCTTTTACTTCAGGAAAGTCTTGAAAAACGTATTTTATTTCTGGTATCTTTTAGTGTGTGCCTGGTGTATATTATTTTCTGTTTTAGTTTAGAAGTTGTATTCACCACAGGCTGGGTATGTTAGAGAAAACCAAACTGGAGCATAATTTCAGCTCAAAAAACTTGAATTCAATTCAATGCTGGTCCTGCTTTGATCCCATGAGATCCCATCCAGCCTGAGGTTTTCTATTGTTCAGTGATTTCAGCTCAAAATGAATACAGATCCTTCAAAGTAATCAATTTACATATGCTGAAGATCTCAGCTTTTGCCAGCACCAGCTTCAGCACTGCTTGTCATGTCATCAAAGGTGAACATTGTGATTTGAGAACACTCCCTTGATTTCAATTAGAGAAGTCCTTGCTGGTGACATAACATGGGCGCTATAAATTCCTTTTTACCTTTAAGATCAGTTATTTTTTTCTATCTATATGCTATAAACACATAATTGCCTTTAGAGATCCCTGGAGACTCATAAATTGAAGAATACTCTCATGATAAGTTTGAGTCCTGTTCAGAAGGCAGTGAAGAGGAGGAAGAAGCAGAAGCGTCACAGACTGTCTCTAGGACGAATCATCAAGTATGTGTGACCTTTGGGAAAATGGTATGCCCTTGATGCTCATTTTCCATGGGAAAATTAAGGTCCTCCAAGGATTTTGTCCTCTTGCTATTACTGAAATCAGTGTTTGTTAGGAATTGATGTGTATATCAATACCTTGAATTAATTATGTGTGTATGCATATGTAATTCTTCTGAGACATTGAGGAGAGAGATTTTTGCTTTCCTTCAAGATTAAGGATAACACTCCCATGAAAGTCTTAAGGTGAATCATTGTCAGTAAACTTTTCTGTGGCTCTAAAACACTCCAAGTGGAGTTCTCTCTTATTAACCATGGGTAAATTAAATTAAAGCTGAAAGTATACTTCAAGCATAGAATCTGTGTTCCAGCTGTAATTCTCAGGCAAAGTCAGGTACCTCTAGTTACCACTTGTTCCTGCCTATATTAGACATATTTTCCAGAACAGTGTGATGAATTATAAGCCTAAACAACAGCAAGACTTTTCCAAGAATCTGAGAAAGTGTCAGTGAAAACTTGTTATTGAAAGGCTTGAAGTAGCTTTATCAGGTGGGCACCAGAAAGTCTCAGAGAGTGCAGCGTGAAGAAGGTTGAAGATTATTGGAAAAGGCACCTAATTTAGATCTGATCAGAATGAGCTGAGATGAATCTTGTCTCTAGTGATCAAGTCTCAGTGAAATCAATGAACTTCAATGCCTAAGTCAGCGCTAAAGGCATTCAGGAGAAAATCATCTTCCTAAGGCATTCAGGAGCAATTATTTTCTCCCCTGGGCCACCAGCTTAAATCACCGTGTCCAGTGCCTCTGAATGATACTGTCTGGTTCTGCTTAGGATCATATCAGCTGTTCCACGTTCAAGAGTAAATTTTGCAGAACAGAGTGGGATTTCTTCTGCATTTCAGGAAACCAAACAAATATACTAATACTCTTCACTAAATTATAAGTAACTCGTACCAGTTTTGAAAACTTCACATTAATAGCTTCTTTGGCATCTGGTTTTTAAAGCAAAAATGAAACATTTGTGTAAGAAATCAGATCTTCTACCATGGTAGCAGAGACTCTTGAAATTGTCTCACCAGTTAAACTTGAAGTTTACTCAGAAACACCTTCATTCAATCTAGAAGTTTCCTCCTAGCTTTCAAACTAAATACACAGAGTGCTTTAAACTTCAGGATCAATTTATACAATAGTGGCCTAAAGAAATTATTAGCCAATTGTAAATCAATGGAATATCTAAAACAATGTGGGGAGGTTTTTTTTCCAGTTTGCTGAGTCTATGCTTACCCCAACACATAAACATTTATTCACTCTGTTGCCCAGAAAGTCTACCGCAGAGTATCCTTAAAAAAATAATAATTTCTCCCTTTCCTCTGACTCTGAGGTAAGGGCCTTTTTTTTCTTTTTTAGAGCACCTTTTATAATTTTTATTCAGCTTTCATTGGTATCAGCAAGTGTCAATCAACAGTGTTTTTGAACAGGCAGACTGCTGCTGAGAATTAACAAAGGACAGAAGAGAAAAATAGATTTCCCAGTAGTGCAGAATAAATGAGGTGTGTGGTGGTGGTCAGAGGTGAGCAGTGGCATTCCCTCATTTTGCAGAGACTCACAATTTGATGGTGGCAAGAACCATGGGCTGGAAGAGCTATCCCACTGGCCCACTCTTGTCTGTATCCAGCCCTATTGGCCCTAAGGCTTTGCTTTACCAGCAGTCTGTGCACACAGAGCATTAGCCCTTTGCAAACTGATCTACACAGACTGGGAAGCAGCCCTTGTGGCCTTTTTGGGACTGCTTCTATTAAAGAAACTCATTGTCTGCCTTTGTTTTTTACTCATGTTGACCCCAGCACCTTAGATAAAACCGAAGTGAGATTTTTGAGTATTGGCATAATGACTTTTTTTTTCTTGGGAAATGAGCATCATTTTCAATTTTCCCTTTCTCAAGTGAAAAAAATTCTGCAGTAGGTCTGAGGTCAAAGCAGACTGAACTTAGCTGTGCAAACCTGGACACCCAAGTCTGCATAGTAAAGAGAAGTAATCAAGAATTTTTGGGGAATAATGTTATCTTGGTGTAAACCTTTAACATAGGTTAGATAAAATGTGCTGAGAGGTGTCTCTCTGATGATTATAAAGGGATCTACAGTTACTAGCATCCATGAGACAACTTCATTCTGGATGTCAACAGTTATGTGAGATGAATCCCACTCAAAGGTAGGTGTGATTGTGCTCAATATTAATAATAAGCTTCAAATCCTACCGGAATAGATTTGACCTTTCTAGTATATAGCAGGGGTTTGCTTCTGCAGTCATTTACTTAACACCAAAACTCCCACTCCCATTTCTGTGATGGTATTCATGCTCTTAAAGCCTTTCTTCAAAAATACCTTCATAAATTAAGGTTTTGGAGGTGTATGCTAATAAAGAAGCCATTCCACTGAAATCACTGAACCAGAGACTGCTTTACCAGTAACATCCGTGCAGCGAAATCTGTGTGGAAATACTGCATCTGGTATTGCAGTAGTCTTATGTAGGGTACAACAACTCTTCAGTTAAGAAGGTAGAGTTAGGCACTGGAATGATAAAATGTTAAAGGTTAAGGATGGAAGCTGAGACAGATGTTTTCCCAGTGTTGATATCTTTTAATACAGCCTGTGTGTTTTCAGCTGTGCTGTCCAGATGTGGAACTACCACCACTTTCAGACACAAAATGCATGTGGACCTCTCATCTTGTTTGGAGCATTGGAGTTTAGTGTCCTTTGGCCTTCTCTTTTGGAGCAGAAGCTCAGATTGCCAGATGTACCAGTACAGACTGGGGAATGAACTCTTAGAGAGCAGTATAGGGGAAAGGGACCTGGGGTTTATGGTGGGCAGCAAGAGGAGCATGAGCCAGCAATATGCCCTCGTTGCCAGAGAAGGCCAACGACATTCTGGGGTTCATTAGCAGGGGTATGGGCAGTAGATCAAGAGAGGTTTTCCTCCCCCTCTACTCTTCCCTCATGAGACCACATCTGGAATATTGTGTCCAATTCTAGGCCCCTCAATTCAAGAAGGACAGGGAGCTGTTGGAGAGAGTTCAGTGCAGGGCCACAAAGATGATGGAGTGGAGCATCTCCTTTATGATGAAAGGCTGAGGGAGCTGGGACTCTTCAGCTTGGAGGAGACTGAAGGTGACCTCATTAATGTTTACAAATACATAAAGGGTGGGTGTCAGGAGGATGGAGCCAGGCTGTTCTCAGTGATGGCCAATGATAGGACAAAAGGCAATGGGTACAAGCTGGAACAGAAGAGGTTCCAAAGAAACATAAGAAAAACCATCTTCATTGTTCAGGTGAGGGAGCGCTGGAAGGGGCTGTCCCAGATGGGTTGTGGAGTCTTCTTCCCTGAAGACATTCCAAACCCACCTGGATGAGTTCCTGTGTGACCTACTCTTTGTGGTCCTGAGCTGGCAGGGGGGTTTGGGCTGGTTGATCTTTCAAGGTTCCTTCCAACTTTCAAGTTTCTATGTGATTCTGTGTGTGATTTCAGGCAGCAATTTGCCAGTTAACTTTAACTTTTCCAGACCTTTACCTCTTCAAGCCAATGTCTCTTTTTTTTAAGGAACACTGGTTTCTCATTAGGGGGAAAATGTGAAAGAGGATGAGAGACTATTTCTAAAAAACTTAAGAAATATGAAGCTTAGGAGAAGTTTTATGTCGAAAAGCTTTCATTGGCTTTAATTTAGCTGAGATGCTAATGGCTCCTTTTTACTGCACTTTTATCACCTTTTTTTATCTTTTAGTAGCAATAGTATCAAATTGTCTCTCTTCATTATGACAAAGTGTACTAATGTGGTACACTAGCTGCCTATTTTCAATTTCCAGGTTGCTTTTCAGATTGTCAAGCCAGATAATCAGCTGGCATAAGTAACCGTAGCAGCTGTGGGTGGTCACTGTCACCCCAAAAATGTTCCACTTGATTCCTAACACTTGCCTTGACATGGAGTTTGCTTGTTCTGAATTTGACAGATGCAAGCATTTGACCACACCGGCTGTCATGTGTGAGAGTGCCTCTGTTCTGCACATGTGCAAGAGCCCCTGGCCTATTCTGTAGAGCTTTGCTTTCACTGCAAAAACTAGAAACATTAAATATATTAAATAGATAAGCATATTAAATAAAACAGCTTAAATCCTCTTGGATTGCTGAACCCAAGTGGATTACCTCACTGTAAGCTGATTAACCATTTGTTCGACTATTTACCCCTGTGTGAAAACCACAGTTTCTTCCTCATTGAAATTTTATTTCAAGGTAGCCAAGTTAAGCCAGCTAGTTTCCTTGCAAACCAGTGGTGACAGAAGTGGTGAAACTGTAGCCTTTTTGTCTTTTCTGAGTGTGGGACAAGGCTCATTTTGGATTGACTGTAGAGCTCCATGTGGAGTACATTTGCAATAAGATAATCCATGCTGATAAAGTGTGAAAAATGGAGAAGATCCCAGAAAAGAACTGCAAAATGAAGTTTGAAAATCTGTTTTTACAGTTTACTAAATCAGCTTAGAGAGGAGGAGCTTAGAGGAGGTGTCACTTTGTATTGTTTATAAATGCAGGTAAATGCATCTGACTCTCAGGAGCTTTTTACTCCTGTAGAAAAAGGCTTTGTGAGACCTCATGTAGCAGTGTGAAAGCTGAAGAAAGAGATCCAAAATTCAAGCAGAAACCTATAATTCAGTGGAGATAATAGCTTCACAACACACAATGGCTTACTGAGAGATGTAGGTGTCTGTCACCAATCATTTGGTTGTTGGGACAAATGTTGGTAGGAATGCCTGTGTATGAAATATCTCACCAGATAATCACCCTCTTTAAATATGAGTACCTATGACTAAATGTCAGACAGAAGATTTGTTTCCCTACAAGCCCTTTCATCTTCCCTTTGACAGTAGTAAGGATACAGTGAAAACCTCAGACTAGTTCTCCATGACCTGAGATGGCAAAGATCATTTGCCCAATGTTATTCTCTGCAGTATTGTGCTAGGCACTGGGAGAACATTCATCTTTGAAATGTATTTAACCACAATGCTTGGTTTCATTTGATTTTGTTTCATGAATTAAGAACAGTATATTGCATTTAAAAAAATGCCAATAGTTACTTGGCTACTTTTTAAAGATGCATAGTTCCTTGCTTGGTGTTGATGTATGGGTAGTATAATGTATAACATATAGTAAAATAATAATATATTATAAATCAAGTAACTACTGCTAAGAAAATAACTGATATATAAGTTGTTGTGGGTTATGAATCATCACAGGAAAAAAATTTCAGGCTTATTGGAGCAACAGTGTGAAAACCTCTTAGCAATATTTGCTGAGAACTCATTGTTTTTTATGACTAACCACACCTTTGCAGTGTCCTCCAATCTTCAGTCCTTGAAGCTGCCTCGTAGTACTCAGAAAATCATATTCAGTGGAGAGGAAGATAGATACTAGTTTGAATGTAGAGGATAAATTTATCTTGGCCAACTGCCAACGTGAAGAGCAGACAAAGTATGAATTATTTAGCCTGGAATCCCAGAAAAAAACAAGAGAGATGTCTTTAATAATGAAATGTCAGAGAAGGAGATACTGTAGCAATAACTAGATTGAACTCACTAAGCAGAACGAGTGTGGTGAGCTCTTACTACAGTGATATATCCTGTAATAATAGTAATACCAGAATTTAGCTGGGGCCTGTGGATAAATGTGCTCTTTCTAAAGAGAATACAACGATTGTCTTTTCTTTAGACCATTGATGCTCAGGGTGACATTTTTTTATTGCATTAGAAGCCCCAAAGCCCCACATCTGGTCTTTAGTTCTATGCCAACTCAGGAAAGGATGCTACCCAGTAAGTCATGAGCATTGCTTCGCACAGTGCTTGGGGTTTCCTCGGGGCCACCTCAAGGATAGCTGGGTTCTGTAGTGATGCTAAAGTCATAGAGTGTTTACAGACCCCATGTAAAAATGCATGTGTATGCACATATATTGTTACATTAAATGGTCAGGAAATGGTTTTTTGCATCAATCTGTGAAATTATTTGTTACTAAGAAGAACTTCAGTTGTAATACTTAGGCACCAGACAGCTGTTAGCCATTAGGTGTAAAGAGAAATTAGGAAAACAGTTAAAGTTAGATTGATTGTTCTTTAGCCAGATAATAGTCAGGAATCTGTTTTTTCTCTGGGATGTTCTCTCTATGCCTGCTTCCTGCCTTCTGAATCCAGCAAAGCTCTGAATCCAGCAGCACTTACTGTGAGCCATTCAGTAGGATTCCTCATGATAGGGTGTTTTTATCTCTCTCAGTATTCAACTTTATGTGATCAGGACCTAGAATGGTGTAAGACATAGGAGCTTAACTCTTGGGAAAACAGTGATTATGCCTTTCCAGGAAGCATTCAGTACTCTCTGAGGGTGTTTCTGCTGCTCATAGCTGGAAGGTAGTCACAAGCTCCCTCTGGCCCTATGTGATCAACATTAACACAATCCAAACTAAACCCCTGCTGGGTCCAAGCTAAAAACCCATGCTAGGAGGGGAGTGTGTGTTCATTTAGACAAAGTATTGTGTTAAGGTCTTAGTGTGACTCTTGGCATGTTCATATCCTATGAAGAACCTTCCCTTCTCTTATTCAGAACTTTAGTCCCGTGTGCTGCAGCCCACACGTTTACACAGGATGTATTTCCACCATGATACACTTTTTCTTCTTTTGGGAAGTGAAATTCTAATACTGAATGTTTTGCCAGAAGAGACTAAAATAATTACTTTATTTAGCTTGGCAAATTGAAAGCTGAAGTGGGATCTCTTTTACCTATTATAAAGAAATGAAAAGATTATGCAAAAAAAATGAAAGAAAGAACTGAGTAAGCCAAAGAAAAGGACAGGCATAGGAGAAAAATGAGCATGAACTCACCAATAAAGAAGTTTTGTCAGGAATTTAGAGGAGAGATTTTAGGCAACAGTGAGGTTCTAGAATTTTGTTCCAATGGGAGGAGTTAGGGCAATAAATAAATAAAGTTATTTGATTGAGCAGGGACTTGTGTAGTAGATTAGCAACATGAAATTGTAGGATATTTGAGCTGACAAACCTGAAAATCTTCTGTGATTCAGCACAGTGATCCGTGAACACTGCAACAGCCCACGAGGCCTGTAAACAGGGTGTGTGTGTGCATATGTGTATTTCTCACATATAGAGATATATATATAAACATAATTAGATATACAGGTGTGATTCTGTGTATATATGTGCATACATAAAAAAGAATACTGAAAGGGATGTCATAAGCTACTTTGAGTTTACAGTAATGATCAAGCTAAAGGAGAAACCTGCTTGTTAGGCAGAAGGTTCTTACTGTTATAAATAAGTGCAAGAGCAACAGAGGAAAATACTTATAATCTAAGCAAATGTTGTTTTGTCAAGTATTTCTCTGTCCCAGCAGTTCCACAAGCAGTTGTCCTTTCTGTTGTAATGTAATTCCCTGTATGCTCCACAGAAGGAAAATTAGTTACAATTCTGGTACCTTTAAGCTAGAAATCTACTTGTCTCTCAGAAAGGAGTTGCCCTTAATGTGCATTTAATAATATAATTCATCTTTAATTAATGTGGCACTACCCTGTGAGAAACAGGAATAGTCTTCCTCCTCCTGTCTGCACTTGACTCTGCAGTAGAGCTCAGGGGATGAAGGTGAACAAGGTTATGTGTCTGAGCATTGATTTGTAGGCTCAAGGACTGTCACCGGAGCATCTCCAGGGGCACTCCAGGGACTCAGAGTTCTCAACAGCACTATGTCTGAGACTGAACTGAAACTCATCAGGGATTAAGTAGCATATTTATGTGTTACCAATATTCAAAGAGTATGGGCCTGAAAAGCCGCAGAACACGGCAAAGAAAACCATGTGTTGTTTCCTCACCTCAAAAAAACCCTTCGACAAGAAGCGGGTAGTAAAGCATTCTTTACAGTCTGGATGTCTGCTTGCCTCCACAGAGGATAAAGGTTGACTGTCACTTCTGATTGTTTTCTCGTAATCTACACAACCATTGTCATCCTTCCAGGATCTAGCTTGCCTTCACTGCTGTCACTGTCATTCTGAACTTTGCTTTAGCTCAGCACCTGCCCATAAATCACCTGCAGATATCCTTGGTCCCATGATGTTTACTCCCTCACCCACATTTTGTTCTAATGGATGGTTTCCTGTGATGATATGATGATTTAAACAAAGCATGGTTGCTGCTATTGGCTGGGATTTTCCAGTGAGACACATAAGCACATAGTGGTATGAGTCTATGATTGGACTCGATGATCTTAAAGGTCTTTCCCAACTGTAATGATTCTATGAATTCTAT
This sequence comes from Urocolius indicus, assembly GCA_013401255.1. Classification (NCBI taxonomy): domain Eukaryota; kingdom Metazoa; phylum Chordata; class Aves; order Coliiformes; family Coliidae; genus Urocolius; species Urocolius indicus. The sequence continues at coordinate 689,682 of WBNH01004525.1, forward strand.
GAAATGCTGAAAAATTCGCGAGTGCTATTTTATGGACCTTTAGAAATGTCACATTTCAGAATTGCTTATGAAAATAGTCATATGCTGAAAACCCGATTAACTGCTGTAATTCATATGTAATACATTAGACTTCCTGGTTTTGGAACATTTTCCTAGTACTTTCACTCCTGAATGAGAACAGTCAGTAGGCCAAAGACCCATCCAGCTGGCATCTTGGGAACTTCCAGCAGACTGTATCACAGAATCACAGAATGGCAGAGGTTGGAAGATATCTTTAGAGATCATCTAGTTCAACCCCTCTGCTCAAGCAGGTCCACCTATATCAGGTTGTACAGGTCATCCAGGTGAATTTGAAGACCTCCAGAGAAGGAGCCTCCACACCTTCCCTGGGCAGCCTGTGCCAGGGCTCCCTCACTTCAACAGGGAAACAGTTTTTCCTTTTGTTTAAATGGAACTTTTTGTGTTCCAGCTTCTTCCCATTACCCCTTATCCTGTCACTGGATACAACACAAAAAAGTGCTGCCCCAGCCTCCTGACACTCACCATTTAGATATCTGTAATTATTAATGAGATCCCCCCTCAGTCTCCTCTTATTGAAACAGCCCCAATTCTTGCAGCCTTGAGAAACAAGTGAGTGAACACCCAGCACACACATACACTAAGAGATCCTTGTAAACTCTTAACATAGAATCATACAATGGTAGGGTTGGAAGGGACCTTTAGAGATCATCCAGTCCAACCCCTCTGCCAAAGCAGATCTACCTAGACCAGGTCACATAGAAGACCTCCAGAGAAGGAAACTCCACAACCTGGCCAGTGTGCACAAGGAGAGTTTTAAGTGGCCAGAAGGAAGTACATCTGGCAGCAGAGTGATACGTGAAGCTTCAGCTGCTTTGCTCATCCCTCAGCAAACTTCACATGATGTGTTGTATGTCATCCATACAGCAGTGCCACTTAAGCAAAGCTAATATAATTAGACTTGTGGTATTCAGTTTAACTCAGGAAGCCACAAACTTATGGTGGGATCTTATAGATGACAGCATCTAAGGAAAGAGAGATTGTGGGGTTTGGTATAACAGAAACTGAGTAGCTGGGGTTCTTATGAGGAAACAGAAGAACAGGGAAGATAGCATGGAAATGCAGTGAATTCTGTTTAGGTAGCAAGTCACAGTACTGATACCATGTGAGAGGGAAGCTGTGTTAAAAGTCTTTACAGGAATGTAGAAGGAAGTCACCAATGTTCTTGAATACAGTAGGTAGGAGTCTTTGGTCTCATTTTAAGCAAAGAAATGGCTCAGGGCTTAACCTATAGGCAGCCTGGTGTGTGTTTATGATTCAGTCACCAGCTTTCTTCACTACAATCCCTGAATATTTCCCCTGACATCTTCTTTGCAATTCCCATGGTAGTCTCTGTTCCAGCAATTTGAATTGCAGTCCTCTTAGTAACTGAGTCATGATAAAATCACCCACTCCAGTGGTATCAATTCCTAGCTTGTTATATTTGATATCAGTATTCATGATAAAGTTTATAGCAGCAGATATTTAACCTTGCCTTTCAAGTGGAGTTCATTCTCTCCACAAAATTCCTGCTTCAGTGCTAAGCATTTAAGTACTGGGATCTTCTGCAGTGTTGAGAAAAATTCTCCATCTCTTGAACCAGCCCCCTCAAAGGTTACCTTCAGCTTTTTCTCATTACGCTTCTTCCCACACTTGCACGTTAACGGTGAGAAGTCAAGCAAATATATAATTGAGAGTTGTGTTACTCGTATTTTTCATGTTGAGATTTCAGGCTGAGAAATCATGTTAGATGCAGGAAACAGGAGGAATCGTTTCTTGGTATTTTCTGGCCTGCCCACTGGCTCATTCTCATGGTAGCTGTTGTCCTTGATGGCACTGGGTAACTTGGTGCATGCCTCAGTCTGAAAAGTTCTACTCTTCCATGTATCCAGAGCCAAATTATCTTCACCAGAAAGATCCATGAGGAAAACCTCCTGACAGCTCTAATGCTTTTCCCCTATAGAAACTTTGTGACTATATGTCTCAGAGGAGAACCAGACTGTTTTCTAGAAACAACTCCTCAAGCCAAAGCATTTTTTGTTTACCCTGTCAGATTAAATTGTTGTAACACCTCTTCCTTTTGTTTTAATCCTGAGGTCCACACAGCTTGTCAAATTCTTCTTTACAAGATGTCAGAAGCTTTGACAGTACTCATTGCCTGAAAGACTGGCTTTGTCCCTGAGGAAAGCCTTCAGAAGAGTCATTGTAGCAAACACTCGCTTGTTTTCTGCCAGCTTCTGAAAAACACGTTAGACAAACTCAGTGTTTTCTTCAGGCTTGGGCTCACAGCATTGATAGCTTGTAAGAGGTTGAAGAGGTCAAAATCTACAGTAAAATAAGCAGCCTCAACTTGTTTATGTCTCTAGCTGAAAAAGGTTTTCTGCTTCTTTTCAGCTTATGGTATCTTATTATGAGGCCCTTCTTTCCAATTTTTTTACTACCTCACCCACAATTTGACCACAACGAAGACCCTGGCAGAAGCCCATGAAGTCTTAAGATGTATTCATGACATCTCAAGTCTGTGCAGGGTTTCATGTTGTAAAATGGAAAAGTGAACGTCAGAAATCAGACGGAAATTTGTGTGCAGAAATTTGTGGACAAGAACAAGCCTCATTAGGGAGTTTGGTGCAGTTGGCTGCGTTCTCAACTACACCTCCCTGTATTATTCAGTATCCCTTTTCCAGGTGTCCAGTGAGTGAAGACTTCCCTTTGAAGCCCATTCAGCACTGTAAGACAGAATTAATTCCTGGGGCTTTATAAACTCGGGATTTGTGCTTTACAGAGTAAGGTTACATTGTTTTTTTAGTAACGGAATGACTATGGAATGGAATGTATCTCTTGTTCTCTCTTTTCTGAAACTATAAAGAGAAATTAAAATGAAGAAAAGAAACTTAGTACAGAGCGTTTCATCCTCCTTTGTGGAGGTATCCATGAATATATACAATGAGTCATTTTAATAGCCATGAACTTTAAGATCCAGTTTAGAATTCAATAAAATGTATGTCAGTAAAAGGGAAAGGCTTTCATGCCCCAAATTTTAAGTAAATTAAAATCCTTTAGCACAGCAGTAAGCACCTCTTTAGTCAGTCCCTGAAGTCTTACACACAGCAGCATACCATGATCAGGCAAAAGACTTCATCATCACCTGCTGAGTGTAAGTAAAGCTGTCTTTCAGAAGTCATGGAGAAAAGGCACTTGGTGATATTTTTGTTCTGTTCTGGTGAATGCTCAGAGCACCGTTGGTTCAGCCTCATGAGCAGTATGCATATATGCTTCCTCTGCTGCTGACGTTGCCATCAAATGTGTCACTTCTCTTAAAAGTTCAGAAAGAAAGGTCATACTGAAGTCATTGAATAGGCACTGGGTATTCTTTAAGGTAAAAATGCCTGAAGTGTAGGAGACTCTTTGTACATTTATTTCTGTACATTTTTGAACCATTGCAGTAAAGAAACTGATTATTTAATTCAGTATTTTATTGGATGGTGTCTGGGCTTCCAAGGACCAGCTCTGAGCCTGCCAAAACAGAGTTTGTTGTTGGCATTGTTGAGGGAAGCTTTAGATGAAGGCAAAAGCAACAAATATATAAAAGCTTAGACTGGGGTGCTTAGACTTTCATTAAAAATATTATCAGTGACCTTTTAAGTGGTGTTGACTGTCATGTTGAAGTTGGCATGTTGTGATCATGAGTGAGGAGTAAGATGTCTTCTCACAGACAAATATGTATTTAGTAAGGAAGTTTATTGACACTGTGAGCTCTGACTGCTTTTCGCAGACAAATAGAGGACAGTATACTTTAAGATACTGATCCTGAAATGTTTTTGAGCATGAAATTTCCTCTTACACCACATTTGTTCTGTTCAACACTGCATTTTCTGGTAATAATTTCGGTCTGGTGATCCCAAGACATCTTACAGCATAACTGTAGCTTTTTGCTTCTTGTGGGCTAAGCCAAACTATTCCTTATGTATCCAACCTACTCATCTATTCTTTCTCACACCTCATTTTTGAACCCCACTCTCCATCTCTTAATTGTTTAGGGTCAAAGGAGCTCACAATGGAAACATATTAAACATCTTAGCCCATGAGTTTTTCTTTTGCTATTAATCTATTTGAAGATAATTGCACAATTACCTTCCAGACCCAGATTTGAAAGTCTTAAGGCTTTTGGTTGTTGTTTTGTTTTACAAGCAAGTGGAATGAGAATGCAGTAAAACTAACCGGGAATACTAGGAGAGTTGAATCCACCTTTACATGACCAAGCTGAGAACTTGGTCTTGAGTCCTGTCAGGGAGAAGTGATTGAATGCTTCTGGCTTGTGAGTTGTTGCTGTTCCAAGGCAATAACTGAGACAGTAGGGAATGAGTGAATCACAAAATTACAGAAGGGTAGGAACTGGAAAAGACCTCTAGAGATCTAGTCCAACCCTCTGCTAAAGCAGGTTCATCTTGATCAGGGTGCACAGGAACGTGTGCAGCTGAGTGTGGAAACCTCTAGAGAAGGAGACTCCACACCATCCCTGGACAGCCTGTGCCAGGGCTCCCTCACCTCAACACCAAAGAAGTTTTTTCTCATGTTCAAGTGGAACTTCCTTTGTTCCAGCTTGTGCCTGTTACCTGTTGTCCTATCAGTGGGCACTACAGAAAAAAAGGCTGGCTCAAATTTCTTGATGTCTGTCCTTTAGGTATTTGTAAGTGTTGATAAGATCCTCTCTCAGTCTTCTCTAGGCTAAACAGTTCCAGGTCCTGTAGGCTTTCCTCATAAGAGATGCTCCAGTCCTCTCATGATCTCGGTAGCCCTCTGCTGGACTCACTCCAGAAGTTCTCTTTATCACTCTTGAACTGAGGAGCCCAAAACTAAACACAGACCCTAGATTTGGCCTTACCAGGGCAGAGTTGATAAGAAGGATAACTTCACTTGACCACACTTCTTGATGCATCCCAGGATGTCATTGGCCTTCTTGGCCATGAGAGCACATTGCTGGCTCATGGTCAGTTTATTACCAACCAGCACTCCCAGGTCTCTCTCCACGGAGCTGCTCTCCAGAACATCACCTCCAGCCTGTAGTGGTGCATGAGGTTGTTCTTCCTCAGGTGGAGTACTCTGCACTTGTCTTTGTTGAACCTCATGAGGTTCCTCTCTGCCCAACACTTGAAAGTGTTCTTACATTTATTGATAACTTTGTGTGGTTGTTCAGCATAGTTCAGTGCTTGAGTTCTGCTTCATTTCCCTCTGTGGCTGTATAGTACACAAACTCAGATGAAAGTTTTGCTAGTCAATTACTATGGAGCTCATGATATTTCTACCAAGCATTATCCAGCTCCATACCAGCTGATTGCATTAATCTCTCCCTTGATGCACTGGCCATGTTAACAGCCTTTTGATGGACTGGGCCTCCAGACACATCTGTCTAAATCAAATGCATTGATAAAGCAAATGGTATTAGATGTGTTAAATGTGCCTTGAAGTTTTGCTTGATCTTGATCAGTGATGCTGAATGAGTTAAACTGAGGACTTTTCAAAGATTCTTTGTATGCCTTGACACTATTAGAAAACAAGATGTTGTTTCAAGTTATTTTAGCAAGGCTAGGAAATCTCAGAACATGTATTGAGACTGCAGGCCACAGAAGAGTGTTTCAGGTAATTCTTCACAGGCGCTAAATGGTATCGTTTTTCACCTGCTTTGCCTCATGAAAAATAGTTCTATATCAGCAAACTTGTTTCCTCTCTCATTTTTACTATTGACAGTACGTTTGTTAATATAGGAAGACTTCAAAATTACAATACTCAGGTTTCATTTAAATGACTATGGTTTGCTGTGATTTGTTTGGGTTGTTTGTTCTTCCTGTGGGAAAACCTAAAAAATTCTTTTCTTCTTACAACAAAGTGTATTCTATATTATTGTGAGCTAGAATTCAGCTAGCAGCTCTGAATTCTAATTCATGCTTCTTCCGAGAGAAGATGTCAGCTTCGATTCCTATTTTACAAATTTATTTATCTCAGAAAATGAAATGCATGGAGAATATTATTGTTGGTGTTTCTTCATCTGTGGTTCTACAGCTTTTAATAATGAGATCCTTCTTAGCTCATGGGAAAACATGCCCTAAATATGCTTCAGATTTTGGTGGATCTTTGAAGTAGGACATCAGAGACTTTTGTTTTCAATCAAATTAAGGTGCTTTAATTCAGGAATTATGAAGTAATTAAGAATGAATTATGAAAATTATCATTGTGTCTTCAAGTGAAGAAATTTTCATTCGGCAGTAATGTGATGAAAGTCAAAGTCCATTGAGGCTTGAAGGTGAAGGTTGGAGCTAATATTAGCAATTTAGATTTTTTTTAACCAGCTTTTATATAATAATTGTTTCCATTTCCTTTCTTTTCCCCTCTTTTTTCTTTTTTAATAAGACCTTTTCTTAGTCTTTGCCACGTTTTTCACATTCCCAAGATTGAAGAGCTGTCAGGTCTAGCAAGGGAGTGCCCTACCTTTAGAAATAAGTTCCTAAAAAATATGTCAAGGTACTTTTATAGAGCAGCAGACACAGCAGACACTTCAAAACTGAAAAGGCAGTTTTGAAGCCAGAGCAGTTTCTTTCACGTTCCAGAGAAATTTTAATGCCAACACACCAAACAGCAGGAAGATAACTTGAGATGAAAGGGACCTTTTGTGTTGTAACTGAGATAAACCTGTTTATTAAGCCATGAGATGCTATAGCACATACCCTAAGATTTTCTGGTACAGGTCTTCAAGACCTGCCTAGACATCTTCCTATGCGACCTGATCTAGGTGAACCTGCTTTTGCAGGGGAGCTGGACTGGATGATCTGTAAAGATCCCTTCCAACCCCTCCCATTCTGTGATTCTATGATTCTATGATCTGTGAGTAACATTAGTGCTTTGAAATAACTGAATTTTCTGTAGTTGACTTAGAATCTTTGTGTTTGTTGCCTGAGGCTTTATTGGTGATGCCTTAGCCAAAGGGTCTTCCATGGCATTATTCTTGTGTGCTCCATAGAGTGTGGTGACTCAGGATCAGCAGAGCCTCTGGAGACACTAGTGAAAACTCAGTTTTTGTGAGCAAAAGGTGCCACTTCAGGGGTGGATGAGGGACAGCAGAATGGATTTAAGTGATAGTTGCTATCATGCTGAATGACATTTGAAAGTGAGAAGTTGAAAACCCCCTTAGCTGCTATGACACAACCCCCTTTGTGTCATAGTTATCTTTCAAGGCAGACAATAAGCTGTTCAGAGGTCTTAACCCAGCTGCTAACACCCACGGCGGAGCGCAAACTTAATCAACGTTTATCTTGTTCGTGTGGCTTGCTTTCGTCAGTGTTGCATAAAGGTAGGTGTGTTGTAATTGATCTCCAGACCAGAAAGGAAATCTTAATATGTAGCTGGTAGCAGAACAGTCAAAATAAAGACCTCCAGGATAACAGAAAATTCTTTGTTCACCCAGGGAAAGATTTACAACTTCCTCAGCCAGTTGAGAACACAACATTATTATATTGTCAAATTTTAGTAATTTTGCACTGATGCATGGGAAATCAACTGCAAATCACCAGATAGCCTGATAAATTCATTTGGGCCCAGATCCACTAAATGATTTGGAACATTTTTAGACACCTCAAGTATAAAATTGCAGTTCTCCAAGGCTCCTATTTAGCTCCCCTCTAGCACTGACAGTGAGTCAAAGTGGTAAGTGCCTATGATTTCGCTGATATTCGTACTGCTTCTGACATGCTCACAAGTGTGTTACCCTTGATAGAACCAAGTCCTTATCTCATGCCCAAAACCCATCATTATCCACAGATCAGATTGCTGTCTGCCTCTGTGGCCTTTGGGGCTCCCTACAGTTGATTTTCTCTAGGTGTGGATTGTGTGCTGCACAAAAGCTGGCAACAAGATGCATTTTATTTCAAACCAGAGCTTCCAGGGACAACAGTGTGGGGACTGGCAGTACCTGAAGTCTAGCCAGCAGGTTGATGGTCACAGTATGCCTCTAGGCTATGGAGTTCTCCAGCCCTGTGCCTCCTCTGCCTTGAGCTTTGTAACTGCTCTCTGCAGCCAGGAGTGAGAGAAGTTGGGCTCATCATTGAATCTCTTGCAATTTGCAGTGAGAAAGCACCCTCTGAGCACTCACACTCTCTGGACACTCACTCACACCCGGTAACCTGGTTATCAGTCCCAACTTTACTAGAGCCAGACGAGTATCAGGTTTAGGATATGCCTTTCTTCATTTGTGGTGGGGTGTTGGTTTAGATCAGTGCCTTTCTGGGCTGCCTGCATTGGAGAGGGAGCATGGATTTCAAGCAGAGAGCTGTGAATTTCATTGCATGAACAAGATGCTGAAAAGTTAGGAAACACAGTGCTCAAATGCCAGCAATGAAACCCTCCAAGTATCTAAGAGGACCTCTGTAACACAGTGAAACAAGACAGAACAGTCCTAGACATGGTATTTAAGCACAAAAGTTTGTATCATCCTGGGTCAGACCTTTGGTTGGTAGAATCTGATGTAACTCCTTTGATTTCAGTACAATGAAAAACAATTTAGGGCAGTGTAGGATGGGGTTCTGGCCCACAAAGTTTGATACAGTAATGAAATCTCAGATGTCAGATATCCCCTTTGCTTGTGTAGCTTGACTAGGAAAGAGGTGGTGGCTCATTACTGGTGGAAAATACTTTGTAGGTGAGTGAACTATAAGATAGCACAAAGAGTAAATGTCAGTAAACCAGAAAACATGTATAAATGGGAGCTCTGTACTTGCTCTCACAGCATTTTAGGCAGTAAGGCTTTTAACTGTTTGCAGCTAGTAGTGCAGGTTTCCAATATTTTGTGTGAGATAGAGGTAACTATAAACAGAAGGACAGTGCTAAATCCATAATTGTACCTCTTTAGAACTTCACCTGGACAGAAAAATATCCCCTAGCACAGGATCAGGGACGTGATGAGCAAACCTCACTTTCCAGGAAGCCACTTCCCTTCTCTCTCCATCAGGATGATGGATTCACTCAGCATCGTCTGTTTGACATGTACTGACTTAGATCCCACACTTCTGCTCCTGTGACAGAAAATGCATGATGTGGTAGCAAACCGCATTAACGCAGCTCTCAAGTCCAAACAGAGCCTGATGTCTTCTTTTGTAAAAGCAGGTTATAATTTTTGTTACCTACCCTTTAATTTTCAACCTGTGCACATTTTCCCCCTAATTCTATTGTGTCATCTGTTATTCAGATTAACTAATTTGCGTGCTCTGCCAAGCTGAACCAAAAAGCTTCACGTCTGCAGGTCACGTTTACTAGCAGAAACAATACTCCTGAGGTACATTTTTGCTTATTTTTTCATCTTTAAATAGACAGGACTGCCAAAAGAATTAAACACACTTGTCTAAGAAGGAGGGAGGAGTCAGTAAAAGTGTTGATGAAGTAGCAGTGATTCCAAAATAGCTTCTCATGTATTGATTTTCAACCACTGGGGAGAAATACTGTGATATTTCTGATGGAGTTTTGTGAAGAAATGTACGGTATTTGCCAAACAAATCCCTACTTAGCTTTTTGTGGTAATCTAATCCCTAGGTTTCCCATGTCTGAGTATTAAATCACTTCAAAAGTTTTTAGTCTTCCCCTAAACAGCACTGTTGATAGGGGAAAAAAAGGCAGTTTCCAGGCTCTAGGAAGCAAAACTGAGTCTCACATCAGACTGCGGCTTCTGATCCTGAGTATTGGCTTTCTATGCCCCATGTTCCCCATCTGCTTCAGTGTAAGCAGTCAGCAGGAGGGATAATGTGTAACGGAAGGGGGAATCACAACTGGGCATGACCAACCTGCAGAAAAACGGAGAGCAGGCAGGATGTGAGGAGAAGTGTTTCCTCCCTGTGAGATTAGAGCAATCAGCTAGGATGTCCTTCAGGCAAAAATATTAGCTGTATTGTCCATTTTTTACCAGCAGTAAGTCCTACTATCCATATCAACAGGATTTTTCAGAAGTCTTTTATATGCTAATAAAGTGATTCTGGGGAAACTGTATGCTTGCATGTCAAATGGAGTTTGAGAAACAGTGAAGTCAAATTCTTCCTAGCAGTTTTCTAAGAATGGAGGAATTTACATAATGTGGAAATTTAGCTGGCTTGATTTATAGTGAGATTCACTATAACGTTGTTATTCCTCAGCACTAAGAGCATGACCACAGATGAAAAGCGGCCACTTCTTTAGGTGAGTTATGTTGTTGATTTAGGACAATTGGCCTTTCTCTGGCATTAGACACATAACAAAATCCACTAAAAATCAGCCAGAGAATTACAGCTGGAATATATGATGTTGTTGGGGGGCAGTGTGCAGGTTTAACCATTTAAACTACTTTTGGGAAGTCTTGTGCGTGCTCCCTCTGAAGCAGTCTGCAGAGTGTTAAGAGTGCTGAGCCTTAATGCTGGCACCAGGAGGCAACTTTGATCCCTTTCTCTACTCCTGTACATCTTCCAGCAGGTGCTTCTTGGAGTGGCCACAGGCCAAGCGTGTCCTGGCTGCCCTTCTTCCATGATGCTGACTGTGGGGCTTACAGCAGCAGCATGGGCACAGGGCCATGTCTTGGGGTGTGTTAGAAGGACTGTGGTTAGCAGGTCGAGAGAGGTTCTCCTTCCCCTCTACTCTGCCCTCATGCTACCATATTTGGAGTATTCTGTCCAGTTCTGGGCCCCTCAGTTCCAGGAGGACAGGGAGCAGCTCACTTCCTAACTCAGGGAGTGAAGGGCATCATCACCCCTAAAAAATGGGCAAGTCTAACACTAAAAGACAGTCAAATCTCAGCTGATCTAACAACTTTTGTGAAAGAAAACAACACAGGTGGCAGGTGTGCAGAGTGAGCAGGTAGTTTCTGATATGCTGAAGGAAAATGACTCTGATATTTTCATTAAAATATTATGAAGTTATGACTGAGTGGAAAATTTTATGTTAATTGTGGCTGGTGATACCTGAATTTAGAGACGTGTGCCTCTAGACAAAGAAGTGGTGTCCAGTCCATTTGTCTTGCAGTTTGCAAATGGATCTTCTTTATAAATCAACATTAAGATCCTGTGAGTGTATTCTTTGTCACCGAATTACAGATCTGTCTTCTCATAAAAGGAGAGGACTGTAGGAAGAGAAAAAAAGTGTCAGTTAGCTCATGCTGAGTTTATACAATGGTTTCCTTGTTACTTGATGTAAGCTAAAGTAAAACAACGAATCCTGAAATGTGCTTGTTCACATAAAGTGCCACTGGTATATAACTAACTGGGGTTGCTCCTTTTGGTTTTGATGAAATCCAGAAGCAATAACACATGTGTGTATACTGGGCTTCCTGTAAATAAAATAATATGTCAGATGCAGAATGAAAAGGGACCTTGGTTTATAACACCAGTGATGGCCACGCTTCCCATGACTTTACTATGGTCCAGTTCATACCTCTGGGCTCTTTGTGTGAACAAACATAGAGAAATTCCCCAGGAAACTTTAGTTTCTTGTACTGTCAGACAAGTAAGGTGCATCATTATTTTCATCAAAAGCAGGTGCAAAATTTAGGGAAAAAAAAACAGCACTAGTTATTGCTTGTATTAATATATAAAGTGAATTAACTTTTACTTGACCTTGATGTAATGTTGTATCCACAGATCTGCCATTGGGAAGCTGGGAGCAGAGGTATTTGAGGCAGCTATCTCAAGCAAGCAAGGCAGCTGAATGGCAGTGGGGAGATCAGGAGACATCTGGAGAAACTGGTATCTAGGGCAAGCCATTGCTTTAAATGGATTAGCTTCTTTATTTTGAGGAGCAGCTACAGGCTTCAGAATCATGTCTGCAGCTGTAAAAGGTGTTTCCATAACTGGCTGGAAATGGTAAGGAGGAGTGGAGCTGCCTGCTTTAGCCCAGCAACCAAGTACGGGAAACTGCTGAAGGTACTGTAGTACCTAAGCATATGAGTAAAGTGTTTGAGAATGCAGACTGCAGTGAGAAGTGAGTAAATGTGCAGACTACAGGGGCAGGAAGGTGAATAAATGTTTGTGACAGTGGAAGAGAGGATTCACCTTCACCAGAGTCCCCTTTTTTTACCACTTAAGTCATAAAGAAAGGTGTCCTCCTGGTCCTTGACCCAGGCATCAGTTCTGCTTCAGAGCATCCCTGGCAAAGTTGCCTCTGATGGAAATGGTGTGGGATTGCAGTCCAGCTGCTGTTGATTCCTTCACTAACTGCTAATTTAAGCCCACATTTTTTGTACATTGACAGATTTACCTTGAACATACACCTATACGTACAGCTACCCAGCCACTAACTGTCTTGAGGATTTTGTGTGCCATCACCAAACTGGCAGAGAAGGGCATGTGGGTAAACAGAAAAAAATTACAAGGTCTTTTTCCAGCCAGTGGCCGTATTTTTCTCTTTTCTAACAAATGACAACTCAATATTCTCATCTGTTATTATTATCTTGATAATGTGTAACCTACACTGTTGTTCTTCTGCTTGATATCGTTATCATAAACAGGCATTCTGCAAAGTTCCTCTTGTTCCTCGCCTGGCAGTTGGCTTGTGTGTGCCGGGGGAAGGCGAGACAGAAAGAGTGATGCAATATTTAGAGAGGTGGAATGAGTTTTAATACAGAAACTCATTATTTCATGAAATATGACTCTATGGCTGTGCAAGAAAGTGTGCAGGTGATGGACTATCAATGAGGTGATTCTGTGTCAGAGCTTTATGCCCCAGAGGTGACTGAGTGCTCCAAGTAAGCTGGGAGTCTGTGAATTGCTCTGCTATCTGCTGACCTCTCAGAGCCTGCCCTATTGTACCATGGCATGCAGATAATCCCTTGGGCTGTATTATTTCCCCTCAGCATCTAATAGGAATTCTGTTTTACATTTTTTTTTCATATTGAGGCCTCCTTTTTCTGTCAGAGGTCACTATATTGATCTGCATCTGTAAAGGGTCAGCAGTGTGAGGGTTGTCTTAAATAATGCATTGGAGTTTGCTGCCTCTCTTCTCAGTGAGCTCCAGTGAAATGTTCATTAGAACTGCTGTGGAGCCTTCCCAACTTGAACTGTCTCAGTTGTCTTGTCCTCTCTCCTCCCGGTCTCTTCAAGGACAGAAAGCAAAGCAAACTCGAGATGATGAGAGTTTGGACAACCAAGATGTATTTATTGTCCAGAGGCAATCCTTACAATTGAGAGAAGTTGCTTCTCTGGTTTTGTAAGACAAATTTTGAGCATGAGCATTTATTTTATTGACGTCTTTATGCATCTGAGAATCAGTGGCATACTCTTGCCATCCTATCTCTGCCAGAGAGTCTTTTTTTCCCACCTCAAAATGTAGCCTGCTTGTTTTGAATGCTCTTTTGGCAAGAGATTAGCTCCTGATGTTGACAGCAAATGCTCCTGACTCCCTGGAGGCCTGATTTTACCAACTGATGTTGAGAAACAAGTCCTTCTATGAGCTGTCTTGGCAACTGGGGGCTATGTTTCTGAGAGGGGCTGCTATTCAAGCCAGCATAAGCAAAGGTGTTGAAGTGATAGTTCTATCACCCGAGGAGAACAGGAGTTTCTGGCAGGATGATTCCTTAGGCATCTCCCAAGGGTTTGCTGCATCCAGGGTGTCTAGGAGGCAGTGGAGCATTTGTGCCTGGGCTGGGAGGCTCGTGAATCCATCTGGATTCACATTCACACTGCGCCTGGTGTTTCAGGCTAATACTGCAACGGGGAGATTCACAGAGAGTGAGGAAACAAACAGTCATGAAGACAATGAGGCTCCAGACTACCTAATGACTACTTAGTGAGTGTCTAAGCACTGCAGCATTATTGAATTTTAATTGCCTTCTCTCTGGCTCTGTGCTATAAAGTGAAAAAGGAGCAAACACTAAGTGCAATGAGGGTAGATGATTAAAAAGTAATACCTAAGAGACACTCAGGCATTTGTGGTAAAGACCACAAGAATAATGTAACGAGAGAAGGCAACACTGCTGTGTGCTTGACACCTCTTTAGGGAAAATGCACATTTTTGAGGTTGCCTTTGGCATGATCTGGCATTAAAAAATAGATTATATCAGTGAGGTAATCCAAGTTATACTGAATGGAGTACTGGCTAATTACCAATGAATGGAAAATCCAATCCACATCACCAGACAGTGCAGATGGGCTTCTCAGAGGTTGCTCTTTAGCCTTATGTCCTTTCTGATGTATGCTTAGATGATTTTCCACTATATGGAATGAACGTGCATTATTTTGAGTACACATCAGAAAGGCACAAATGATAGGAGACAAAACAAGCCCTAAATCCATCACGAAAGTGCTTAGCTTTGCTTTGCTGGCCCTGCTGCACAAGTGCTGGGGGAACTGGGAAAACTGGTCTGCAGTATTGAAACACAGCCCAGGGACTTCTTCCTCTGAGAAAGGTAGGTCTTCAGAGCTTGAAACTCCAGCTCTGAAGCAATAGGCATTCAGAGGTGTGAGAAGCCACTCTCCAGCCACTGGAGATCTCGACAATGCCACAGCCTGGTAGTCCAATCAGTTGAACTATATTAATATAGAAATGTATAATCAAAAGATAAACTAACTTTAGTTAAAGAAATAGAGACTCAGCTCCCCTTTTTCATTTCTTTTGTATGTTGATAATTTGACTGAATGCAAAATGCAGCCAAGTCCTGGAGAGCAGGCCACGTTTCTCAGGTGGATTATCTCCCTTTGGCCATCTCACCTGGCTGGGCTGCAGGGCCATGCATCACAGGCTGGTTTTTTTCCTCCCTTTCTACTCTGACAAGCTGTAGTGTTTGGTGGTGTGACAGCAGGAACTCCCCAATGAGCTGCATTGGTGGGAGCAAAGGCAACTGTAATTAGTTCCTTCTTAACACCAGAAAATGATCTAAAGCAGCACTTGCCTATGAATCAGATGGCAGAAAATGCACTTTTGGGGGCAGACACTCCCTTAATTTCATTGATTTCAGTGCATTTATGGGATATTTTAATCTGAAGCAATAAAAAACCCTGTCTGGGTGTTGATGTCTGTGACTATACCCATTTGTTTCTTTCTTACTCTTTCTATGTCACACATTTTGTCACCAGGCACTGATCTGACAGGTCTCTCTGGTGCAGCTTCTCTTTCAGCTTCTCCTCTGCTGGAGTTTCTCATAACTCTTAATGAAACATTTCAAGCTCCAATGTTTACATAAAGAAAATAATCTCTCCCCCCACACCC
Source organism: Urocolius indicus (assembly GCA_013401255.1). NCBI lineage: Eukaryota > Metazoa > Chordata > Aves > Coliiformes > Coliidae > Urocolius > Urocolius indicus. Next base: position 704,940 of record WBNH01004525.1, read on the forward strand.
CTACTTTCTGTCTTTCTGTATTTGTTTTACTTCGAGAAGCTTTCTCATGAGTGAGTTTGGTGATCTGGGTGTTCACATCCCTATACATTTTAGAAAGTTCTCCTGACAGGCATAAAGTTTATAGGGACTATTTTTCAGGAACTTTGGATCAATTGCTAGACTTTTTATTCATTAATGTCTACCTCTTAAATGACCCCAGAACGATATTTCTGTCACATCCTTTCCTCTCACTTTCCATTCCTAAGAGTTGAACTTCCCTTTTACACTTTCCAAGTGTTCCCTACATTTTAAATTAGTGTTGAACTTTTGAATTAATTACCAACAAGAATTCTTCCTGGGGATGAAAGACAGGTATCAAGCAAGACAAAAATAAAGAGAATCTGCAAAGCAAAACATTAAGAGAGACAAGTCAGGAAAAGGATCACCTTTGCAGCTACCAGAAGAAGGAACAGGTTCTCAAAGTTCTTGCCAGGTAGTGAAATACCTGGAAGGTTATAAGAAAAATGGGTGTTGTTACAAAAAAAATCTGCAATATTTTAGTAATGTCAGCACCTGAATCTGATTATTTGCCATCAAAACATTGTTTTTATTATTGTGTTTACAATCAGAAGAGACAGGACAAAGGTCACCCCCTTATTGGCATCTAAGAAAATACATGATTGATCATCTTATTAGTCAAAAATTTGGCAGCAAAAAATGTGAGAGACTAAAAGCCTGGGCAGATGACTTTGGAGAAAGACACTTTACTTCAGGATTTGTGTCTTTTTTTTCTAGAGAAGTAAAAAGAATTTGAAAATGTCTAAAGTGTCAGCTGCATCTGCTGATTGTGTGAAAATGAGCTTCAATCAAACAGGCTTTGATTTCTCAAAGAGAATGAGGCACACTTTCAATATATTCATTTGCAATCAAAAAGACTAGACAGATTTTTGTTCAGCAGCAACAGATTCAGGGATTTACAGAACCTGAGTTGATTTAATGACAGTTCCCATGAATTATAATGAGTGGTGTTCTCACACCTATGTACGTTGTCATTTCTCCACAGTAGAGCTCCAACTCATTTAAAGTTACTTAAGAGCAGGGAAAAGTTATTCCCTGTGTAGTCACTAACTAGAAGAGCCACAAGGGTCCTGGTATGGACCACATCTTGAGTTCGTGGTGGCAGGACCTGGTAGGGATGAGTAACAACAGGATCTTAGGCCAAATAAAGAGTCTCAGTCCCATGTCAACCTGTGAGAACTTCAGGTGCTATGGTTATATAGAAGAGGAAATGGCCTCAAGTTGTGCCAGGGAGGTTTAGATTGGAGATGAGCAAGAACTTTTTCACTGAGAAGGTTGTTAGACTCTGTCCCATGCTGCTCAGGGAGGTGGTGGAGTCTCCATCCCTGGAGATATTTAAAAGCCATGTAGCTGAGGTGCTGAGGGATATGGGTTAGTGCAGGGCTTGGCATTGTGAGGTGAGGGGTTCAACTCCTTGATCTTAAAGGTCTTTTCCAACCAAAATGATTCCATGATTCTATAGGAATCTGTATGAGTCTTGCATGTGCAGTGCTACAACTGGCAGCACCTTGAAGGCAGAACATGATCCCGTCTCTGCTGGGAGGTCTTGTTGCAGTGTCAGTGAAAGGAGATGATCAAGGGGAATGCTCTCCCAAGGGTGCAGGTGATGTGTTTTTGTCGGATTGCAGAGCAAGTTGATTCGAGCACCTGGTTCAGGTGGTGAGGATGGAGTGAACTGCAGCCTGGCAGCCCCAGGCCAGACAGAGTGGGTCTGCTCAGCCTGGCACCCTGCTCCAGGGCCAGCCCAGCAGTTTCAGGCTTTTTTTCTGGGGACTCAAAGGGTAGTACCTCAGCAGTGGTGCTACCTGTGTAAAAGAAACCTGCTTGACTATGTGTGGTGCCTGCCTTCCCCAGCTGCTAACATCTGTCTCTAACTCCAACAAGCCAATGGAGGCTCACGCAAATGAAGGCAGAGCAGGTCCTGAGATGTGAAGGGTTATTGTTGCTGTTTAGAGCTAAGGGCTTCCTGCTGCATTGTAGCCATTTATGCCTATTCCTTATGCCTTTGTCATAGATACGAGTTACTGTCACTGAAGACTGGAAGCAATTTACCGGTGATGCTACCTACACACAAGTTGCTAATTAGAGACTTGGAGCAGACAGAGCCAGATACCTGTTTAGATTAATGAGTGAGCAGCTAGGCTGAAGGTTTCCAATTATGTTCTGTATGTTGGCAGCCAATTTGCTTGCATCCTGGCTTCTGTTTTGGGAAGCAGTACAGCAGTCGTGCTGGGCAGATGTGTGCTCCCAGAGGGAACAGGACTGGCATTGATTAGCCTTCAGGTACAGAGCCCTGCAAGTAGTACACTGTGTGGTCCAATGCTGTGTGCCATTGCCTCTCAATTTAGCCTTTAAACACTCATTAAAACCCACTGGCTTTGACACTCGTTGTGGAAGCAAGACAAAACCTCACTTGCTGGTAGGGTGAGCTTTAGGCATTTATTCGTTAAAAGAGCTCTCACTCTTGGATTTGTGACTTTCCACTTTTCTTTTCCTGCATAAGCACTGCATAAGCTTCTGGTGGTCCAGGCAGATAAGGGACTTCTCAGTTGTGCCACTGCTTTGTCTGCTGTGGGTCAGGAGGGAAGGAATATTTCACTCTGCTTGGGCCAGGCAGCCCCTTCAGGACTCAGTGGATGGTTATGTTTCCAAGAATGATGTGGATGAAGATATCTAAGGAAACTTTCTAGGAATGGGATGCAGGAAAAGAGATGCAGAAACTCCAGGTGAATAGAGGATAAAGAGGGGAAGAGGCAGAATGCCTTGAAGACAGTAGTAGAGCTCAAACCCAGCCTGTTAAATGGGCACAAATACTTGCCCTCAGCAGGTAGGAAGCACTGAAAGAGTGACACATTTCTGAAGATAAAAGTAAGTCCTGCTCTCTGTGTGGATATTTACCATTGTTTCAAGTTCTCTTTCAAGCAAAAGAGCAATTAAGCCTTTGAGTACCAATAAAATCATAAACATGCTGTAAATTCAGATAGAGCTGACGTGGCTGACATTGTGTTTCCAACAGCAGTCGTAGTTAGGGCCCATCCCTTAAATAATCTGATTTCAACCAGAGCGGGAGATTGGGGAGCACTGGGCAGAAATCAAACACGAATATGAGCTTTCACAATGTCAGGCCTTCTTTAATATCTGAGTTATTGCTAAATGTGTTGGAGTTTACAGCTGGGTCTCATGAGTTTAATATCAGCCATCAAACATAATAGACCAGACTGCTTGGATTCCCTTCCTGGGGTAATAAGATTTACTGAAGTAGGAATGATTCTTTTTATGTTAATAAACTGAATGCATTGCATTGGCACCACAAGGAATTTGAACTCAATTCAGATTAAAGCCCTTGATCTGGCAGCTGGCTGACAGTAGGCCGTTTGAATTGTTCCTTTGTTTTAAGATTTACCATTGTGAGAGTGAAGCTCCTGTTCTTAAACAAATGGTTGTCAAGGAAATATCAGGGAATATCAAAGAAACACCCTTCATTAGGGGAAATAAGCTTTGTGTTATGGCTTAACTTGTAGGCTGTATCACCAGAGGTGTACCTGTTTGGCCTCAGACCCTGCAGAGGTGGAAAAACAAAGTATGACAGATGGACAGTATAAAGGAATGTGATGTGGCAAGAGAGCAAACCAGTGGGATACATCAGGAAAGGCAAGACTGCAGGCACCACACATCTCCAAGAGAAGCAATGACTTATTAGCACACAAGACCACTTAATGCACAAGGATGAAGCTGGGGAGAGACAGCTGCAATAGAGAAAGCCAGAGGTGCTACTTGGAGAACCAGACAAATGTCACTGCTGTCATCAATAGAGAAGGTGAGAAAATGAGGTGGTAATGAAGGAACTGAGCTGAACTCGTGAACTCTGGAAGATGAGGTTGTAGTCTGATGTACTTTACATGTTTGACAGGCCAAGAGATGCAAATTCTTCAGTCATTGTGTGTGTGTGTGTGTGTGTATGGGTTTTGGGGTAGTGAGAGAAGATGGCTGGGCAGAGAATGGAATGGCAAATGAAGCCCCACATGAGGATAAGGTGGGCAATGTCTGAGGATAAGCAAATATTTCCATGCTGAAGCAGGAATTATAGTTTGTGGTCTTCCCTCCCACTCCTGCCACAGCCTGTCTCAAAAGCTCAAATCTCATTTCTTTTTCCACGGAGATGAACCCACATTACTGATTTCCTGAGATCCTACAGAAGTCACAGGGGATGGTACTGAGCAGCCTGAAGAAGTGAGCATTTTGCAGTGTCACTAAAGCACCTGTTAAGTGGCTTACAGACTGCCTGACAGCTCGAAAACTACCTGTCAGTAGGGAATTGTCATCCAGCTGGGTTGGGTTGTTTTTTTTTTTCTAGTAGGGTTTGCAAGTGTTGGTATGAGGCCAACACCACTCTGTGTTTCCATCAGCGGTCTGAAACTGAGTATAATTGCTCTGCTGACAAAACATGATGGCACAACAATTTGTAATGGGTCATGGTGGGATGTAAGATACACCCGACAGAGGCCAGCTCCTGGGCTGTTATCAGTGGATGCAGGGTCGTGTTACCCCTAGAGAGGTTCCTGGGTCCCTACTGAACAAGAATATTTAATGTAGTGGTGTGATAAAACCTTTGCTACCAGAATTTTGTAAGATATAAGCTGAGAATTGGAGCCTATAAATAGGAAGATGGGAGATACTGATTGTCTCTTGTGTATTACAGAGGATTTTGCTGGTCTTATTCCAAGAGCATCTTTGAAGAAAGGGTGTCAGAAGAGACTCATAAAGGTGTTCAAGTACATATACTGAGACACATAGCTCAAACAGGTTATTTTAGCAAAGATGGAAGGTTAAAAGGTGACTTGTTGATTCTTTATATTCGGAAAAAAATGCCAAGTACCAAAAGATCTCTTTTATCTTGAGACAAAACACATACAAAACCTACAGCTGGCAAGGACTCCAACCATGTGGAGGGCAGCATGTTTAAGCACAAGGACCAGGGAAGAGGTTGATTCTCAGCCTCTGGTGGTCTGAAAATTAAAAAAATTGGAAGACAAGCTCTAACCCTGTCCTAGTATGGGTATGAAGAGTGGTAGCTACAAGGTTCCACTTGCTTGGCTCAGTGCAGAGTTCTGTAGGTGAAATAAAAGGACCTTTGCAGGGTAGTCTGTATATCACAATGGTAGCCTCTAGTAGCCTTTCTGGCTTCCCAGGTAGAAACCTCTACATATCTCTGCAGATATGTTTTTTGTGCAATAAAAGAAGCAAGAAGCAGTTATTTTCATCAGCAGGGTCTTTTCTGTGTTTGAAAGTGCTTGGGTGAAGATTAGCTGACTGGAGACTTGTACTGTTAAAGGAATATCACACTGGCCAGTGTCAACCATGTGTGTTTTCCAAGCAAAAAGATGCAGACTGACTGTATTTGTCTGAATTCTGTTACAATACCTTTTAGGTAATCAAAGGGGAGAAAAAGGGGTTCAGAGGGGTTGCCACATCTGATTGCAAAAGTAGAAATCAGAATCTTCTATAGTTTCAGTGTATTTCATCACCTCTCCGTGGCAATGCACCAGAATATGAAATGCTGCAGTTATTAAGTTAGAAACAATTTGCTGCTGCTCCTGTCTGTTTAGTCTTCCCCTGCTCAGCTCATGTCACTCAGAAAAGGAGAGGATGCCTCATAGGCTTGCCAGTTTGCAGTTTGTCTTCATGGACCTGCTTTGGCAAGGGGGTTGGACTGGATGATCTGTAAAAGTCCCTTCCAACCTCTACTATTCTATGGTTTTATGATTCCCCAGAGACTTGAGACTTAGAAAAAGTTTTTGAAGTTGAAATAGTAGTGGTGTAAGAACTGGTTTCTTCTTTCTCCTTTACTTTAGCACCCCTATATGCATGTCCTCTCTGTACAGATCTCGCCAAGTGGATTTGCTTGAGAAAATCACGTGCTGTGGAGCCTTAACTCCAGCTGCATGTTGGAGAGGGAAGGCATGTTAGAGGTGACAACATGTGACAACGTGCTTCCACAGCAATGCAGATGCTCTGGAGAGGAATGATTCCCAGCTGGGGCAGGAAGGTGTGTCTGAGCTAGCCGAGAATCAAGGAGAGAAGCAGGTGGGTCTCAGCAGGATGCATATGGAAAGACCTCTGAGTAGTTGCCCATTGACAAGCTGTCAGAGACAGCATCCTCTAGCTAACTACAATATCCCTAGTAACTGCATGGTACATGTGATACAGACTGAGAGAAGCATTTCAAAGCCACTAACTGGGTTCAGAGATGCACTTCCATTTTTTACTTTTTCATGACTTGATTTAATTATGCTTAAATTAATGTATGTTAATTGATTAGAGCTTATTCAGATGAAGGCAGTGTTTCTTCTGAAGGCTTAGTCTCAGTGATTCAGAGCAGCTGCTATCTGCAACTGTCCCAGGCTCTGTACAGAACCAATGGATGAAGGATGGAGCATCCAGTGTAGGGGCCAAAATGTTTGTTTGTGATAGCTTGCCAGACTAGGCTCTTTCTCATGAGAAGGCTGAGAAACCCCAACTAAATCCACAGTGCAGGGCTATTCCTTCAGATAGAGTCTTGACCAAATTCTGAGAGCTGAAGTTGGTGCTAATCCTCAGCACAGGTCAAGCACCTCCTGCAGCCAAGGATAAAGACTAACAGGTTAGAGGAGAAGGACACAGGGTTGTGTGGGATGTGAGCAGTGCCTGGAAATTATACCTTATGCATTGCTGTCTTCCCTCTTCATGTACATCAGGCTACTGGAGGCAGCCCAGAGCAGAATATTTATCTGTTACCTGTCCTTTCTTGAACCATGAGCATTTCAGCCTCTTCTCAGCTCCATGGCTCTAGTTTAGAGAAGGACAATAGGCATCCTTTCCTGACTGCTCAAAGCCAGGAGGTTTTTTGTGGTGTAAAACATGCAAACCACACTGATATCTGGGTTTGAGGCAGCACATTTACTGCTTCCTCTGAGAGAAGCAAAACGACTTGAGAAAGCAAGTGACTGACCCAGCAGACCAACTGCTGCTCCTCTGCTTCACACTGCAGGATTGGGAAGTGCCAGTTCTTGTGGCTTGTGCTTTTGCTTCATTTTCATGGAAAGTATAAGCCACGGTTGGAAAGAAATGTAATTACAGCATTAGCTGGGTGACCCTACAGACCAGATAGGAAGGGAGAGCTGAGAGCCTTGTGGCACTGTTACGGCTCAAGTGCCACACCACTCGCAGGCTCTGGGAAGGATTTGTTGAGGTCTTAACACAAATAGGTTGTAGATGCAGCAGCTTTTTGCCACAGTTGCATTGGAACAGCTCCACAAATTGCTACACTTCACTGCTGATATGTCCAATTGTGCACAGAGGGGTGGTACTCAGCACACTTAGCACGCAGGAGGTCTGATTTCCATAGCTGTGCTGATAGCCTCTGTGCAACTCCTTATAGCTGAGTAACGGGCAACTGGAAAGGGCAGTTGGTAAGCAGCTATATAAAAGCATGATGTGTCATCTAGCTGAGCTTTAACAAGCCTGTAGGACCTTCTGCTTTGATTTGGCCAGCCAGGCAGGGGACCTGCTGTGTGTTTGGTCTCTAGGAAATAGCATCAAGTTTGCAACCTCTCACATTGCTCCAGTAAAGTAATAGGCAATCTTTAAGGGTGACATCTTCCAAAAGATTTAGTGTCTGATTCCAAATCTCAGTGTTCACACTCCTTCTTCAGCTGCTGCTTAGTCTTAGAAACCTCAGTTTCCAAGTGTAACCCATCTGCCAGAACTTATCTGGCAACAACAAGGGCTGCACTCAAGCTTAACAGTGTGAGCCAGAAACAAGGAAAAAAAAAAACCTACTAAATTTTCGTCATCCTTGGTGAGCTTATGCTCCCAACTTGCAAAGAGAAATCAGAGGGCTTAATGAACATTATTTATGTTAAAGGAGACAACAGAATTCTTGCAAGATAGGTAAACAGTAACCATCACAACTATTTTCTAAAGCAGAGCTAAAACTTCAACAATTTGTGTTATATTTTCTTCTGGTGAGGCAGCTGCCAGGCCAACTGATTGCTTCTCCCAACTAACTTAAATGAAGAACCTAAGATTCACTCTGCTGAGTTATAAGATAGGCACAACTTGACTCTGTCAGCTTCACCTTGCCTTGCCAGCATCCCTTTGTACCCAATACCTGTGCAAAACAAGTATGTCCCAAGGCTGTTTGCTGGCCCTTCTCCCTCATCACTCTTTGAGAAGCTGTCAACAGATGATACCCTGAGGGAAGAGGCGGCTTTGGAGGGACTGGTGATGCCAGGCTGGAGCTGATGTGCAAAGCTGAAGGGTTCTCATAAAACAGTACTTGTGTGAAGTGTCTGATCTGTGTGTTGCAGCCACGTGAGGAGATGGATACGTGGTCAGCACAAGCCTGCTTCCCCAATGCAGAGGGAGAGAGAGATAGGCACTGGATTCCCATCAGAAGATAAAAATGGTCATGTAATTAAGGATGAAGTACTTGGGCAGGATGCCATGTCCTGTTAGGTAGATGGATTCACTCTGTTATATCTGTTGGAGCTATTTGCTACTTTCCAAAGAACTGTTTGGCAAATCCCCCGTGTCCTGCAGCCCTTCCTGCCCCCTCCCCCCATTTATTTCCCATAGCAGTCAGATGTACCAACTCCATCTGTTCCCAAAAATAGAGACAAAATTATAAGGCTACAAAAATAAGCAGAAGCCTTAAAGCATTTTATTTGGTTTCAGGGGAGAAATGGCTTGTCCTTTTAGCTGTATCACCTCGTCAGCTTTCAGCCCTGGAACAGCATCATCCTTTGCTCTTCATTTTGCCTAGATGAAATTATGCTGTTCCTGCTCTCATCATGTTTGTTCACTATAATCCTTGTATTGTTTTAGCCAGACTCCTTAGCTGGATTCCTCCTTGCAAAAGTGAGGCTATAACCTGTGTTGCCCAGCTCCACATCTATGTTTTTTGGGCTGCCTCCCCCAGATGCCCACAGAGATGGATGCCTCTTCCAAAGATTTGGAGAGACCTTTACAAAGAGCAGCATTTGTTCTCTCTGAACTTACTGACTGATAGTACAAAACTCGAATATCAGCCTTCTCCAGCAGCACTGCTGGTTAAATAATGCCTGCTAGGGAAAAGAGAAAAAGCCACTTTCCCAAATAATACAATGAAAACAATTAATAGATGCCATTCTGAACCACATCAATCCTATTACACCACTAAAGGAGGATAGATGACTGAAAGACTGTGAGGATAGGTATGTCCTAGTAAATAACCAGTAGCTTTTGTATCTGCTTTGCAGAAAGTGTATCTTTCATTACTGGGTTTCTTGTGGACTGTAAGTTTGGCCAATGTACATTGGTGCAAATCCACTGCCTCCACTGAGGTTTTTCAGCTTCATGGTAGCTGGCTTCACCACTTACTGACCCTACAGGCAAATCCTAGGCCATGCTTGACAAGGTTTGTGAGTGTGCAGCTACTTACAGATGAGCCTCAAAACAAAACCAGAGGTCCACAGCAGCACAAATGATCTCCTTTCAAATTTCAGGGCTAAGTCTCAACCTAATGCATGGGTCAGAGTATCCTAAGCCAGTTTTGTTTATCCAAGGCTTCATGCCTCCTCATGTAATTTGACATGGCAAACTTCAGTCTTGTGACTGACTAAATGAAAGTATTTCCCTGCAGGCTCCCTGGGGGTCTGAGTGTGTACAGCACTGCAGGCCCTGGGAAACAGAAAGGCTGAGGTGTGGCAAGCTGAAGGGCCATTGATCCAGGCCACAGGTGCACACAGCATTAGATCTTGCAGCTGGGTTTAGCCTGAGGCCAAAACAGCAGTGCTAGGGGATGCTGGCAGTTGTCAGCTTTGGCTCTCTTGATACACCATCTCCACCTGAGGCCAGCTGCACATACATCGCAGCATTGGAAGAGCTGAGCAATCCCAGGCAACACAAGCACAATCTCCTTCCATGTGCTGAGCCTCATTTGTAGCTGTCCTTAATTTCCCTGTGCTCGGCACCCAGCAGTGTTGCAGACCACAAAGAGGCTTGTGGCAGGGAGTTGTGAGGACAGGAAGTGATGTCTGAAAGGACCACTGGGTCATCACTACAGGCAGGGATCTATATAGGAGAGCATAAAAGAGCAAAGAGGAAAATAATAACAAAAGCAGAGCTGGAAAAACGAAGCCAAAATTCCACAGGAAATGGCAGCAAAGAAGTAAAAGTGTTTGGAATAGAGTTGCTGCAAAAGGTCACTGCAAAGGTCAGGGCAGGCTCAGGGAGACAGCAATGACAGGAATACTAAGCACGTCAGGAAATGTAAATGCGTTCTTTTTGCAGTGTTCACAGACAGATAATGAGAGCAATGCTGGGAGCAGCCACACACTTTCACAGGGACTGTAACAGAAATACCTGCTCTACTCCAGGTAAAGCCAGAGTGAATGATAAAGGACTCACTCTTGTTGGAGGTTGTTAAAGTTTCAGGGCAAGGATTCAGCAGTGAGCTGGGAGAAGCCAAGCTGTGCTTAATGGACGGATCTCTCTCCACTGTGGTCTGGTGGCAAGGTCAGGCCGATGACTCAGGTAGCAATGAGTCACACTTCTTGAATTCAGCAGCTAGTGGGTCCAGCCCGATGGAAAACACCTGGGGAAGTGTCATTTGATTAAAAACAGTCTTCAAGGACTTGAGAAAAGAAGATCATGCTTAACAAATTACATGGAAGGCTATTGTTCCTGAAGTGGGTGACACAAAGAGCTGACAGGCAGATGCCAGGGTGTAATTTACCTGGCCTTCACTACAGCCTTCCCTAGAGAATACATGAATGCATTAAATTTGCATTTATATAGCTTCTTTTCTTCTACACACCACAGCAAAGCACTCTGCAGACATCACATGGGCCCTACAAAAGATGCATCCCTTGTAAGTTGGAACAGAGATTATTGGGAAAGAAGGTCTTGAAGATGTGACCTGATCTAGGGGAATCTGCTTCTGCAGGGGGGTTGGACTAGATTATCTCTAAAGGTCTCTTCCAACCTAGCCATTCTATGTTGTGGAATAGAGACAGAGATGTCTGGTTGAAGGTGCAGGGTCCACACTTGGGTGTCCATGGTCTTTCCATAGAAAACCACTTAACAACAGGGACATAAGCCTGCAAATCACTTGAAAAACTATAGAAGCGAATTAGAGTTGCTGCAAAAGTTGTCCTGCTGGACAGCTCACACAGACTTTCCCTCTGTCCAAGAGGAATCCCCAGCCAAGGGCTTTCTGGCTGTCCCCTATCCTCTTCTAACTTCTAAAGTGCACATTGGTCTGGATTATTCAGTATATCCTGCTCCTGCTGAGGGTTGCCCTTAATGAACAAGTCCCTGAAAATGCATAGAAAGCCTTTTTTACTTTCCAGTGGCCTCTGTTAGAACAATAATGTAACATACTGCAGTTTATAGAAGCACCTAAAAGCCTAGTTTAGAATTGGTCATAATATTTTAGTAGGTGATGACTTTGTTGGGGTTTTTTTCCTTCAGTGAAAAACAGCAGAACTGTTTCCACATAGCTGAGATGTGTTTTAGATCACCTTTATCTAAAAACTAAGGTTTCCTTTCTGTTTTTGTGAAATATGGTTGTTGCACAGTTCTATGGTTGAAAATATTCCTTCATTTGAACCCTGCTAGGAATCACTTCAAGGCTCTGCAAGGCAGGAGGATGGCTTTTTCACACTAAAAGTTTCCAAATCATGGCTAATGTGGAAGAGTTAAAGAGGAATTTCATGGCTCAATAATGAAATCAGCTTGGAATTTCAAATTGTCCTCTCAGAAAAATTACTCTTAACTGTTCTCCCAGGCCTGGCACTGCACTACAGAAGCTGGGGGCTTGTCCTGATGAAGCATTGTCACTAATGAAGAGACAAACTCTGGCATCTATCTCCCTTAACGGCCAAATAGTGAGTAGGAATTTATGGCACATACAAGAAATGGACACTTTGGATTTGTGAAGGTTTTCTGGCTCCAATTTGAAAATGTAATTGCACTCTTCTTTCATTGGGGAGGGATTATGAAAAAAAACTGAGGAGAATTTGAAATGCAGAAGGAGGAACCTGGTCTTCCCCCTCCAAGCAGTGTCCTGAAACCTGGGAATCTAGAGGCAGCAGGAAAAGCTTACCAAAGGCTGAGGGAGCTGGGGCTCTTTAGCTTAGAGGAGACTGAGGGGGTGACCTCATTAATGTTTACAAATACATAAAGGATGGGTGTCAGGAGGATGGAGCCAGGCTGTTCTCAGTGACGGCCAATGATAGGACAAGGGGCAACGGGTACAAGCTGAAACAGAAGAGGTTCCAAGGAAAACCTTCTTCCCTGTTGAGATGAGGGAGCACTGGAAGAGGCTGCCCAGATGGGTTGTGGAGTCTCCTTCTCTGGGGACATTCAAACCCACTTGTATAAATTTCTATGTGACCTATTCTAGGTGGTCCTGCTCTGGCAGGGGGGTTGGACTGGATGATCTTTTGAGGTTCCTTCCAGCCCTTAAGATTCTGTGATAATCTCCATCACCCCAGTCCCAGCAGAGAGGGACTCATGGCCTCTCTTTTATGCCACATAGCCTTTGCTGCCAATTGCTTCACAGTAATTGTTTCAGCAAGGAGTTTTAGAAGTGTGTTGGCATGAGGGCTGCAAAGTTCTTTGCAGCTCCTGGTTACCCATTTATCCTGTGGGCTTACAAGTATTTCATTACCTCCCATAGTCCCATGCAAGCACAAGGCTACAGCCCTCTGCAGCTGTATGGTACTTCAAACTTGTATGAGCAAGGAATATCTTTTATCTTTAGGTGGCTCTAAGTAGCTGTTGGTAATTTTTTAAAGCAAAGAGATTTTCACCTCTTTCTTTGGTTTTTTTTCAGCCTTTTTTTTTCCTGTTTCAAAGCTGCATGAAGTACTTGGTCGGTATGAATCACAATAACTTCAAAATCCATCTCAAAGTGGTCTCGTCTTCAAACAACTCCTCACTTATTCCAAAAAACGCTTGCTACATTAAACAGTTGTGAGAAATTACACTGGCAGCCAAAGACAAACTCTCTCCAGAGCCTGATTTTAACAGATTCTTTTTATTAGAAAACACTAGGGAGTGTTAGTGAATGACAACTTGGAGAACTGGTTTATAGCAGTCTTTTCAACAGCTCGCTCTCCACGCTTACTCCACATCAATCTTAAATGAGTATCATCTCCTTCAAGACTTATTGTATCTGCTCCAATTTTAGAAACAACTTAATAAAGTGCATTTATCACCTCTTCTCCACATGAAAGCTTGCCTAGTTCTGCCTTCATGTGGCTCTTATGTGCTTCTCAACCTTGATCTCATTTTCCTAAGAAGAAAAGATGCTCTACAGACTTCTGATCAAGAGCATTTCCTCCTCCTTATCCATCCCTTGAGGCCAGCTTCCCTGAGCTGTGCTCATGCTGTTGCACTGAGCTGTTAATTTTCTGTAGTTCAGCTTTTAATGAAGGTCAGTAATGGTTGTAGCAGGGTGTTTGTGATCCTTTGTGCTTCAGCACTGTAAGGCATGAGGCACGGTCACTAGTGCTGCTTTGTAGAAAGGCAACGTGCTTTTCTTCCAGGCTTCCAGTGCTGTGCACAGTAGATTCAGGGTGAGCTCCTGAGCTAGAGCTAGACCCTACCTAATATCCCAGGTGCCTCATATGTATTTGTTAATATCAATGTTGTCTAATCATACCTAGTGTGCATTTTAATGAGACTTGGCTCTTAACATGTGCCAGCCCTAGGCCAGGACCTGCTACCATCTGAAATGCCACTGGAAAGATAAACATGTCTTTATGTTGAAAGAAAAAGGTGTTTTGACACAAGGTAAAGAGCCACTCATGCTTTCCTTGTGCTTTTCATTCTTTTAAGTGGAAAAATTTGTATCTTTGGTTATAATGGGGAGCAAGGGGGGTGTAATTCAGACTGATTCAGCTTCCAGGAGATCTTTAGACAGGTATTTCTTTGCCTTTCTCACTGGCAGTGCCAGAGCCCAGTCCCAGCCTTCACATGTGTTATTCTGGTTTGATGTATTGCTTGCAGGGACCAGGGGAAGACAACTAAGGGCACACTGACCAGCATTTTCCTTCTTAGAAATCTGAAGCCAGAGACTAAAGCCAGGTGTTTGGGCTAAATATTTGTTTTTTCTTTAGCTTTCTCAAATTGCTGAGCATTCCAAACTCAGCAGGTGTCAGTGGTACTGCAAATCCTCAGAAAGCTTGGTGCAAGTCTTCACAGTCAATGGTACTGTATGTATCTTGGTCCTTGGGGTGAAAAAAAACCCACAAGCCAATTTTATTAGCACTCTCAAAATGCACAAGAAGACCCTAAACTTCTGTCTGAAAATATCCTGGTCATATCACTGACAAGTCCTGCCTTTTAATTTCTTAAAAGTGTAGGGCCTGAGTAGCTTCATTCCATTTCTAAGCCTCCTGGATTACTATGTGCATCCTGAGAGTCCAAGGGTAAAATATTATACAAACTCTTTCACCTTTACTGCTTGAGTAAGAGAACTGTTATCTAGCTTGTCATGAAGACTCTGCTGTGCACAAGGAAACAAGAGGAGAAAACTAGTGGAGAAAAGACTGTGTCTACATTAACAAGTAATGCATTGCAATAGGAATAGATCTGTAGGGTGATGGAACTGGTACCAATACCAAAGTTGGCACTGCCCATCATACTTTACTTTGGAAGAGCTCCATAATGGTCCTGTTGATGGCCATCAGAGGCTGGAACTCATTAAGGGTGTCCCACATCTTTCAGTTTAGTTTCATCTGAAAAAAACTGCAGTTTGTGCACTCTATAATCATGCCATGATGGAACCAATACATAGGAGGTGAAGATGATCAGGAGATTTGCTTTAAAAGTCCTCCCCTGCTTTGAACTAGGATTTGAAAGCAAGCAGAACATCCCCTCCCCTGCCACTGATTAAAGCAGCACATCGTTTGTTTCTAGTCCACACCTAGTTCTCACATTCAGCAAAACAAAACCCAACCAAACATAAAGAAAGAGAAAATTCACAAGTTCTGTGTTTTCTGATGCATCAATGAAGTGTGAAGCCTTCACTGACAGAGGTCTCAGGGAGCTGTGTGCACATAAAGCTGCATGCTGAATGAAATCCAGGAGCTTGTGACATTGCACAAGCAGGGATAAGCTGTGGCAGTGGCTTTTAACGTGAAAGTATGACTAATTAGTAAACACTCAAGAGGTCTTACTGTATGACTTGACAAGTGCAATTTAGGTTCAACATTTGTATTACAGCCTTCCCCTTGCTTCATGTTCCTGTTACCATCCATCTGATCTCCAAACGGAACAAGTGAGCTTGCATTCCTACTTCTAAAGCAACCCATGTTGCACTGGTGAGCATTAAATAGCAATCTTCATATGTCCTTAAAGAAACTCAGAAAACCTCTGCCTGTAACAGACAAGATAAATTGTGGCTGATGAGACGCTATAGGATGAGGCCTCTCTTTGAGGAAAAACCTAATAAAGTAAAGATGACTTACAAAATCTTTCTTTTTGAAAGGAGGTAAGCTGAGAGATCTGTCTCACCAGCAGTGTGAATGCCAGGGAACTTAAAACACCTACCTGCTTACAAGAGCAGAGGTGACTTGTCTCCTGACTTGTCTCTTATTGCACTGCAACTTCTTGCAACAAAACTAGACTCAGACCTTAGCGAATTTGCCTTGCATCCTCCTGTTTCATGTGACAAAGCAATCCTGGAGAACTTGGCTGTTTCTCTAATGTGATTTGTGATGTAGCAGCAGCCTCTGAAAACTAGGTGCTGCCCAATGCCCGTGCAGCCTCATATGCAATGGGGACAGCAAAGCCACGAGGCCGTACAAGGAGAGTCAGCTCATACGAAACTCCACAGGGCTAAAAGCACTTGAATATTAAGATGAGCCAGCTAAGGTACAACTTTGTGGCCAAAGACGTCAGAGGGTAGGTGTATATGTTGGTCAAAACCCCACTGAAGTACTTAGGATAAAGCTTGATTCCCTGAAAAGCAGTGCAGAGAGAGAAGAGGGCAGTCAAAAGCAAGGCTGAGCTTGACCATGGGCTGTCTGCACGGTGGGGGCTGCACTTCTCTGTGTAACTACTTTTGATGCAGTTCTGCAATAAACAGGAAAAAAAAATCAGGCCCTGCAGATGTGCCACGAATCACAGAATAACAGAGGCCAGAAAGAAGCTTGGGATTACCCAGTCCCACACCAATCCACAGCAGAGATAACTCTCAAGTCAGAGCTGGTCATTCAGTGCCTTGTCCAGCTATGTGCTGAAAAGTCTCAAAGGATGGAGGCTGCAGCACTTGATCTCTCCCATGGTGATTATTTTTTTCCTCCCTCTATACAAAGTTCTCTTTTCTGCAGCCTGTGCCCATTGATCTTAGATTTTGCGAGGATGCAGTGATGCCTCACATTCAGCTGCTCCTCCACCACAGAGCTGCTCCTCACAATCAACTCCAGCCCCACAGCTGTCCCAGGAAGAGGATTTTGCATTTGTTTTTGCTGAATTTCAGGATGTTACAGCCAGGATGTGGTTCCACAGGTCCCCCAGCTAGAGCAGACCTCAGCTAGTACAGCTAATGAAGGCTTACTGCAGTCAGCAGCAAAACCATGAGGATCTGTCTCTGAATTTGGATAAAAGTACTACGGGCAAGGCAGTCTTCTAGAAAAAAAAAAACAAAACCACAACTATTGAGCCCCTTCAATCTTTCCTTGCATGATGAGACCTCAGAACAGCATGGAGCTTATCCACTGGGTACCAATTTAAAGCAAACCATGGCTGCACACAAATGCATGCTGCGCTTGAGCAAGGCCTGAAGCTGTGGTCCCTGAAGCAGAGACCTCTGACATTTGTGCTAAGAGAAAAGACTTGTGCATTTCTGAAACACAAGGAAAGCTGTCCACTCTCTGAGACCAGCCACTTGAGGGAGCCAAGATGACATGCTCTAAGAGCCAGCAGATTATTACATAAACATTTTCAGAGCATTTTATCTGGAATCACCCTCTTTGTTTTTTTTCTCTAATGCTAGATCTGTTGGGTCAGAAAGCCTTCTGAGCTTCTGTCTCAGATTTAAATGCTTTTTAATTTGGCTTCCAAAGACAGTCTTGCATAGTTTTGCTGTGTTGGTGTTTAATCTGTCCCCCTTCATAACTTTTCATAGTGTCTCAGTTTCCATCAGATTTGATATAGCTATTAAGAAGTCTTAACATTAACTTGCTACGAGTTGCATGAAAACAGACAGAAAATAGCCATGAGAAGAGGTAAAGTGAGGTCCTTTTCCAAACTTCTTGGCCCAAACAGTTTCCTTCAAGTCCAAGCCTACTGGCCCTGTTTGAAATATCACAGACTCTGTTACAGAAGAAAAAGTTACAGGAGAGTTATGGGAAAGCAGTTATATGCCCTAGGAAATTGGGGTCTAGTGGTCAAGGAGATTCTCATTTAGAAATGACTCTGTGATTTTTTCAATATGGCAACTTCCCACCTCCCCACACTTCCTATATTGCCTCTCCCCAACACCCAGGTTCTGTTTTCTCCCATCTCCTGAAACCCAGCTGCTACTTTAACGTTGAGCCAGCATTTTCAGGAGCAAGGAGACAGCTCAGAGACTCAAAGGTGTTTTAGCCCATGGGATTTACCATATACTGAAGATTTCTCCATAGAGCCAAGAGACTTCTTCAACTCTTTTGTGTCCCAGTATAAATCTTGCCTCTCCTAATAGAACTTTCTACTACCAGATTCTACAATATCAGTCTGAGGGTATCTACATGCCAACCACGTCACTGACTGTGTGAGGGCAGTGGGACTTATATCCATGGTGCCCTTGTCCCTGAAAGCCTGTGGTGTCCTACACATGACACAGTGATGAAGAAGAAAGAAAACTGAGTGTCAAGGTAAGAGAAAAGGGGAGACAGAGCAACTTAAAAGAGAAGGTTACCTGCAACACTTACCTAGCATCTACAAGGACCAGCACATCCCTCCCTCTCCAGTGTTACCAAGTTGTAGTCTTTTGTAGTGTTTTATGGACAGGATAGGTTTTTGCAAAGGCTCTTAAAGGAAAACTGGCAAAACAGTGTTCAAGTTTTAGAAATCACTGTTCAGGCATCCTTTAAAATGTTTCAAAAATGATTGCTACAAGCCTACAGAAAGTGACAACCCAACCCTTTGATTTTACTTGTAATTCATCTCCACGCGTGCTGGGAAAGAGCGTTCACATTTTGGCAGCAGTGTTACATTATGAGCACTCGTTTGTGTTTCTTTTTTTCCCCCAGGTGGATTTATTTCTTGTCTGCATCAAAAATGCAGAGACTGCTCCATCCATCAGGCCCATGGCACGGAAAGGAGATGTTATCAAAATGTGTCTTACATCCTGGGAAGGAAAGCTCAGTGTCAGCAGAGGCATTCAGCAAGGGGACAGAAACATCTGCCTGAAATGAAGTTTTCCTATTAGCAGATAAGGTAATAAATAAATCAATACATTTTTAAATGAATAATAATAAATGACAGCAATGACATCATTACTATACACTGAACTACAACAGCAGCAAGTCCAGCCTATAGTGCCACTGCACTGTTGGAATAACCTTAGATAGACTCCATCCTGGGCTAGGGGTAGAATTAGTACATGGCAGAAAGGTGATCAGAAACAAACCTTTCTTCTGAATAGACAGAAAGTGTTGATTCAAGAGTATTAAATCCATCTGCTTTTAGAAAAGACTTCATTTTGTAGTTCATGCATGGATGTCTCTCTCTCTTCATACACCTGTGTGTATAAACACACACACATATATACCTCTTTCCTCAGCATCATGAAATGGAATGGCCTACAGGTAAAATGCCTATACCTGAAGCCTCATGCTATAAAAATCTCTTTCCTCCCAGCAGTCCCAAGTACATATTGCAGAAGCTGTTGCAAAGAAGTGCAATTCACCTTCTGTTGTCTTGTCCTTGCATTCAGGAAAAGAAAATGAGCCTGTATTTAGAAAGCAGAATTAACACTAAGGCAATTTTCACATCACTGGTCCTTCTGACTCCTCAAATATTGTTTGTGGTATCTGCTTTCACGCAAGAGAATGGAGCCACATAAAACCAATCAGAGGGTTGGAAATGGTCTCAGCAGGAGGAAAAGGGATTATCAGAAAGCAGAGGAATAAGACTTCCTAATGTTCTGTGGACCTGGGCATGCATATGCTATTTGAGCTGTGTAGACTGCTAACATATAGATCAAACAATCAAGACTGCATTATTTATTGACTTAAATATTAACTTATTAAGCTTTCAAACAAATCAGCTGAATAGATTTGTCTAATTAGATCACATCACATCCATCCAGACACATGGACATAAATTGGCTGAAGAGGACATTTGCAGGTCTTTGTACTTGTAGCTTAAAGATAGTTACTGTTCTTCTAGGGAAAATACACAGAACAGTGCTGTATTTAAATCAGTTTGATGGCATCTATATGTCATCCTATACCTGCCCATGCCCTGCTTCCCCTAGGTAGCAGGAAATATCATACCAGAGAGCAAATTAAATGGAGAAAACAAGCCACTGATAACACTGCATGAAGGCTGCTCGTTGGAAAGAGGTGACTAGGTACCTGGAGAAGTCCAATCTATCTCCACACTGCTCTGTGTGGCATAGGCCACAGTCAGGGCCAAAGGCATGGATGTTGAACATTGAAATGGCTTGGGGTTTCTTTGTGAGAATTAGACTTAAATGATGACTGCTCACTGTTGTCATTTAGTCACTGAAATAATAACTGCTCATTGCAAGCATACACACAGAGGTTGTATGAAAAGCATCAGGAGTTGAGGACTTCAGAACCTGCGGTGCTTTTCCTGGGCTTTTGGGCTGGAAAGGCATGGAAATGGCTCTCCTTTAGTCCACTTCAAAGTGAGAGTAGTGGTATGATCTTTTCTGGGCATAAAGTAATACTCCATTCTCGTTCTTACCCCATCCTCCAGCCAGGCATCTCAACCATCACTTCCTCCCTGGATGAGACCAACTCAGGGCAGCCTGCTCGTACCCCAGCCCTGCCAAACATCAAGGGAGTGAAGGCCAGAAAGAGAAAGAGCATAAAGGCACGTATCAGAACCATGGATCCATCTTTTGCAAAGGGAAATGCCCTGATGAAGAAGTAAACCACCAGACCATCCAAAAGTTTGTTTGGTAATGAAGTAGGAAGGGAAAGAATCACTTGTAAAGCCACTAGCCAGTGTTAATTGCACTCATCAGGCTGAAGTTTCAGATAGGAACTTCCTACTAGTTATAGTAGGAAAACAAAAGAAGGGGGGGAAAGTGACAAAGGATGCCAATGGATATTCCAGGCTGCAAGCTAAACTCAGCTCATCCTAGAGAAAAGAGAGCTTTACCCCAAAACACAAAGTCTTAATACAGGCTTCATACCTTTGTTCATGGGATTACATGTTTGTTTTATAACTTTCATTTGTTCCATTGTCTCCAGATGGGCAGAAAATGATGTGAGATGGAATTAGAAGAAAACCCTTACCTGTGTTTTAAAAGGAAAACCTACAACAAAAGAATGGGGTTTGGTTTGAGCTCACAGGTTTTCTTTTTTATATTCAAAGAGAGAGAAAAAAGCCCACCTTTTCTTTTTCTGTTCTACCTGTGAAATTATATTACTTCTTGGTATTGAAAAGGTCACATCACCTGATGTAGTAATTGCATGCAGCTGTTATGTAATCGTTCCTCTTATTTCTATAAAAAGGCAATAATTGGATGTTATTATGTGGCAGGTACCTCCTGGGGACAACAACAATAGCTATTCATTTGGAGGCAACAGTTTCCCTATAGGGAGCTCAGAGCTGCCTGCAGGACTTGGGGAAGTTGTGTGCTCTTCACAGTGGAAGACAAAAGCAGATCATGGGCAAACTTTGTTGGTGACAGTGAGTCAGCTTGGAGAAAGCACACGCCAGCCACTCCCCAGGACCAGGAGAAAAAAACAATCCTCCACCTGCAAGAGCCCAATGATGCCTGCAGCCAAGCCACAGTAGCATGGCAGCTGAACTCACTGCTTGGTGATGGAAGGGAACAAGATAGGTGCAGGAGCTCCTCTACAATCATTGCAGGTGAGTGTTGCTCATTGCAAGAGAGACTGTGCCTGGACATTTTCAGTGGGGCATGTGAACTGGAACCTGCTGGCTCCTGGCTTCCCCTCCTTTCCTACCAGATGCCCTGGAGGGGCTTGTATCGGACATTTCCTAGAATTGTTACAACTGGAAAAGACCTTTAAGCTCATTGAGTCCAATCCCTCCCCCTCACCCTACCAAGCCCAGCACTAATCCATGGCCCTCAGCACCTCAGCTACACGGCTTTTAAATATCTCCAGGGGTGGGGACTCCCCCACCACCCTGGGCAGCCTGGGACAGGGGCTGACAACCCTCTCAGTGAAAAAGTTCTTCCTCATCTCCAATCTAAACCTCCCCTGGCACAACCTGAGCCCATTTCTTCTTGTCCTGTAATTCATTACTTGGGAGAAGAGACCGACTCCCACCTCACTGCAACCTCCTTTCAAGTAGTTGTAGAGAGTACTCATGTCTCCCCTCAGCCTCCTCCACAATGAACACCCCCAGCTCCTTCAGCTGCTCCTCATCAGACTGGTTCTCCAGACCCATCACCAGCTTGTTGGTCTCTGGACACACTCCAGCACCTCATTGTCTTTCTTGTATTGAGGAGCCCAAAATTAATTTGTCTCAGCAGGGTGGAACAGAAAGGGTTTACATCTCTGAATCCCTGTTTACTGGGATTTTACTGTTTATAGGGATTTAGTCCCAGCTCGGGACTATATGTTGGTATATGAAAGGAATAAAAAGGGACCTTCCTCTGCATTGCTGGCTGCAAAGCCCTGATTTGACTTACAGGGTGGTCCAGCCTTTTCCCAAACCTACAAAATTGCTCTTCAATCTTCTCTCTCCAGCTTTACCTGGAAGGGACAATGAAGGCCACACATTAATACACTGTATTTACATGTTACATTTACATTGGAAAAACTAAAGTCTCATAATTCATAGCATGAGTCAGTAAAAATAAAGCCTCATACTTTATAATTCAGTGTTTACGAGTTTCGGCTCAGAGGGGTTGTTGAGAAGCAACATGTTTTTTCCCCTCAGTTGACTGAATTGGGTGTCACTAATTTCCATCTCCTGAAGGCTGTCAAGAATAAAATGACTGATAAATACAGGACCCCCCCTCTCCAAGGGAGTAAGTGCCAAAATAACTTATCTGAGAAGCTCCCCCACATTGGAGTGCCACCTAATACTAACTGCAGCATCAGAGTTAATTGCAGCAGTCAGCTGTTGCATTTCATCTGTGAGTCCTGCTCAGTTTAATTAACCTTTTGGGAATTAGCATTTTGTTGATTTACAATCAACAATCAACAATGCTTTGAATTTCTGGCAGTGTTACAGAAACACTGTCTTGATTGCAGAGTGACTGGTTTTACTCAGACATGGGTGATACGCAAAGGCAGTGACCTTAAAGAACAGTCCCTGGGCAGCAGCAGGTTGATCCTGGGTCAGAAGACCCTGAAAGAAAGCACCTTATGCTTCTACTTGTGCCTTGTTCATGCTCCACCATGATAAAATGGCTCATTCACCCTCCTCATGGACTCAGGTGCAGGTTCCTTGTTCCTCCCAAAGTCATAGAATCACAGAACCATAGAACAATTTGGGTTGGAACAGACCTTAAAGGTCATCTAGTCCATGGGCATGGACATCTTCCACTAGATCAGGTTGTTCAAAGACCCATCCAGCTTGGCCTTGAACACTTCCAGGGATGGGGCATCCACAACTTCTCTGGGCAACCTGTCCCAATGCCTCACCACCCTCAAATCTCCTGAGCACTCTTCATACATGTTCATCACTTTGTGTTTACAGCCATTTCCAAGCACCTTCTTCCAATGGGCTTGCACACACCTCCATCAAGGGCAGTGGGCCTGGCTTCAGAGGACTCTTTCTCCCAGGGCTGACTTAACAAACCTCATACCATGAACTGACCTCCTAC
Source organism: Urocolius indicus (assembly GCA_013401255.1). Lineage (NCBI taxonomy): Eukaryota > Metazoa > Chordata > Aves > Coliiformes > Coliidae > Urocolius > Urocolius indicus. The sequence continues at coordinate 728,020 of WBNH01004525.1, forward strand.
CGTTCTCCATGCCAAATGAATCCCAAGATTCTCACCCAGGGATTAAACACTGCCTGTCTGGACCTCTCCTTCCCCTGACAAGGCACCTGGGAGGGCATCTTTAGAGTGGCAGCTCCCTCTTCAGCAGGCTGACCCTGGCCTCCAACCATTCTCTCTGTGGTTGACTTTCCCCCCGCCTTTGGCGAGTGCTGAAAGCAGAGGAAAAAAAAATCAATGTGGCTTTGTCAAATAAGTGTGGGTTGTGTTCTGGGCAGAGCACTGCAAAAACACATTAAAGACATCCTGGATTAATAAGATTCATGTAAGATTTGAGCTGCTGCTGTTAGCTCTCATGCTAAGGCACTTATGTTTTTACCTCTGATTTGGGAGACTTCGATGGGATCTCCTGCAGAAACAGTTTTCTGTAGAAAGGGTAAGAAGAGCATCATCCGTGAAAAACAAATACTGGTTTTCCCATAATCATAGATAATTACCAAAACAGCCCACCCACCCCACTTTCCCTTCCCTACCAGAGATCTATAAACTTCTAACTTGGAAGTCTGACTGTGATTTAAGAACATAACTATAAACAAAGATGTATTTAGGTCATTTAGAAAGATAATGCACAGACCTTCAGCCATTTCCCTGGTAATTTGGCAATCACTTCAAAAGACAACATAACATTTACGCCCTTTGCAGCAATAAAAATAAACCAAAGCAGTCTGCTATCAAAAGAGTTATCTCCAGCACATTTTCTGATTGAGGTTTGGTGGGGCTTTTTATCCCCTCTCTAGGGGTATTTACTCTTGGCATGAAACAGAGAAATCACTGCTGGTTTGTAAGGAAAAGTGATAATTTGAAGCACATTCTGAGCTCTTTTCCTTAAGGGAATTTAGTTGAAAAAAAACACCCATTCTTTTCAAGTGCAATTTTCCATATTGCTAAACTGTTGGACCATTTGATGTAGGAGTAACTGATTTGCTGCCACATTGTTTGAGACTACATTTACCTGGCTGCTTGTATATTTCCACTTCTTGGGAAGTTCTTTGTCAGAAAAACATCATTAATTTCATACCCATTTGTTATTTTGTGAGGAAGTGAATAAGGCTCAGTTTGACTGCTTCTGTTCTGCACTTACAAGGGATGAGGGTTCAAAAGGGTCCTTTGCTTCATCGAGCTGATGTGTTTCCTATAAACAGAGCTAGTCACAATTTCAGAGACTGGATTTGCAGCAGTTACTTTGCCAGGAAAAACAATTTATGGTTGGGTTGTTTTGATAAATAAACACAAGATTTGATTCACGAGTCTACCTACACTCTGTTTTGTCAATGGAGTTACAACAGAACTGCACTGGTTTTATAAAGGGAGAATCCTGCTTGTCATAGCCTATTACTAAGTAAGTAGCACATGTTTTTTTTTCTAGTCCTTCTACCTTATAAAATTGTTTATTTTAAGGTATTATTCATCTCTCCCTGCCCTCCTCAAGTCCAAAATATTCCCCATTTTAGCCTGGGTAAGAACAGAGGTTTGCAGCTTAACAAAAGTCACTGATCTTCTTAAATCCATTGAACAAGCTGAGACACCTCACCCCATCCTGTGTTTTAGTAAGAAACCATTTGCCTGGGCTGTTCAGGCTTTGGTTTTTCACCTAAAGATGCAATGAAATTCCCAGCCAAGATTCTAGTGCCATCTACATTAATTATGTACCTAATTCTCTTCACTCTGGAAGGAGAGACAAACCACCGAGCTCCCTGGAGTTCAGTCCTGTATGCGGCTCATCTTCACCGATTCCTTCTGCTTGGCTTTCTGTGACTCTCACCCTGCCAAAACTCTCCAGCTCTGTGGCAGGGACCAGGCTCTCAGGAAATCCTCTCTGAACATCAGCTGTAATTAAAAAAAAAAACCCAACCATTAGCACCACCCTTGGTTGTGGCTACTGGAGTTAAACCTCTACCTGCCCAAAACATTTTATTTATGACCTTTTGCATTTTCTTTTACATCATCCTTCAGTTAAACAGCAGCAGAGAGTGTATGAAAGTGAAGGCTGCTCTGGAAATGATAGATGAGGCTCCCCCCTGCTTACAGCCTGTGAGTCATTTGCTAACTTCCTCAGCTAAACCTGACAACTACCAGGCATTTCATCACAGCCACCCAGATTTGGGTGGGGTTTTTTTCAGAGCTTGCTGTCTTATCTTTTGATAGCAATGACTACAAAAACTGCTGCCTGCAACATTGTCTCTCAAAGCTTTAATATTTGGTTGCTGTTGATTTGAGTTCCTGCTCCCTTCCCTCTCCTAGGGTTAAGATAATTTTAAATGTAATATTGGCACAATATGGTGTACCTTGCATCTTTGCTGCTCCAGATCCTATTTCTGTAGCTGCTTTTCTTACAGCATATTACTCAAGAGCTATTCAGTTAACTGCTTGATGGAAATATTGGCAAGAAATATTGCAAATATTGGTATACATCACACTATTGGGGGATATTTTTAGAGGGTTTTGGTACAAGGAACTCAAGGGCTCTCCCAGTTGCTTCTTTATTGCTGATTATGATGTTTAATGTAAATTTAGCACTTAGTTTAGTGCAATATCTAACAAAAAATCCCAGAGTCATTCCCCCCACCCCAAGGCCTTTGGCTGGACTTGGCTTCCCTAGTGTTACCCTGCTTGGCAGCCAGCTCAAATGCCAGAGAGTTTATTTACCCCTCAGTAAGAAGATCTTTGGCTGGTCTAGAAGGGTAGTAAACTGTAGTTTGAAGACTGCTGCCCCAGTCTGAGGAGTCTGTATAACAGGGTCACAGCTACAAGGAATGGCCCCTGTATTTTCTCAGTAGCTGACAGAGGGGAAGCTTGTCAGGGCCACTCCGGTTCAAGCTAATAGCAAAGGACAACTGGCTGGTGATCTATTGTAATGAGAACTATGGGGTGTTTTGTGCTTATTCAGAAAGTCTTCAATCTCCCAGTGATTTTATAATTGTCCTAAACCTGGGACATCAAAGTCAAGAGGATCCATCTGACCTGAAGCTTTGATTCTTTTTAAACTGGTTAGAAGCCCCATGTTAAAAAGCATAATCTTTCCTTACAGAGGATGCTCCAGCCTCAGAGAAATTATATATCACACTGTTTTCAAAGGCAACATCTTCTTTGGTAGGGTAAACAACACACATCTGTGCAGCCAGCCAAAGCTAAAGCAATCTCAGAAGCTGGTGATACTTTCTGTTCCCAGGAGAGACCTTAGAGTATCAACTTCTGCAGTTTGACTTCATCATGTTCTCTGTATGGTGCCCTATCCCTCTCATCTTTTTTTCTGTTTTGAGACACCAGATCCCCATTATTTTACAGCAGAGGTAGCAGTGGTTAGCTGTGAACACAGTTTGGGAAGAGACCTCTTAGGCCTGGTAGCCATCACACGTGGCCAAATGAGCTTCATAAGCTGAAAAAGCTACCTGTTAAGACAGACAAGTGCTTTAGTCTCTACTGCTTAAGACCATTTCAGGCTAAAAATTATACTTAGCTAGGTTAAAACCATTTTTGTTTTGGTGTTTGTTTCCCCACCTTCTGGCATAGTTGCTAGAGAACAACCATACCTCATTGGTAAAAGTAATCTTCTCCTTGATGGCAATGTCCTCATCCCTCTGACTGTTGTTGTCTTATTTGCACCTGCACCTACTGAACTGAGTCTTCAACACCAGCAATCAGAGCTGCAGAAAATACTCCAGGCTTTAGTGTCCCTACTGAAAACACCTCGATGCTAAATCTTCCTGTAAGGCACAAATTGCAGCAGGGTACAAATAAAAAAAAAAAAAAATGAGCCAAAAATCAGGCATCATTTGGGAGTAAAAAACATGGTTTTAATTAATCTAGTTTCAAAAGCTGCACACACCTCTTGCTCTTGGCTAGATCTGAACAGCTGGCAAGAACTCAGATGCTAGAACTGCTTCCTGTTCTTATTGACTCAACTGAAAATAGCTGACAGTGTTAAAGCATCTTAGCACTTCATCCCAGCACTTTGTCATTCTGTATGTTAAAAATGTGTGGTTTATGTCTACACACACACAGAGGTAAAATGCACATAGTACAAGTATGTGGGTATATAAACACATGTAAGTGCTTCGTGGTGCTGTTTTACAGGAAAGGGATCATGCAACAAAAAGCAGCTATGCCAAAAAAGCTCATATCTAATGTGTCTTAGACTGCAAAACTTCCTTGCAGAAGCAGTGGCTTATCTTCACCCTTTTTCACTCACTCCAGCCTCTATAACTTCATGAAACTTCAGCTGTCACTCACACTATCTTAAACTAAGGTGATTAAATCCTCTCCCTCCAACTCCAATTCCAAAGCAGCACTTGGTAATCGTTCATTCTCATGAAGTATTGATGTCACAAGCATTTATTGCTAAGGTAATCAGAGGAGGAAAGGTTACTGTCTATGTATGTGCACATTCATATGTATGACTTCTGCCTATTCTTTGTGTCTCTTCCTTTGATTCCCCAACACATCAAAAGGCTTGCGGAGGACCCAGCTGAGCAGCCACCTGTGGTGAGGAAGCACTCCAAGACAGTTTGCCTTCTTATCACAATGGCCCAGAGAAGGCAGGTGGTCTTCCCAGCTGGGCTTTCTCAAAATGACTGCCTAAAAAGGATTGTTTAAATTTCAGGGCTCCCCAGGAAAATGTTGAGCCCTTCCTTTAATGTGTCTGGTTTTGTTAACATGCTGTCCCAGGCTGGCAAGTGGTGCCAATCCTCTACTATTTCCTACAGGCTTGGTGCTCTTGTATGCCTGCTGAGCACAAGAGGTGGCCAAAGGTGGTGATGAGGGACTTGGATGTGTCCCCTTGGCCCTGTGTGAGCCAAGCCTGGCTGTGGCTTAGGGCTGCTGAAGTTGCTGCTCCAGCCTGCAGCCCTAGCAGAACACCTCACTGGATTTTTACCTCCCTTTGCCTTCATTTGTCCCATATGTTTCTGGTCTTTGAGACACTGGCTGCTAGGAATATCCTTGCCTGTTCTGACCAGAAGCAGGACTCTTTATCAGAAAGTCATAGAATAATGGGGCTTGGAAGGGACCTCTAGAAATCATCCAGTCCAACCCCACTGCCAAATCAGCTCCACCTAGAGATCATGTCACACAGGAATGTGTCCAGGCAGGTTTGGAAACCTGCTGAGAGGTTCCTAGAACTGTCTGCAAAACCACTAGTGATCAACTTCATCAAGTTTCTAAGTTATGAGATGAGAAAAATACTTGTGTTTCAAGAAGCCCAATTCTCTTTAATGGTCTAATCCAAAACTCCCAGGAATTGAGGGCCATTTTTACTAACTCTAATGAGAGGAAAGCAGAGGCACTGATGGCTGTAAGATAATACTATTTTTGACTTGCCCCAATAAAGTGAGACATATCCATTGACTGACATGCCTGACTGAACACCCAGTCATTGTGATCAGAACTGGTACCATTATGAGTGACATGAACAAAAATCAAGAGCATGAAGCAGAGACATAACCCTCAGTGCTTTTTAAAGGCAGCCATAAGAACAAAGGTACAGAGAAAGAGTAACTAGATGGAGTTCAGAAGTACCAGAAACAATTCTTTCAAGTCCTATATTAAGAAAAAAATGATGTTATACTTAATGAAAAATGCAAAGTTTTGGGGAAAACATGAAATAGCCTCCAAAAGTAAACCCTCAGTATAAAAAACAAAGACTCTGAGAAACAGTTGTTAAACCTGTGGACCCACTAACACCACTATCTTCACAGACATTGTGTGGTTTCATATGGCCCTTGAACCACTGTGGTCCTATACAACAGATCTCTCTTAAAGACAGCCCTTCAGACCAGTGGGCCAATATTGGCCTGGCTTCATACCCATTCAGGTGACCCTCCTCAGCAAAGAGAGTTTCACTCAGCTTCTGCTCTGAGTTAGTGAGTTCCTAAATAGGGTTTTTGGAAAGAGATCTTTACAGTTCTCCTTCATCTGGACTTTCCCAGCTGGCTCCACAATAGGAAGGCCAAACATCACTTGTAAAAAAGGGAAAAAAGAGGGCAGAAGCCTCTTTAGAAGTACCAAAGCTCCTTAAGTCCTGTGTCTGTACCAACACCAACCTCATCCTTTCTCTGTAACTCTGTAACATTTAAAGATTTTTCACTCTATCCTTTCCAAATGTCACAAGATGGCTCTAATTTCAGCTCTGATCACAAGCTAGCCTGAGGTGCCATTGAAGGACGCGGTGAAATCAACCCCCACACCAAACAGTCCCAGTTCAGCACAGCTAAAACAACAAAAGGAAGATCACCCATCACAGCTGCTCTGTTTGGGATGCACAGGTAAAACCCCACTCTTACCTAAAGGAGCCTGGAAACAACCTTGAAAAGATCTCACAGAGCATTTTTTTCCTTTAAGGCAACATCTTAAGACACTTCTGACAAGAGAAGGTGGCTCCTGAGGGAAGGAGAGGAAAGGACAAAATCCTTGGGAGCCCATGAAGCAGTGATAATTAAGTAGGGCACTTACCAGCAATGACAAAAGTAACAGAGAAAATTAAAGGTATCTCTGTAGAAAGTTATTTGCAGTGCAGCTTCCTGCTAGTCAATGCAGCAAAAACATTTCCAGCATCAAGCTTTGAACACAGCTACAGTTTACTACCCATTTATTACCTGTTGTTGTATGTAAGGTTCCATGGTACCTAAAGAAGTCATTGTTTCCCTGTGCCAGGGCAAGCAAAGAGGCAAGAGTCATCTGGTCTGTGCTTATGTGTTGATGAGCATCTTGCTCATCCTTTTCACAGAGATGATAGAAGGAATGTTTCTGTACAATAGAAAATGGGACCATTGTTGTGGTTTAACTTCAGGCAGCAACTAAGCACCCTGCAGCTGCTGCTTCACTCCCCACCATTCACACTCCCGTGAGGTGGGGAGAAGTGGAAAAGAAAACAAAAGTGTTGAGTTGAGATAAGAACAGTGTAACAACCAAAATGAACTACAAGAGTAATAAAATATAGTAGTAATAACAACAACGAAAGTAATAGAATCATATGGATTGTAATGAAAAGAAATATAGTAAAAAGAGAAACAGAACCCAAGAGAAGACATGTGATGCAGAATACAACTGCTCAGCACTGATGCCCAGACTCTCCCCCAGCAGTAATCCACACCTCCTGACCAGCTCCCCCCCAGTTTCTATACTGGGCAAAACTCTCATAGTATGGAGTAGCCCTTTGGCTAGTTCTGGCCATGCTCCCAGGTTCTTGTTCACCTCCTTGCTGGCAGAGCACAAGAAACTGGAAAGTCCTTCACTTAGAATAAGTGACACTTAGCAACAACTAAGCCATCAGTGTGTTATCAGCATTGTTCTCACAATAGATCTAAAACACAGCAACGTACCAGCTACTAGGGAGAAAAATTGACTCTCCCAGCTGAAACCAGGACAACCATTTACTCAAATGTCCACCTCTCATCTAGTGCTGATAAAAAGCTTGTCAATGGTATAGATGTAGCAAATCAAGAGTGTATGTGTGTGGGTGTAAGAGGAGCAGGGACCACTTGGCTGCATGACCTCACCCATACAGCATCTAGAGTAAAATGGCACCCACAGCACTGAACAGCTCTGATACAGGGCCAGATGATGGTGCTGTGGTGGCCCCATGGTGATGTATCCTTAGGCATAAGCACACCTTGCTCTACCTTGGCCCCAGCTGATGCTTTTGTATGGCTGAGTGTCACTAGGTTGTATTGCAGGCTTGAGGTTCAGGTACAAGTGTGCATCTTACACAACTAGGAAGTCCCCCGAGCTTCAGCCACTCTGCCTTGGTGCAAACACAACTGGCAGGAAAGCTGGGGTAGGTGGCCATCCCCAGCGACTGAGTATTCCTCACACTAATCTCAGCCATCCACCCCATCAGGCACAAGTGCTTTGTGTTCCCTGAGAGCTTATATGGACCCCACTTAACACGTGAAGAGTTGCAATCCCCTTTAAGAGCCTCCATCTGCACTCAGTGGTAAGTACATCTTCCTGCAGGACTATGTACTAAGCACATTTCTCAGCAGGACCTGAACGTTACTGCTATTTACAGAGCAACCCAACTGCAGAGGGCTTTTACAAGCAACCCAGGATGAAAATACACAACTACCCTGAAGTAGGAAGGGAGACGAGCTGTGTTGCAGAGGTCAGTCAAGATTTTCTGGAGGGAACAAGTGTTCTTCCCATGGGGACATGACATTTTGTTGTGCTTCAAGCAGACGGGTGCACCGTGGCATCAACTTAAAGGCTTGTTTACATAGGAAGGATATATGGACTGCCCAGGTCTGCTTCACGGGCCTAAAGTGGATCTGGGCTGTTCCTCTGGACTCTGCAGCCAAGCTGTGGGAACAGATACCTCAGCACCCCCAGAGCTACCTCCACAACCCTAAACTGGCAGGGTAGGCATTTACAGAGACCTGGAGAAGTGGTTTTGGTAATAGCAAGCACAGCAACAGTTCAGACTTCTTTTCTGTAGCTGTGGATTTCAAAGCAGAAATTTTATCTCGTTCCCCTCTTCTGCTCCTGCAAGAAGAAACACCCGCATTCATGGGCACTTTCTAAGGAGCCTGTGGAGAGAGCTAAACTGTAGAACCGTAGAATGGAAACCTGGCACCCAGGCAGAAGAATGCCTTTACTTTTCTCTAAATATGAACTGTATTTTGATGAATGCAAGTTGATTTGTTCCCCAATAGACAGAGGGCTGCTGACCTGCACTGATGGAGCCAATGTGCCGTAGCTGCCTTCCTGTTATTTTCACTTCTTTAAAACCCCAACCCCCCTAATACATTCATTTGAAATCCACTTAATTCATGAGTATAAAATGGGGGGAGAAAAAAGGGACTCAGGCTGTTGCTATAAATAATTTATAGCTGGTTTTATCCAACGTGGGTGAAAATCAGGGAGAATGAATCTCTGGCCTCTGTATGCTAAGCTGAAGCCATCTATCAAGAGATGAAAAATAAGTATTTGGGGTGGGAGAGGAAAACTGGCAGATGGACTAATCTGATAAAAACAGTTCAGCCTTCACTCAAGAGGCAGAGGCACATGTTTGGGGCTTGAATCTTTATCAAGGGACATTCTCACTTGGCATTACTAGAGTTAGGACAATATTGATCAGCTAAGATTCTGAATAATGATTTCCAGAGATAACTCTCCACAAACAGCGAGCAGATATGTCTGATTAGCTTAAGCACAGGCATCATCTTTCCTGTATGGAAGCCCATTCAACCTAGATAACATGAGACAGATGAAAAGTGAACATTTGAAAGCACCACCTTCTCCACCATGTTTTACGCCTTAATTAGACGGTAGGATGGTAAGGAAAAGAAAGTGTGGCCAACTTGCAACAAAAAGCAATAGGTTGTGATAATGAAACTGGCACATGGAGCTTGCCTCCTGCTCTATCATTTTGTTGGCTTGGGCACTTGAGGGACTGTGAGACTGGAATTGGATGTAAGTTGCATTTAAGAAGATACTTCATATGCTGTTTGGATTTCACAGTGTTTGTGTGAGCGTGAGACTGAAGTAAAAGGCAGCCAGAAGCTGCTAACAGTTTCCTTATTTTAAAAACTGAATCATTATTAACCTCTTGTTTGTACTTTCTGGTTCTTTCAAAGAGTCAAATCAGTCTCCTCGTGTAAGTCTATGGTAGCTCCAACGATGTGCTTTTGCTAAGGCATCAGCAAACATCTGTTACCTTTTCCTTCTGTCCAAGAGGCTGCTTCACTCCCGCTCTGCTGGAGGAATTTGGGGTCTAGGGCAAGATGATCAGGGGACTGGAACATCTTTCATACAAGGAAAGGCTGCGGGAACTGGGGCTGTTTAGTCTGGAGAAGAGAAGACTGAGGGGAGATCTTACTAACATTTACAAATATCTAAATGGTGGGTGTTGGGAGATTAGGACATCCCATTTTTTCTATTGTAGCTAACAACAGGACAAGGGGTAATGGGATGAAGCTGCAACACAAAAAGTTCCACTTAGATAGAAGAAAAAAACTATTTTACTGTGAGGTGAGGGAGCCCTGGCACAGGCTACCCAGAGGGATTGTGGTGTCTCCTTCCTTGGAGGTCTTCAAGACCTGCCTGGACATGTTCCTATGTGACCTGATCTAGGTGAACCTGCTTCTGCAGGGAGGTTGGACTAGATGATCTCTAAAGGTCCCTTCCAATCCTACCATTCTATGGTAATCTATACCATTCTAATAAAGACAGCAGCACAAGCCCTGTTAGCACAGGTAATACAGGGTGAGCTGTTTTGCCCTGTCCACAGGGAGCTTCAACCGCCAGCCTGGCCTGGAACTGCTGCACAAAAATCTATTGAAACAGCTCTAATGGTTTGATACTTTCAAATTTCTTTGTTCAATGGGTCTAGTAAATAAGATGCAGCTCAGCTGGTGAAATGTGTTGGAGAACCTCGAGGGAACCTCTGGAGCAGTGGGAGCCATTAGTGAGCTGTGAGGAATGTGAAAAAGCTCAGACTCTCCATAAAGTCAATAACTGGCAGCAGCCTCAGTGCAGGGGCAGCGTGGCTAACACCAGCTCCTGCACATCCCACCTGAATCCTCACGTGGGGAAACACTGGGCAAGACACAACTCATTTTTAAGGTTAAAATGCAGGTGAGGAAACTGTCCAAACAAGCACTTGGGTTCCTACTGTTGTTGCCAGCGGTGTACACCCCATAATTAGATGACCTGAAATTTTTCCACACTCGAGGAACAGCTTGCTCTGACTTTCTGAATGATAATTGTAAGTCCCCCCAGGACTTGCTTGGCTTTGTTGCTTTGCAGGCTGTGCCACTGCAACTCATTTAGAAACTCTGCCACATTGCCTCAGCACACAAAGGAGAGCTGGACTGCATTTGTCCATGCAAAGCAAATACATAAGGTCTGCTTTTGTTAGTAATGTATTACCAGCAAGGTCTTTCTTTCTCATAAAGGCCTGGCTTGCTTATAGACAGAGGAACTTACTGGAAACTCAAGCACTTGAGCCCTTGGTTCAAACTAATATTGTAGCCTACAGCATTTTGCAGTTAATGACAGGAATTACTGGAGGAAGGTAGAAAAGTAGAGCCTTTTTGGTTTTTTTTTTTTTTTTACATAAGGGTTAGATAATTTTCCTGGATACAACAAAAGCTTTCTTTCAGCCTTGATTGTTTTTCAGCCTGAATTTAACTCCAATTCTCTACTGCACATTCAATTTGTAGGTATAATTAATGTTATTTAGGGCAGTGACTTCTCCAAGGCACTCCAAGTCTTCTCCTTACCTGCGTTCCCATGGGAACAATGAACATTTCACTGACCAAATGGAAACAAGACAATGCTGCAAATTTTCCTGAGATGCAGCATCCAAGTATCTCTCTCTCCCCTTGCATTTTTAAAAGGAGTTCTACAAGTAAACCTGCAAAACGAGCAAACAACATGGGCCAATAGCCTCCAGCCTGTTGGGAGGGAGACCTGTTACATACATCAACCTTAGCAACCTGACTTTGAGGGATTGCTGAGGAACGAAATACAGATTTCTGTAACTTGATACAGTGCTCACCACATTGGCAGAGCCCCTCAGATCAGTCACATTGAGGTTCAAAGGCTTACCTGTGCTACAGCAGGGAGGCAGTACCAGGATGTGACAAGGCTTGGGACACGATACTGGGCTCACTGGAGGTTGCAGCACTGGGATCGGTTTTGAGGTTACAAGCACAACCCTGCTGTCAACTCCTGCTGACAGAGAAGTGTTTGGCTGGAGAGGAGCACCCATTTATCCAGAGCTGAAAGCACACATGGTCCTGCAGTACTCTTGTACAAGCCTTATCTGACAGTCTCTGCTTGCCCACTCACTTATCCCAGACCTTCAGGTGAAGAGATGCCTTGGAGAAGCCCGCCCTCCACTTGCTGTTGAGCAATTGTCGCTGTGGAGGTGGTACACACACATTCACTCCTTTCATGCAGGTTCCCTTGGGTCTGGCCTTGCAGCAGAACATGCAAAAATGTGTATCTCTATATTCAGGAATTTAAAAAATAAGCCCTGTGTCTTCGCACTGAAAGGAGATGAAATGAGAAATTATATCTGCAAGGTAGATTTTAGTTAATCTGCAGCTAGATTTTGTGGGATCCAAGCTCTAGTTTGCAAACTGATCAACTTTGGATGATTTGAAATGTTGCTTTTGAATACTTTAACCCAGAAAGCACAAAAATGGCCAGACCCTGCCTTGCTATCCCCTGTTTTTAAGATGAAAGAAAATTGAATGAAGTAAGGGGAGAAAGAGGCAGCTGAGGAAAAGTGGGTTACATTAATGTGAAATAAAACCTATCCTCTAGCTCTCTGCACCGAAGGAGCCAAACATCACCCCCTGCTTCCCACAGGAGAAACAAATCGGTGGACTTCCACGTGCAGAACCCAAGCACCATTGCTGTCACACCAAACCACAACAGATGAAGGGAGGTAGGGAAGGAAAAAAAAACCAGAAAAAAAACAAGAAGAAGAAATGGAAAAGAAGACATTATAACATGAAAAAGAAAAGAGATAAAAATGCTTAGATAGTATCACCTTTTAGGATTCTGTATGTCAACAGCTTTCTGGAGATGTTAACATAAGCTGCATTGGGTAAGAAGTGCCAGGAAGGCACAGATGTGATCAGTCACAGAGGTCCTGTCAGATGCATGTTATATTCCAAGTGAACCTGTCAAAGTATCAGGAGTGGGACTAGAAAGCCTGACACTGCATAGACATCAAGCACCAAGGGTATAATTACATCTGGGCCTGATACTGTGTTCCTTCCCTATTCAAATATTTCACTGTAGCAAATTTTGGGTTCAGGTGAGTTGTAGAATGAACTCTGCCCAACTCCTACAGAACTTTCTCTTCCTCCACCTATCTAATGTGTTGCATCTTTCTTCTCTGTTTCTCGTTGGCTTGTTGCAGTAAATTGACATAGCCATAATAAATAAAACCAATTAAATATAGTTAGTTAAGTGTAAATTAATCTCTAGATGTAAACAAACTATATATGAATCTAGAAATAAATATAGATCATCTTTGTGTCTGTTTCTATAAATATAAAGAGAAACAAAACAACACAACAACACACAGTTACGAGCAGTAATTGTCTGTTGTCAAGAGACTGAAAGCTGCTGCCACAGGAGGCAAATAGAGACAAATGAGAGGAGGACAGAGGGGCAGAGGCTGATGGACACCTCAGCACAGATCATCCTAGCTTTGCGGTCAGGTGAGGTGAGGTCTGTACATCCTGCTGGCCCTGTGTAAAAGTGCTCTGGATACTATGGATGCACAGCAGCCAGCACAGCAAGCAAGGGACTGCTTAAGACAGCTAATCAGAATCACCAAGGACAGGGCTTAAATTTAAATCCTGCCCTTAATCAGGGAATGACAGCCTAGCTGCAGACAACTGGCAGGCACTTTCCTCAGAAACTCATTCTGTGCCTGGATTCCTCTTCTGAAGAGTAGGGGCCTGAATTTCTCCCTTCAAGAGGGTTGCTCGTCTATTCAGCTGGCTTAAAGCAGACTCTCCAAGGCTGTGGATTGTCTTTGTCCTTCAATCTTCCTCCACCCTTGTCCTTCTTAGAGTTTATCTCTTTGATTCTGTAGTGTCATTCTCTCAAATGATGCCTAGATGGATACTTTCAACACAGTCCTTAGCTACAAACACTTGCTGAAGTTACTACCCACATCCATCCCGGATTCACAGTCTCTTCCCTCGCTCCCAGCAGCCTGCAGCATAAAGCCATGTTTCTCACCTGTCAGCTGAACTGCTCCTCTGCAAATTCCTCCACCAGCCTTCAATGTCTCCTTCCCCAGTGCTGGGATCCTCATGCTTCTTACACACCTTGTTCCTCACACCCTCATCTCTCCCCTCTTCAGCTTTTCAGTGTGCTCTCCTTGGTGCAGCACAGCTCTAACAAACATGCCCAGTTCTCAGCTGCCAGGTGTTTACTCTCTTCTCCTTCTAACCTCTTTTTTGAGCAGCCCCTGCTTCTCCAGGACCTCACAAAGGACTTGCCCTGTGTCACATCTCATTTAAATTCTACAAGCTAAGGGATGGGAGATAAATCTTGCAACTTACTGACATCTCACAGACTTGTGCTTTCTTGAAGCCACTGCTTACTGGCTTAAATTTAAACACGTGTAATAAGCATTTGGAAAGAGAAGAGTCTGTGGTTCTAAAAACACTTTTAAGATAGAGAACTGGGCACTAATAATTCATTAGGTTTCCTAAACGTGAATTAACAGATGAGCTGCTTATATGTTTATAAAATGGCAATTATTTGAGCTTGATGCCTAATAACTATGAAATTGTTTCGTTAGAACTCTCTCTGTGCTTGCAAATAAGCAATTTACTTTTAATCATCCATAATAAAGCTCATTAAATGATTAAGAGAAGATGACCAGGTAAAACAGTGGCTTCAGTGAGAACAGATGACACTACCTGATGATATTTCTGATCTGGGCTGCGTTTCAGACAAGAGCAAGTTCTGTGTTCACATGAAAGCACGCATTTGGACACCAGCAAACATGATAGATCCCGCTGCGAGTCGTGTCGTGGGAGATATGTGATAGAGGAGAAGGACAACACTTATGCTTACACGTCTACACTGGAGCTTCAGGACTCCACTTGATTTTTTTATCTCCCTTCAAAGAGCTTGGACAACAGAGAGCTTTGCCAGCTAGAGCAGTAGCAATGAACTGTAAACAGGCAATGCTTGAAAGCTTGTCACCGAGTCTCTCCAGCAGAGACGAGCAAACAGCAAGTGCCAGAGGGCAGGGACACACACACACGCAGTGTATACACCATGATGTTTGGGTTATTCAGCTACTAAGAGCTGGTAGAAGTTCACAGCTATAAAAAAAGAGACCCTGTGCAGGGTGCTTAGTAAGCAGAGCTTCCAAAAGCACTGCTTGGACTTTCAAAAGCTTGAGAAAGACAAAGCCTCCTTGAAACTCCTTCCACGCTTTGTATATGATGAGGATGAGTGAGTGTTCCCAGTGCATCTTCTAGCAGTTTGGCTTCTCTGGCTGCACCATTAAATTGTCTATTAAATAGCTTCCTATGCCAAAGCTTGAAATAGTCTGCCTCAGGCACTTGCTGTGCCTGCAGGTTGATAGCCTTTGGGCTCAGACCTGTGGCCTCATGGATCCAAGACAGAGAGACAAAGAGCCAAAGGACATTTCATGGCATCTTCTCTACGTGGGCAAAATCGTCAGTTTAGAAACCAACTGGCAGTTTCTCAGAAAACAATTGATTTTCTCTTCGAATGGGAAGAGAACACAGGGAAAGCAGTTTTCTGTTGCTCTGTGACCAAGGGAAATGGAAGGTGAGGGAAGAGAAACCACATGGCTTTCTTTTCTCTCAGGCTATTTCTCCATATGCAACTCTCAACTTTTGGGCTAAATAAAGGAAAATTTCAGGCTAGCCCAATGAAGAACATGGAAGCCCTTGAGGCAAATCTCCCTTTAGAAACAGGTGGTGCAATCTGAGAACAAACCAATGGATAAAAAGGGCTTTTAATTGCATAGAAATTTACCTTGATTTTCAACTATCTCCACCATGTGGTAAATCTCTCACCACCCACTGAGAAATCCTTCCATGCATATTTTGTGTGGTGCTGGGCAGATGCATATTAAACAAGACTCCTGTCATCCCTTCAGCACAGGCTGCTATTTGTTAAATGGTAACAGAAAAAAACACATTTTTCCACGTCAAGTGAAAACAGGAAAGGAAAATGTTTATCAGTCTCACATCATGACAGAGCAATGGTATTTAAAAGTATGGAATCAAGGGAAATAAACTCTCCTTGCTTATCATCAATGACTGCAATTATGCTGTCAAGTGAGAGAGGATTGTTTTGATTTCCTCTTCCTGCTGTCTTTTTACCTTCATGTTGTAAGCTTGCCATTGTTTATTCATGTACTATTAGTCTTAACTTCTGAGAGAGGTTGTTAGCCAAGAGTATTTGTTTTTCAAAGCAGTCATGCCATGAAGCCCTGGATACAGCTACAGCCTAACCCTACCTACCTCCTCTAAAGCTGCGTGATAGTGATGCTAAACACACCCCACTAGCCCAAACAAACAGAACAGCTTAAGGAGTGGGTAACATGCAAACCCCAGCTCAGCACCTTGTCCACAGCCCTTACATTAAACAATGCCTGAAGAAAATGGACTAAATACGAACGAACTGCTTGGTATCCACATCTTGCCTCATCGTTATGAGCAGTTCCAGGCAGTCAAATTCTCAGAGTGCACAAGCACCAGTGTATGTCAAGTGTTTTGCCAGAAAACACAAGAAAAGAAGAACTGTGTAACAGATTGCCTGCTAAGATGGTACTAGAAGATACAACAAACCTCCCTGCACTCGGAGTTTTAAAAACACTCCTGCCTTTTGCTGGATTTTATGATTTTTTAAGGATCGTAAAGCAAACCAGTACATGCTAGGTAAAGTGCAGGCCCTTTACCAGTCCAAGGACACAGAAAGGATCAAGGAGTGAGTGCATGACTTCCAAGCATAATGCTATCTGAGAATCTGAGCATCTGAGGATCAATGCCTTGTTCTCTCTCTGTGCTGAAAGGGGTAAGGAATTCATTACAGATCTCAGGTGCTTCACAAGTAGTGGCAGCAAAGCTTGCAAATAATTACTTCCTGAGACAGCAAAGCAGACTGCAACATTGGGTAGGATGTTACCCTATGGGATTCAAACTCCTGGTAACATGTTTAAATCCATCTTCTTTAAGCCCTTGGTTTGCCTCTTCAGAAAAATGAGCACATCCCTCAGCAGAAGAAACTTGGCTCATCTGAGACACAAGGGCTTGTTATTTGCCCAATTTTATCTACTTTAATCTGACTCTTAAAAGCACATCTGCTAGATAAGCCACAACAACCTTCAGCCATGTTGAGGGTGTAAGGAATAAGTACTCTGCTCCAGCACCACTGATCAAATCTAAAAATACTTCAATAAGTACCCCTAGGCTTTTCTACCATCAAAACTGTAGGTGGGCTTAAAGCATTTGGTGGTAAGACACTTCTGAACAATTTTGCTCCTCGGTATAAATTCAGCCTGCCTTTCTCCTGCACAAAATGCTTCTGTTAATCAGAAGAGCAGAAGCCAGAGAGATGGAAATGAATGGAAAAATAACCACAGAACAGCATAAACCTTCCAGTGCCCGATGGAAGAACAGGTCTAATAGATGTTTATGTTCCAATCCAGGTTGTACTACTCTGAACATCAACAGACCTTACCCATCTCACCCTTCATCTGCTCTACAGAAAATACCTTGAAGGCATCAGTCTTGAGCTGTGAAAGGTCTTGTCTTTAGTGTTCAAGCACTCTTGGTAAACAAAGATGGAAAAGGTTTCACCTGTACATCTGAAGAAAAATGAAACCAATACTTACCTGAAAAAGCAATACCTGGCTCATACCCAGCAAGCATTTCAAAAGCACAACTGCAGAGACTACTCTGATAATACAAACACTTCAACAAAAATTGTGAAGCTTAGCAAATGGAAGGCTAATCTTAGCTACAGAATTCCCTGAATGACTGCACTCATTCCCTGGACAATGAAGCTAAAAAGCAACATGATCAAATAATTGTCAATGTCACTGTTTCTGAAAGAAGAAAAAGGAATGTTCTTCTCTTCACAAAGAAACAGGAATAAAGACAAATATGCATGCCAAAATTATGCCATAAACCAGAGCAGGACAGCAGCCTGTGCCTCTGGACACACTCTGAATTATGTGTGTTCAACAGCAAACAAACCTAAACTGCTGTAACTTTCAAACTTTCTCCTTTTGTGATCAGGAGAGTGAAGATCAAGCATCTCTTCAGCAAATGGCACCTATCTGGACCAGGTGATAGGTCACACTCTTTATAGTGTTATGGCCAAAACATGACATCCCATTGGGTATTTGTTACATGGATGGGTTTTTGCATCACATCTGCTGTATGTGTGATGTCTTTAATGATCCCTCCCAGTCTACTGCAAGCCAGAATCTATATACAGACTCTTTAAGATGGCATATGATTTCTTCAAGCTATTACAGGGAAATTCAAACCGTCTCCTGTGACTGATGGAGATCATACTACTCTAGGTGGTCCTGCTCTGGCAGGGAGGTTGGACTAGATGATCTTTTGAGGTCCCTTCCAGCCGTTAAGATTCTGTGGTTCTATGATAATGACATCACATTTTAAATCAGACAGTAGGAGAAAAGTCTTTAGAAATCTCCCATTCACATTAGATATGTGATGTCTTGTGGTGAAGCTGCAAAGATGAGCAGATGGCACTGACACGGTAGTCATGGCAGCTCAGTATATGCAAACTCTTGAACTACTGCAGGGCTTGTCAGCAAGTGCTCAGATGGCACAGACAATTATGCAGGTACTTGGCTTGTCTGTCAGAGAGGATCTACAGTGCTCAAAACATCAGACTTGTAAACAGTAAATCACCATAAATCAGATGAAAAACACAAGGAGCATGTTGATTCCAGCTGTTACTGAAAAGTGAGGAAGAAGAAAAATGAGCATTATCATAATGACAAATTCTTCCCATTTGGCCTGGTTTCTTTGTAATGGCTCTCCTGTGACAGCATAGGGATTCAATACAGACAACTGTAGAGGCAGAGGTATTTCTCCAGAGGGCACACAAGGGATCCTCTATGAAGTTCAGAACAAGCTGTCAGCAAAGGCAACAAACAGGCAGTCACTGCAGTCTGAGTGCTGCTTTGCTACTGAACATTTCCCTTCCAAGCACTGTACACACTGCCAGAACTCTCTGAAGAGATGGACAGTGGCAGCCATCATCTTTCCTCTAGTAAATCTTGGGGATATCTGCTACATTAAACTTGACCCAACCTTAAAGCAAAAAGGAGACAAAGAGCTCTTGTGAAAAGAAGGAAGCAAAACAAGCTCATGCTGCTACACACTCATGCATTTTCTTGTTTCATTTCAGATTAGCCTTTGTGAGTTCCTCCCAGATGCCAAGGCACATTTGGAAGGGTTTTGTGACTGATCAGATTTGGCCAGAATATTTTCCACAACAGAGATTGGTAGCATTCAGAAAATTAGAGAGAACCATCTTCAAAACAACAGTTTTTCAGAGATGTTTAAGTTTTCACAGCCTGAGAGAGGTGACAAAAGATCACTACAGACAAACTGTTCAGTGTGCTTTACAGCCTGCCCCTCAGACTCACCTGCTGCTTCAAATACAGGCTTGAAATTGACAGTGGTAAATGTTATTACCTGACCAAAATCTGTAGCAGTCACATCAGTTGGCCAGACTGCAATTCATAGGTTTCTTTTCATACAGCAATGCAAAGTTTGTGAAAATATCAAAACTGCCTGTTTCCAAAGACATGGAGAACATTATGTATAAGTGCCAGATAGATCTGGGAACTGGAAAATCTCCTCAATCTTGTCCTGTGGTAGCTTTTCACCTCCACCAGTTAAAAAAAAAAGGTAGGGAATGGAGGGTTTTTATTGCAGTTCTTTGCTATCTCTGACCTAAAAAGCAGGAGGGGAAGAGTGGGGTTAATAAACCTTACAAAAGGCTTTTACACAGTGATACTCCAGAAATTAAATAAGTCATTTTGCATACATAAGGTTAAGACCCAACAGCATTCATAATTACACTTGTCCATCTGAAGAATTCCAGGTGTAATCATCAGTTATTTTCACATCAGCCCACGCTATTTGATCTAACACCTTGTACCTGTCATAAAGGAGGTTTTAAAAATGCCAGGGAAAAAACACCAAATAAATCTGTTTGTGTGATAAATGTATCACTACTGTGAGAGAATCAAAACTCACTCTCAGTAACTCACCTCCCAGTGTTATAAAATGATATGAAAAGCACGTAATGCATGTAATGTATGTAAGCATGGCTGGCTTAAAACTGTGTTTATATCCCACAGTACTTTTCTATGTGACATACCAAGTTTGACCAATTATGTAGAGTAATCACCTCTTCAACAACCAAGACATGCTTCTGTATTTAAGATACAAACTAACGACAGCAACTCATTTTGCAGATACATGTCCAAGTGCTGTATTCAGACCCTCTGGCTACTGCACAACTATTTGGTGACTGCAGACTTAAGCACCTACAATTCTTCACCCAAGAAGCAGCACCCAAGTGTGTCAGACACAAGCCTTGAAGTTAATTTCCAAGAGCTGTAGTGCCACAGAGAAATTACTTCCCTTTACTGACCTCTCTGCATGTGGAGAGATTTAAAATCTAGGCCCTGAAACTCCAATCTCTGAAGAAAATTAGTAGCCAGAATTATCAGCAAAAAGCAGTTTGTCTGGGGTAGAAGATAGAAAGCTGGTATCTCTGAATATATATATTAAAAAAGAGCTACAGATTCCCAAGTGATAAAATTTGATTTAAAATTAAGCTCTTTCCCTCTTTATTGTTACATATGATCTTCCTCCTGAGCTGTAATCATCTCTTCCAGCCACTATACTCAAACTGGATTAAAAACCAAATTAAAAAAGAGTACAAATAGGAACTATTTTTAGACAAAATTTTAGTACACTGTAGCTAAGCTACTCCTCCTGGTTTTTCATGGGCTTTTAAAGAACAGGAAGCTTGTTCTTACTTCGCTGGACAAAAATCTCACATAGGACAGTTGTGAATTATACCAGAAATGAAATAAAACAATTTTATGTCCACTGAAAGTTCTGTTCAGACAACACTGTATTTACCAGGCTCATAGCTGTTATTACTTGAGCTTCTCCACAAGTCCACGAGGATTCCTGCAGATGAAGTGCACAATAAATTTGACCTAAACTTTAGCTTTGGGTTTTCTTCTCCCCACCTGAGGAAATTTTAACAGTTTTTAAAGCGAAAGCTTGATAAACAGAAGAAAACCTTTTGCTAAGGATGAGGGGGTTCAGGCCTCAACATGTTGTACTCGTTAGGATGGCTACTTAGCTTTTGGAGGTCATTCCTCTTCTACTAGACACTCCCTATGAAAAGTGTTCTCTATTCACTTGTAAACTGCCGTGCAAAACTACTGACATACCTGTAGCCTTGTCAGCTATTTAAAGTTGGTGGCAATTTACATTACACATATACATGGAATAAACCAGGCTGAGGTGCAAGCCCAGAGACCTTTGCTACAACAGAGTGTCATCCATGAGTTCAAAGGAAACACAGCCAGAGAGCTACAACAGTGCCATCAGAAATGCTGAGGCTGAGAAGTCATTCTTCCCTTTCAAATATGTTGCTGCTGGGTGGTTTTTTTTTACTATATGAGAACATGTTTTATTAACTTCACCAGTTAGCTATTATTTCCCTTGCCCTTTTCTCTTTTACTCCCTAATCCTATTACGCATCATAAGCTGCCTCTGTCAACAGTGAACCCCCAGGTGGTCTTTAAATGAGTTACAGCAACAATAGGAAGATTAGAACAAATTCTTTCTGATAACTTATTCACTTCATATATGTATCTTACTAAAACATTCTTCATGCCTACTCTTGCTGGCACAGGCTGCCCAGAGGGGTTGTGGAGTCTCCTTCCTTGGAGGTCTTCAAGACTCCCCTGGACAGGTTCCTGTGCAGCCTGATCTAGGTGGACCTGCTTCTGGTTGGACATATATGATCTTTAAAGGTCCCCTTTAACCCCACCATTCTGCGATTCTATGATTCTATGATTCCCATAAAGATATAACATGTGCTGTTACACAAAAAAACTGAGTCATTATAGACAGTTTTGGAAAAGAATTAAATACCTGTTTTCCTTTTTCCCCTCTCCACATCTATTTCTTAAAACAAAGTCCAAGTATCTTAATAAGGCTGAGGATAAAAACCCTCATATTGTTTTGCATATGGATGTGTAAAAACTATAAAACTATAAAAATCAACCCTATTGTCACATAACTCTGTTCACAGGTTTTTTTCCAGGTACAACTCTCCATGGAGTTTGTACACTTTGCACTTTAAGTTTTAATGGAGTTACTTGCTTCACTGTCCATGGAGCAGGAGCTTTCTTGATTCTGGAACAGCGAATTCACAGTCCCTTATTCTTGAGCTTGATCAGAGTATAGGTGGCCAAAAGGATCTAGTATGGTCCTTTTCACCTCTTAGTTAATGGTTTAGAGTCCCAGGACTTGAGGTAGACACACTCTCCATATTGAAGGGGGTCTACTGCAGCATCCAGTCCCTCTAGTTTTTCTGCTGTGATGTATCTTTGCAACCTCTGTCAAGCTTTGCCTACAGAAACCAGATATTCATATCTGATTGGGGTATTGGTAAGGTCACTCATACATTGCTTCATATGGACTGATGGGATTTTTTTCTGTGAGGTTGCATTCTGATTCTCAGTAGAGCTAAAGGCAAGGCCTGTACCCACCTTAATGAAGTTTCTTGACAGACTTTTTCCAATCTGTAATTTTAAGGTGTAGTTCATTTGTTCCACTTTTCCAGTGGAGTGAGGTTTATATACTCTGTGGTTCTACCCAAAATCCTGCTCAATTATTTTATAACTTTAGCAACAAAATGAGGTCCATTATCCAATGATATCCCTAAAAGGAGACCAAAAGGCACACTCGGTAGGATTTCTTTTAACAGACTTTTGTGGCCTCTTGAGTTTTGTTGGTAAAAACAGAGGAAAGCTTATGCCTAATCTGAAAAAGTATCTACTAGTACTAGGATATATCTATATCCTTCTTCCCTAGGCAATTCTGTAGAATCAATTTGCCTGTAGTCCTGAGGTGAGTCTCCTCCTGTCATCACTCCATAGGCTATCCTATTGCCAGTCTTAGGACTGGTTATCTGACACATTTCACGTTTTTCAGTTACTGACTGGACGATTTCTGCCATAGCTCTACTAATGACCAACTTTTTAAAGTGCTTTAATAAATTTTCTGTTCCCCCGTGTACCTTTTCATGTTCTTCTTTACCTATTTCTCTCATTAGTGACATAGGGATTACTACATGTCCTGTCAGCGTGACAGAACGTCCATTAGTCTGTTCTTTAGCCTGCAAGGTTCTAATTAACTTTTCATCTTTACAGTCATAATGTGATTCTTCTGGTAAAGACGTTCCTTTTTTTTCTGGTACAAGAGCTAATATACCTCTCTTTTTTCTGCTGCCCTTCTGGCAGCTTGATCAGCCGTTTGATTTCCCAGTTCTGGGACAATCTCACCTGTTTGATGTCCTTTGCAATGCACGATCGCCACCTCCTGGGAGTTTTTCATACTTTCCAAAAGTTCATGTATTTGAGTTGCGTGTTTAATTGTTGTTCCTTGAGCAGATAATAAACCCCTTTTTTTCCAGACTGCACCATCAGCATGTACTACTCCAAATGCATACTCTCATGTGTCCAGATATTAACTTGTTTTTCTTCACTCGGGTCCAATATCTGAGTGAGGTACTGTTAGTTCAGCCTTTCCATAGAATCATAGAAAGGTAGAGTTGGAAGGGACCTTTAGAGATCATCTAGTCCAATCCCCTTACAGAACCTTGGAAGGTGAAATCCATTATTCAATTACCTTGTCAAATGTGGTTACAGCGTCTCCTGATAGATGTTTCCCTCATTATACAAAGCTGCTGTCATCTGTGTATATCTCCCTGTCTGGGTTCTCCAACAGAACATCCTTGAGGTCGGGTCTACTGGAGCACATTTCTTCAAGCACCTGCAATCAGTCATGCTCTGGTTCTCTTTCTATCTGATTAGTTGAAGCAATTACAGCTGGGTAAACTACAGTAGTTTTATCTGAGCATCATCTTGTTCCAGTAAAACCACTTGAAACTTCAACATATGGCTTGGAGATAACCAGTGGCTTCCTTTCTGTTCCAGTGCTGTAATCACCACATGAGGTACATACACTGTAATCTTTTGCCTTATTGTGAACTTTTGGGCTTCTTTAATTAACAACACCGTGGCTGCTACTGCTCTCAAACAGCCTGGCCTTCCCTGGCTCATTATCTAATTGTTTGGAGAAAGAGGCTTTCACTAGGGCTAGTTTCAGCTGTCAGAATGCCGCTTGGCTATTTTCTGCCCAGTTTGTGTAGCTGCTTCTGTGAGCCTTTAACAGTATCCACAAAGGTTTGACCAACAGCCCCTTATCAGCTATCCAAAGGCGACACCACCCGACCACTTCTAGAACTGTTTGCACTTCTACGGAGTTTGGTTGAGGGAGGCAGCAAACTCCTTCTTTCCTTTCTGGTCCTAATTGTAGTTGTCCTTTCAGCATCTCAAATCCTAGATAACTAACAGTCTCTTGGTTTTTTTTCCTATCTGAGCCTTTTCCCTTGACATACTCTATCCTTTTAAGCCCAGCAAATTCAGAAGGCTTCTAGTAAGTTTGATACACTCTTGACTTTGTTATAACCAGAATTTCTGTCATCTACAATATTCCCAAATCATTTTTCTTTGTCCAAATTCCAAGTTTCTTTGCTAATTGGTTTCCAGAAAACGGTTGGACTACTTTTAAATCCTTATGGCAAGTGTCCAAGTATGTTGTGGTTTCCTACCTGTCTCATTCAAAAAGCAAACAATTCCTGGTTTTTAGTACCCAAAGGGATACAGAAAAAAAAGCATCCTTCAAATCTATAACCGTAACCAATCCTCCTTTGCTGTTAGTACCACCACCAAGGTATAAGGGTTTGCCGCAACTGGATGTGTATGCTCAGCTATTTCATTGATTGCTCCTAAATCTCAAACCAGCCACTCATCTTCACCATTTGCCTGGTGATATAGGTGTATTACACTTGGATTCACATTTTGCCAGTAACTCATACTCTAAAGCTTCATTGGTAAGTGGTACTAAGCCAAATCTCATTTCTAATTTTAAAAGATATTGTTTTAACCTTACCAGAGATGATCCTACTTACTGCATCCTATAACTCAAGAAGACAGAGGTGTATTTTCTGGTACAATACCTTGCAATAATAAAGCTGTTGCTGTCATGTATTTGGAGTCAGATGTAAAAATATTCACACCTCTTCAGTGAATTTCATTTCTACTTCTGACGTTCTCAAGCAGTGGTTTGGGAGAATTTGGCAGTCATAAAATTCGACAGGTAACCCATTGCTCACTTAACTTCATTTTGAATGAAAATGGCTTAAAAATGGCTTTAAAAGTGGCATTATTTCACTACTCCCTTTTGCATCAACGCTACAAACGTTTTTTGAGCTCAATCTCCCCTCCATTGTGATTAGCACAGAATAGGTTGCCCCTGTGACTACTAAAAATGCAGTTTCCTCATTCCCCAGCTGAGCTATGACCAGAGGTTCTGTTGGGGGAGACTCTTCTTGTCTCTTCATTCCGATTTGATTAAAATTACAGTGTTTGAGAGGGGATTTGACCCTTTTGGGGGGGATTTGGACCTCCAATGCCCTTCTTCCCCACAATTAGCACATCGGTCCTGTCTTCAATCTCCCAGACAATCCTCTTCACCTCCATCCTTAAAACTGTCTTGGTCAGAAATGTACATCTCTCCTAATACAGCCACGAGCTTGCTATTTATTCATTTTGCTGTTTCTTCCTGTTTCTATACACAGTCCAAGGCACATCTAGCTTTTTCCCAACTCAACTACCATTTCCCTGCAATTTCTGTAAGTTGCTTTAGATGTCACCCGAGGACTGTCCAGTAAATTAAGAGGCTCTGATTTTTTTTTCCCCTCTCTGTTCCGAATCAAGATCTCAAGTTGTATCTTTATGAGCTGCTTCTTTTAGTTCGTTCATAAAATCGGTTGGGGGTTCTTTCTGATCCTGTTTAATTTCATACAATTTTGGCCAATCTATTTCTTTAGGAAATGCATTCTGAATTCCAGATAGAATCCATCTTTGATGCTGTGTAAGCAGTTGTCTCGATCCCTCTGAATTCAGGTCCCACTCAGGATCCACAGATGGAAAACAGACCTGCACTGTTTCTTGTAAAGTTCCAGATGCAACCTGAGCTTCTACATGTGTTTCAGCAGCTTTGTGGATCATTTCCCAACAACACCTGCAGAATTGCTTCAGTGTCTTTCCAGTCTGGATCCTGAGTTTTAATCATCACTTCAAAAGCACAATCCATAGGACTGAACCCATCTGCCGCCAACATTGTTTTGTTCCTCTGCTCTTCCTCTCCTCTTTCTAACTTCCCCATCCCAGAGCCCTAGATGCTGTTAGGGAGATATCATTAACTCAACATTGTCCTCCTCTTACTCTACCAACTTTAAACATCTCTGTCCAATGCCACATGCTGAGCAACACCTCTTCAAATCCACTTCTTTATATTCCTCCAAAGCCAAACTCAAAGGATCTGAAGGAGCTAAATTAATTCCACTCTCCTTCAGCCATTTAGGATGTTTTCACAATGCAAAAAAAAAAAACCAGTTTGGTATACATCACCATCCTGTGCCTCTGTGAAAAGAAGGCAGCCTGTAACATTTCCAGAGGTCTTGCTTCAGAGTTGCTGGGCCCAGGGTCTGGAGTTTCTCCCCGAGAATCTCTCGGTTCAGGCTGGAGGTCCTGCGATCCCATGGATCCATTGAGATTCAGAAGTAGCGTCCCATCTGAGTCACCAGAATCACAGAATCTCAAAGGCTGGAAGGGACCTCGAAAGATCGTCCAGTCCAACTCCCTGCCAGAGCAGGATCACCTAGAGTAGGTCACACAGGAACTCACCCAGGTGGGTTTGGAATGTCTCTAGAGAAGGAGACTCCACAACCCATCTGGGCAGCCCCTTCCAGTGTTCCCTTACCCTCACACTGTAGAAATTCTTCCTTGTATTTCTTTGGAACCTCTTCTGTTCCAGCTTGTAGCCATTGCTCCTTGTCCTATCATTGGCCATCACTGAGAACAGCCTGGCTCCATCCTCCTGACACCCACCCTTTATGTATTTGTAAACATTAATGAGGTCAACCCTCAGTCTCCTCCAAGGTAAAGAGCCCCAGTTCCCTCAGTCTGTCATCAGAAGGGAGACGCTCCACTCCCTTTATCATCTCCTTCCCTTCTCTTCCTTCTGACTTCTGGGTTAGCTTGTCAGTACTTATTTAAGTCTTCCTACTGACTACAAGGTCTCTCCCATCCACATCTGTGTGCATCTTGCCTCTGTTTCTCTTAACTCAAGGCCTACGTGACATCCCTTACTGTTTAATTCCTGTGTCAGGATGAAGACTCCAGGTTGGCCAGCTCATCTCAGTTTTAAGCCACCCTATCTGAACCTCTCCAGACCATGACCCAGGGGTGGTCCCCTCGGCTCATCCCAAGACTGACTTGAACCATGACCCTTGGCTGTTTGGCTTGGCTCGACAGCAGGCCACCCTGGCTACATATACTGCTCTCAGCTTCAGGCCACTTTGGCTGAGAAATGGGAGAAAACAAATATCTAAGGCAGACAGAGAAAGAAGCAAAACTACTAAGAAGTAGCTGGAAGCTTGCTCAGCCTCCAACATGAAGGAGGAGAGTCTAATGCCACACATCTATTAGCAACTCCAACAACACAGTCCCTCAGCATTGCCGCAGCAATGCCTGTACTTACAGATGCAATGCGGTGACAGTAAACAGCACAGTCCATGTTTAGTCTGCCTGGGATCCAGAGAACTTGAAAGAAAACCAAAACTTTCGAAAAAACAATTTTTTTATGTTCACCAAAGGTAAAATCTCCATCTTTTGAACTACAAATAAAGCTACAGGCAAGTTCTTAAAGGTGAAAAACAAATCAACTGGTAACACAGTCTTCAAACTGTCAGATTCATTGCCAATAAAATATGGGTTTTGTCACTTCAAACTTTATTCCTAAATGACTATATTAAAAATAAGATAATTACAAAATATAATATTGCAAGTCAGAAGCTATTTTCTCCACAGTTTCCTATCCAAAATAGACTTGAATTAACAGAGGAGAAGTTATTACTAGTACTCAAAGACCACGTGATGCTTTTAGAATATTAGGTTATACACAGACTTAACTGAGGAAAATCCATTCTTGTTTTCAGGAAAAGGGAATCTTCCTGACTCAGGGCCTCTAAAGCAGAGGTACGACATACCACCTAGATACTACTTGGGCATAAAGATTTCACTGGTTTGTTTCCCAAATTCTTGAACTCCAGAGCAACATTTAGTCCAATATGTATTAAAAATAAGCCAGTTCAATTGAAAGTGCAGTTGTCCTTTCAGAGGCAAGTTGTCTCTACTTTCATACACCATTCTTGCAGCACAAAAGTCACAAGTTGGAATGAAAACATGATGACAGTACCCTACACTTTTTTTTGGTAATTCAAAGTTCACACAAAACATCAGCATTCACCAAAAACAACATTCTGGTTCGTATGGTTATGAAAATCTTCTACCGAGTCTGAAACGCTCCTGACATTTCTCATTAGGAAATCCATAGGC
This sequence comes from Urocolius indicus, assembly GCA_013401255.1. Lineage (NCBI taxonomy): Eukaryota > Metazoa > Chordata > Aves > Coliiformes > Coliidae > Urocolius > Urocolius indicus. The sequence goes on from WBNH01004525.1 coordinate 756,344, forward strand.
AGAGCAGCTGATTTGCAGTTATAAGATACCCTCAACTCATTTCTATGAGCTATTAATTTAATGCTACTTCCACTGATAGCTTAACATCAACATTATGTGCCAGCACATGGAACTCATGGACAAAGCATTATAAAAGGAACAAATCCAGCACTCTTTGGATTTGATTAATTGTAAGTGGTTTTGCCTGGGCCAGGATTTTAGGTAGCAAGAGAGCTTACAGGGCTGGCTTCTTTAAACAAGGAGTTGCCAGAACTCCCTGTAGCTCATAGGGTTAGGGCCAGTCAGTTCTAAGCTTGACCCTGCACCTGACCACTTAGTGATGGAGGTAACGCCTCTGTGAATAATAGATTTGAGAAAGGGAAGATGTTGCTGTGCAGTTGCTAAACTGCAGCAGCAACAGGTAGGGAGAATGTGAAAACATCTCTAAAGACACCAAGGTCAGTGGAGAAGAAGGATGGCCCTGGAAGAAAGACTTCCCTGTGATATGCGGTGAGGACCATGGTGAAGCAAGTTGTCCCCTGCAGTCCATGGAGGCCACCGGGAAGCAGAGACCCACTCGCAGCCTGTGGAGGAGCCCACACCAGAGCAGGTGGATGCTTGAAGGAGGCTGTGACTCTGTAAGAAGTTCATCCTGGAGCAAGTGTTTAAGATGGTTTTATTTCTCATCTCCATGCTCTTATTGTTCCTTTAATAAATCAAACTTTTTTCTCCCTAAGCTGAGTCTGTTTTGCCCGTGATGCTAATTGCCGAGTGATCTCTCCGTCCTTATCTCAACTCACAAGCCATTGGTTATATTTCTCTCACTCTTTCCTGTCCAGTTCAGGAGGGGGAGTGATTTTATGACTTGGTGGTCATCAGGCTAAACCACCACACTAATCAACCAAAAATTCTGAGATCCAAAAGCTTTTCTAGGTCATGACCCTTCTCAGGGCTCGATTTTTTCCCCTCCAGTATTTCTTTAAAACTGCATCCAATCGAATCATAAAAACACATGCAATGAAGCATCTGCCACTTCCCCTGGAGACCTCTCCTTAGCCAACAAGTTTTTGGTTTTTCCCCAAGTTGAGTTTTAATCTAATTTCATCCTACTGCCGGTTCTCACAGAATCAAGGAGAAAGAGTCTCCAGAGAAAGCAACAGGGAAAAAACCCAAACAATTGCTAAACTACACTGAAAAAAGCGTATAAAGGCAACTGAGCTGTGCAGTGTGTTGATGAAATGAGAACCATGAAGGTAAGGGTTAACTGAAGTCACAAAAGGAGTTTCCCCAGTGCTCTTTTCCATATTCACAGATATATGTGGATGGCTCCTAAGAGAAATATTAGCATGAAAAAAGAACAGCTTGGATTGTCATTCCATAAATACACCTTTGAGAAAAGAACCAAACTTCCCTTAGAACTGCTCAACTTACTTCTTCCCAGAGTAGGAAGAAAGCCCCTTTGAAAGTTGTTATTACAGCCTTGAAAAGGTATCAGCCATGATATCTTCCCACTTCTCATAAAGAAATGAAACTGCCATCCCACACAGCACCAGCATCATTTAACAGAAACATTGTAGCACCTCTTACCCTGTCCCTGAGAACATCCAACGAAAGATGCTGCTGAGGGAGATATCCTAAAACATCTGATTTAGTCTACAAGGATTTTAATTCCCTCACAACTTAATAAATAGTATCTTGCTGTCTATTTAATGGATCCTACAGCTAAAGAATGTATTTGGGCTTTTTTTAAATCCCTTTACTGTCTCTATTGCTAGCAGGGATTGATGAAAACAGTTCAGAGAATTAGTGCAGGATGCTATTTTGAAAAACATTATCAACACAAAACGTTATCAACACAAAACTCCTGGATACAAAAAACAGATAAGAGTCATCACCCACGGTCAGCCAGAGAAGCAAACATCTGTCATCTAAAACAGGTCACATTTTGAAATGTAAAAGCCCAAATTAGTATTGAAAGAAAAGAAACAACAGATACCCTGCAGGAAATATCTAGTTCCCACTGCTGTCTACAAGAGAGACTCTCAGGTAGCATCAGAGGGAGAGATGGATGAGAATTTGATCTCTGTCCTCTTTGAGAATCCCAGAAGCAAATAAAAAAAGGCAATAGCCAGTAACAGCTATTCACGAGAGACCCAACTCATTTAGAAAACAGAAATGATTTGTTAACTAATAAAAAGAAGCCTAAAGGAGCTGAAGGGGATTTCATGTGTCCTCATCCGCAACTTCCTTCCGGCGCTGGGCACGGAAATGACGCTCAATGTTGATTGTCACTTCCCTCTGCAAGTTCCTGCCGTTAGTTTTTCCAGCCGTTCTGATCCAAGGGTGCTGAAGGACTTGTCGTGCTGTGTAGCGCTTCTGGGGATCCACGATCAACAGCCTAGTTATGAGGTCTTTTGCTGCTGTTGGGAAAGAAAGAAAAGGAGAGAGAGGGAGGGAAAGAGCAGTGACGTGATGATGCTGACAGCTCTACCTGCATAAACCACCCTTCTCTTGTTTTTTTTTCTTAGGAGTTTTACCACACTGAATCCTTTTGTGGCTTTCCCCAGGAGATACGCTAATGGCTGGATTTAGAACTAGTGACAGGAGATGTTACATCCCCAGCACATTTCTTTTTTTACTGATATCATTCTCCCTTTGAGAAAGAGAGGAGAAAGTGAAGTGAATTTAATCTTCAAAGCACACTCGTGTTCAGATTCACAGGAACAGGTGCTTGGTATTTCATCCCTCAAGGAGCGTGGAAGTTGTAGAATGCTGTTGAGCAAGCTCTTAAAAAGGCTGTATAGGGAGAGAGGGGTTTTAGGGTTTCTGAATTTGAAGACTGCACAACACACCTGCACTTGGCTGTGAGGAGGAAAAAACTACTACATGCAGACCTCACTGATCTCAATAGAAAACCTACGCTGCCCTCTGCAGAGCAAGGATTTCATTCTCAGCTTTTGAGATTGTTGTAAACATCTCTACAATCCAGCATAACCCTGGTTTTTTTTTTTACAGTGAAAAATCATCTAAGCAAGGTGAGGAAAATCCTTGTTCTTGCCTCAGAGAAGGAGCAAGCCGTTACATCAATGAGAGTTAATATTCAGATTCACAGCCATCGATACTACCAGAGGCTTAAGTACACATTTCCAGCCAACACAGAATCACACAGGAGAGATGTGTTAGATTAGACACCCCAAAGTTCATTGATCTCACTGTCCTGAACAAAAGGAAGTTCTTCCCACTCCAGTGAAAAAGTCTGTCAGTTCTCAGTTCTGCTATACATGCTGAATCTTACCTGCAGAAATATTGTCCCAGTATGGGGAAAGGAACTCGTAGTGACCCAGCTGTATGATCTGAAACAGCTCTTCTTGATCACGTTCCTGACTGCGAAATGGGGGGAAACCGCAGAGCAGAATGTAAAGGATCACACCAGCTGCCCACATATCTACTTCGAGCCCATAGCCTAAGGAAGAGAAATGCAAAGAAATCACAGAAACATGGAATCACAGAATGGTAGGGTTGGAAGGGACCTCTAGAGATCATCTAGTCCAACCTCCCTGCTAAAGCAGGTCCATCTAGATCAGGTCACATAGGAACATGTCCAGGTGGGTTTGGAAACCTACAGAGAAGGAGTCTCCACACCCTCCCTGGGCAGCCTGTGCCAGGGCTCCCTCACCTGAACTGCGAAATAGTTTTTCCTTATGTTTAAATGGAACTTTTTGTATTTCAGCTTCATCCCATTACCCCTTGTCNTGGTGAATCAGACAGTGCTCCTAGTTTGGTGTCCCAGTTTGGACTGGCTGATTCTCCTAGTTTGGTGTCAAAAAGCCCTTGTTTTAGAAAGAAAACTCATAACTGATAGGGAACTGTTTCATTCTCATTCTATTTTCCAAGAAGCACAGAAGCTCTGCTCAGTTTCTCAGACAGATGAGCTGAGGTCAGCGGAAGAATAAGTGGCTGGTACACCACGCTTACAAGCTGAGCTACCCTAACTGTTAATAACTATACCTCTCACAAAGTGCCTCTCTTCTTCAGCATGTTTCACAAACAGTGTCTCACAAGGCCAGTGTCAATTGGAGATTAATTGAGAAAACACAGCATATATGTCTAAAATAGTTCTCCTCAGATTCCTTTCAAAAAAGCACTAAGAGGGTGCCAAGTTTCCATTGAAACTGGATATAACTGGAGAAGTGCAGCCCAGCTCCACGGAACAAAAACCAGAAATAGCTTTGCTTGAGTCATCAACAAAATTGATTCCCTTCCAGATCTGAATCTTTCTAGATACAAAATCTCCAAAATTTCTTCTGATATAGAACATGCTTTGGCTTGTCACGGAAGTTTAACATACATGTTCACAAGGGTTTGGCACCACCGGGGCCTTGGAGAGTTGTCTGGGTTACAGTGTGTTGAAATGGGGCTGACTGCCCTCAGGTTGCAAGGTGAAGCTTTGCTCATTTCCCCAGCAATTTCAGCAATTGCCACCTATGATATTTTATGGCTTGTCTGATTGGAAATCAGCGTTACATCACTCTAGACATTAATAGTGCAAAAACAACTGATGTCATGCTTGTGTTTGTCAAAAGCTGAAAGGTTTCTTTTCCTTTCACAGATTACGCTGCTCACCAACCTCCCACCCTGCAAAGACACGTCAGTAAGTAGAAACATTCTGGAATACTTCCCTCATTAGAAAGTTCAGAGTAACTGTATGAGTTACAGTGAATTATAAACAGATACACTCACCTTTCTCAGCGAGTATTTCAGGGGCAACATACGTTGGTGTTCCACACACAGTAAAAATGGGCTTCGTAACCTGCTTTGCAAGGCCAAAATCTGCTAGTTTCAGTGTGGTAGATTTATCTGCATTGTGCTGAACCTATAGTCAATGAAAAATACATACATTTACTCCAGATGCGTTTTAAGACAGCAAAAGACAAAGGAAGTAGTTAATAATAAACAGGGAGATGTTGTAATAGCAGTGCCTTCAAGTGAAGCAACATCAAATGGAAACGTTATTTGGATAAACAGTATTCAGAAAGTGGGTTTTTTCCTCACCCTCACTAACTCAGTGCATATATTTAAGAGGAGGAGCAACAGTGGAAAAAGTAGCTTGGCTCTACAAACTCTGGCACAGTGGAATTTCCAAGAAACAGAAAAGAAGAAGACAAAAAATCACCAAGAGTCAATTACATGTTATTACTTCCTCTTGGGAAAGTAAAGTCTTCTTTTTCTCTGGGAAAGCAAAGAAGAATGCCATGGGTGTCTTTAGGCTTAAACACGACAGGTAAGGTAAGCTAGTGACCTTGCATTGTCACTTGAAAAGCACTTCTGCAGCATATTGGCCTGACAAAAAAACAACCCAACCCAAAACTCACAAAGAAACAATCAAAAGCCTTACTTTCTTTGCAAATTACTCTGCTACTCTACCTGCTGCCCTGAAAAGAAATGAGTCATCACATAGTAAGAGCTGGAGAAATGGATCCATGTAGAATGTCCTCCTAAATGGGTCTTTTCCCATCTCCTACATTCATCCAGAAAGCAATTGAAACCCTTCTTCCCATTCTAAATTTGTGTGCATAGCTCTTGAGCATTAATTTGCAAAGCAGTTAATGAAACATTACTTCAAGAAACAAAATATACCAATGACATGGACAGTGGGATCAAGTGCTGTCTCAGCAAGTTTGCAGATGACACTAAGCTGAGTGGTGGGGTTGACACGCCTAAGGTGTGAGATGCCTTCCAGAGGGACATGGACAAGCTCAAGAATTGGGCTCATGTGAATCTCATGAGGTTCAACAAGGCCAAGTGCAAGGTCCTGCACCTGAATCAGGGCAATCCCCATTATTGACACAGACTGGGGGATGATGAGATTGAGGGCAGCCCTGTGGAGAAGCACTTGGGGATACTAGTGGATGACAAACTGGATATGACCTGGCAACATGCACTCTCAGCTCAGAAAGCCAACCATAGCCTGGGCTGCATAAAAGGAACACAGTCAGCAGGTTGAGGGAGGGGATTCTGCTGGAGTATTGCACCCATCTCTGGATGTCCTCAGCACAGGAAAGACATGGACCTCTTGAAGTGGCTCCAGAGGATGGACACAAAAATGATCAGAGAGTTTCAGTACCTCTCCTGTGAAGACAGTCAGAGAGAGTTGGGGTTGTTCAGCCTGTAGAAGGCTCCAGTGGGACCTTTTTGTGGCCTTTCAGTACTTAAAGGCAGCTTGTAAGAAAGATGGGGACAGGCTTTTTGGCAGGGCCTGTAGTAATAGGACAAGGGGTAATGATTTTAAACTCAAGGAGAGTAGAGACTAGGTATAAGGAAGACATTCTGAGGATAGTGAAACATTTGAACACGTGAAACAGAGATGGTAGATGCCCCATCCGTGGAAATATTCAAGGTCAGGCTGAATGGGGCTCTGAGCAATTTGATCTAGTGAATGTCCCTGCTCATTGCAAGAGGAGTTGGACTAGATGACCTTTAAAGGTCCCTTCCAACCCAAACCATTCTATGGTTCTATATTCAAAGGCCATGTCATGAAGAATGTATCAGCGTAACTAAACACATTCTTAATGCTGTCAACTGGCATTCAAATATTCTATAAGAGGTAAGAAATGAGTTTGTTTTAAATGAAAAATGGTCTGTCTCTGGAACCATGGAGAACAGATTAGAAGCTAAAATATGTACAAGAAAGCCAGGGAAATCGGAACAATCGGTTTTGAATGGACAAACTGGGGTATAATGCAACAGATACACTCCATGCTTTAACACCTCATATTTTGCCATCAGACAGTGTTTGAGAAAGCCAAAAATTCCAGATGGTCTCTATCAGAAGACAACTATATCATTATATCAGATCAATCCCCACCTATCATCCTCACAGAAACTGTAAGCACTCACCCAATTTTGATTAAGCAAAACCTGTTTGGGAATTTTTTCTCCCTTTTTTAAATGAAATAAATATTACAGGACTGGCACTGATTAAGCCCAGCTGGCAACAAGGCCCCACACAGCCACTTGTGGGTCCCACAGCTGGTGGGCTGGGGAGGAGAATCAGGAGAAAAAGGTAAAAACCTCGTGGATTGGCATAAGGACAATTTAGTAAAACACCACAAGAACACACAGCCTAAAACAGGAGTGTGCCAAGTGAAAGATGCCCAGTGTCACTGCTCACTCCACAGAACCTGATACTGAGTCCCAATGAAACAGTCACAGTGCCCTTGCTCCCCTCTCCCTATATACTGTGCATGACACCAGCATGCTATGGAATAGCCTGGCCATAAGCCTTCTTGCTTTCAGGTGAAAGTTAACCCTCTCCCAGTCAAACTCAGCACATCTATTTGGGTTTGACTGGTAATAAACTGATTTCCCCAAGTGGAGTTCATTTTTTGCCCAGGACAGTGGTAGGTAACAGATCTTTCCTTGTCCTTATCTCAACCCATGAGTTTTTTTGCTCTATTTTCTGTCCCCTGTGCAGCTGAAGAGGCAAGTGATAGAACAGCTTTAGTGGGCACCTGATGTCCAGCCAGTCAACCCACTACAACCACAAAAACTCACAACTGGAATGCTCAATGTCACATATGCTATGAAAAGATGTGCATGAATGAATTTCCCTGTTGTATCAATAAAGCTTTTAAAACTACATAATAAAGCTACATCACTTGGAATTTCAATGAATACCCTGCATGCTACTCTACTAAGACAAATAGTATTGAACTGTTTCAGGGGGGTTAGGAGAGTAGGGAACATACCAATCTTAATCCCAGCCCTGAAACCAGCAGCAAGAAGGTCTGCCTTTATAAAACACACTGCTGCACTTTATCTGTTCTCAGGATGTCAGACTCCAGATCTCTCATCACAGCACAAGGTGGCAACACTGCACCGTCTGTTCTCCCAGGACGACACCACTGAGCTTTTTCACCTTAGCTAACAACTGAACAGATAGGAACAGCACGCACCAGGCGTCTATTATTACAGCTTGGTGACAGTCGTTTCAAAGACAGCATGTAACCTGTCAGCACACCTGAAAACCTCAGCCCAGAACTCTTCAGCATCTTCACTAACAATATACTCAGAACAATTTAAAGTCAGCTTAGGCATAGCGAGCATTCCCTTGATCCCTAACTTGGCACTCTCCAGTCCACGCTTCTGTCATCTGAACATGTCAATATGCTTCACTGTAGAAACAAAAGCTCCTCGAGTTGCTTTTATCCCTTCCTCAGGCCAGACTATTTACTTATAGCAGTATCACAGTAACATACAATCTGCTCAAGAGAAATCCACCTTCTGACATCTACAGTGTGTGCTCTAGCCTTACTATGACAACTAAAAGACAGCTATTATCAATTTTGCATTCAAGACTATAAAGGATAGTTCCAAAAGTCTATTTTAAAATACTGCCTTGTCTTACCTGCTGATAGAGTTAAATGAGATCACAGAATCACAGAA